>JAOWCC010001634.1:75339127-75890936 GCA_030867875.1 Actinernus sp. WN-2022 | reverse complement strand
CGCACAACGGACGTTTAGGGGGGAGGGGGTAAGGGTATGGACGTTAGTGTGGGGCATTTAGAACAAACACTTTTTCATCAATAGAAGTACACTTTTTAATCAAACGTTTCTAGTCAGCTAGACTACATTAGAGCGCAATTTCTGTTGAATTTCCCGGAAATTTCAACAAGGTCTTTTGATTAGAAGTATCGTGAAATACCTCAAACCTCCAGGTAAGTGGAACTCAGTTTTATAGTCGTGTCCGAATGAGTATTTTAGTCAAGATCCGAAATGAGCTCGTACAGGAATTCGAGGTACTGACTGACTGTACAGTTGCAGCTATTAAAGCTTTAAGCTTGTTTTATACTTTGTTTATAAGTGAACTCCCGTGTATTTCATTACTGTTTTCCCTGATCTAAAAAAAGCATAAAACAATGGGTGGACGTTAAGGGGGAGGGGGGGAGGGGGTCTGACCTTAACGTCCGTTGTGCGTTAAGCGGGGCATTTCGAATATGTCGATGGCCCCTTAGTCTGAAATAGGTTTATCAATTTTGCTTCTTTACTCTGGAATAGGGTATGATTTTGACATGGAAGTAATGAGACTGCACATGTTCATTGATTCCTCTTAGCTTCTCGAAATTTTGACATTGATCTTCAAAATAAATCGACAAAGAGAACAAACCATGGCGAAAAATATCATTGGGTTAGATAACATGATTAAAGGCAGCTTTAATAAAGTGGTGCATGAAATAGGCTAGTGACAAATTTTTGGGAAGGTCTGAAAATGGGTATGGAAAATAATATATTATGGGCTGAAATAGGGTCATGGTTTTAAGTAATGGACCAGATAAGAACTGTAGTAGAATCCATTGTTCTGCGGCAATGAGCTTCCCCCACATATGATTTTGCTTGTATATGGCTTAAGTGCTTTAGGAGGTATCTACAGTCCGAACTAGATCTCGAAAATAAAGTATTTTTTATGCTATTGGCTCTTTTCTCTGTGAAAACGCAGAGGAACTATCATCCAGCCAATCGGATTAAGAGAAAACAAAGGATTTTTCAATCACAAATTTGAGAACTTTCCCCACACACGATATTCTTCGAAATTAAACCATAGGTAGTTTGATCAAAAATAAATTCAAACCAAAAAAAAATATCGAATGAAAATGCATTATTTCGATGGGTTTCTATTGAATTTATAAGTATTAACCAATGAAATTACGAGAAAGAATAATAGAAAATTAACACCTTTTAACATTCCTTGCCGTTGACACTACAGTTCTTACCTGGACCATTACTTAAGACCTAGGCGGCACACCTCCACCCTAAAGCTGTTCAGTTTGTTGTATTGACTATTCAATTCTAATTTACAAAAATATTTTTTGTCACTTTCTAAGGCCATTCACAGATATCAAGACTACCGATAATTCACCATGATGAGTACAGCTGTCCTTGGCCACCGAAACACAGATTCAAGATGGCAAAATTTGTCAAAGTTATGGAACACCTTTTAAAAGACAATGTAGTAATTCCCAGTCAGGTCATTAAACCATTTAAGGCTTCATATGATGATCTCATCAAAACCCACACTCCAGATTACGTTAGTAACTTCTTTAGAGGGATGTTACCTCTTGAGAAGATGAGGCAAACTGGGTTCCACTGGTCAGAAGGTTTGGTCAAGAGATGTCGAACAGAAGTTGGTAGGTGATTATGAAATGGACACCTGGCCACTTGTCATGCAACTAGGACACATGTACACTCTGTAGCTTGACAGTGTACAGCTGCTGCTCACTCTATAAAAAAAAAATGGATCAAACCTCCCCAAGGAACATATTTTTATTATTATAAATATTATTATTATTATAAGGTGAGTGGCGGCTATACACAGGATATGCACACTTGTGGAATGCACTTCAGTATCTGTAAAGCAGAATTATGGTAAAGTATATGACATGCCAGGTTGGATGATCATTAGCAGAGGTCTCTACTATAGCCTGCATGTAGACGTTTGCTCCACCTTTACATGTACATGACTTATATATTATCTTTTGGTTTTATTTTTCCCAGTTCGAGGCCTCTTCTAGCAGGGAACATGTTAATGTCTTCTGTATTGTGTTAATCATAATTTATGGAAAAGACACCATGTGTGATTTTCAAGTTTAAACTGTAAAAGTTGTCTGCATTATATTAATACTAAGTGCACTTTCCATAATTTGTTAATTTTAGAAGAAAAAAACATGCAGCTGCTAATGACTACACAAAGTAATTATTGTAAGTTACAGATGAAAAAAATGCATAACGGAAAATATCAGTGAGACTGCTTCTTATTTAGTTCCATTAAACCACCTTTAATTTGTTTTCTACGCTCATACAAAATACTGTTCTTTCTTACTGTTTCAAGGTGGTACCATTCTAGCAGCAAGAGTAGCCCTTGAGTGTGGATTAGCATGCAGTACGGCAGGAGGAACACACCATGCCTTCCCAGCGCATGGCTCGGGCTTCTGTATATTTAATGACTTAGCAATTACTGCATCATATTTACTGGACAATAACCTAGCATCGAAAGTCATGATAGTTGATCTAGATGTACATCAGGTACGTTTTGATGTGTGTTGGTTTAGTGATTTAAAAAATACTGATATATAAGCAATTTGTAATCTGTGATTATTTTGTATAATTACACGTAATAGTCACTACAAATTACAATATATTAGGATTTCTTAGCTACATGAATACTAAATGTATCCTGAATATAATAATGTTTGTCAGGTGTTTATAGCCCCTCAACACCAATTTTTAAAATTTTATTTTCGAAAAGGGAAGGTAGTTTTGAATAATCCTGTGAAAACATTTTTTGCGTTAATCCTTCATTTTTTATGGGCGATTCTATACTCGATTCTGATGACAAAGCCTGTTAGACCTGTTACAAAAACCGGGGACGAGTAACGTAGGTGAAGGGAGACGTTAACTACATTAGTTAGTAAACATATGGACTCTGTTTGCGATCGCTCTGTGGAAAAAGCCTTTAATAGTGTCTAAAACCACAGAAATTAAGCTACTTCCAACTACTGACTTCTCTTTGTAAATCTTGACAACTAAAACAGATGCTCTTCCTTCATTTTAGCCTGCTAGCGACTCTTATGGTGTTTTTTTTGATAATTTGTTTTTGTATTGGATAATTCGCCGTGGCTTTTTAAATTCATAATTAGGACGTGTGGCACTGCATACAGGATTTTGCCATCTTTAAACGCTCATAAAAATATTAAGGTTTAACGCGAATGAATTTTTTTTTGCAGAATTACTCAAGATTACATCTTTTCGAAAAAAAAGAGATTGAGGGGCACTTTAATACAGTGCAACATGTGCCTCAACCAGTGATTTCAGAGACTATAACATCTACTACTCATTACTTTAGTCTTATTTTTTAATACAGTCAGTTGAATGCACCCTAAAGTTTTGGATACAGTTACAGCTTTCCGCACTAATGCACGTCAAGTTTCCACACTTGACCACTTTTTGCAAGCTTTGCTCTTGTTGCAAGAGCTATTTATAACTTATGATAATTACGTTTTTTTACTATCACCTGCAATGTAAATTTTTGAATGCAAAGATGAGGCGAAAGTTCATATATCAGGTTTGTCTGTCAGAACTGGGCACTAGTGGCCTCACTTTCGACCGCTCCGTAGACTGGAAGGTCGCGGGAAAGAGAGTTCAGTAGATATTGCATGTGCATGCTCAAAACAGTCCAATCAGGAATAACGTCAAATTCGCGGGGTTTTATACCAAATAAATGTTTAAAATGCCGATTCTCATGCAGTGCAGAATTTGTCGCATGTCCTCCCGCAGCACAAACACAAACAATTTCTTGCTTTAGATTCTTTATTGCTTCTCGTACGGCTGTACCACTAAATCATTCAGGTGAGAGTCTTAATTCAGTTGTATTTTAGACTGCGAACAGTCCCTTTATTGTTCTTGGTCTCTAGTCACGAAAAACTCGAAAAACTATGTTTTGGCCTCCGGGGATTTCGTTCGCGCCCAATCCGCGCTCGGCCAAAACATCGTTTTTCGAGTTTTTCGTGACAAGAGACCAAGAACAATAAAGGGACTGTTCGCAGTCTAGTTGTATTTACACTTAGATCGAAGGTTCAAGTCCACGCATTTCGCCGGTTTTCACAACTGAGATCAGTCAGCTTCACTGCTGTTACCCCATGCTCCTTTAGTTTAGACATTTGATCATCCATCAGAGATATGAGTGAAGAAATCAAAATTATAATCGACGAATTACAAGTATGTTGTGCTGAAGATCTTAAAGAATCACATACGAAAGGAAATGATGTACAAACCAGCGACTTTCTAAACCCATTGTTGAAGTTGACGAGACATCTTACCATTTGCATAGAGTCTAGTTGTTCAAACTTTGGTACAAATTTATAAGGCATAATAAACGTTGATACAATTCAGTAAACACTATATAGCACTCGTACTCCGACTCCGTGTTCGCCGCCATGATTATGAGCTATGTAGCCAGGCCACACCATAGTTTTGTGGTGTGGCCTGGTTACATTTCTGACATGCGCATTCAATATCTACTTGACTCTTTCCAGTCTACGGAGCGGTTCAAAGAGAGGCCAGGTCAGGACTAAACTGGCCACTCGTTATGTTTTAGGGAGATGGAACAGCCTCTATATTTCAAAGCAATCCAGATGTTTTCACCTTTTCTGTACACTGCCAAAAAAACTTTCCACTACGCAAGCATACCAGTGATCTGGACGTTAGTCTTGAGTGTGGAATGGAGGACACTGAATACCTAGCGACTGTCCGGGCCCACCTGGCCTGGCTACTGGACGCTTATAGACCAGATGTAGTGTTATACGATGCTGGTATTGATCCACATAAAGATGATGTGTTAGGAAGACTAAATCTGACAGATAAAGGTAAAGCAGTTTTACGAAGTATTGGAGTTAGTAACACTACGCATACAAGTATATAGTGTGAATTTCGTGAATGGAGGATATAACCTATAAGTATTCAAAAATGTAAGAATTAGCCTGCGTAGTGACGCATCCTGAAGGGGAGCGAGCTCCGGAGCACACCGCGGCAAAACGTCACACGCATGCGCTTTCGATGAGCCGGTCGCACGCGCCTCTCCCCAATTTCCCGCCGAAACTTAAAGACAACTTTTAAGTCCAGTATTTTCGTGAAATCTTTCGCGAAAAACAAGAAAACTACTTAAAACCTAACTGAGCCTTAGACTTTAAAGGCTCTGTGTCACGGTACTGCGCATGTGTCAAAATCTGATGATTTTTTAATTATGTTATAGCCCGGTGTACCAGCGATTTCGCCCCCCCGTGAATTCGCCCCCCGGGGGGCGAAATCGCTAGTGAATTCGCCCCCCCCCCCCCTTCCTCGCCCCCCTCTAGCGATTTCGCCCCCCTCCCTCTAACCTTTTAAAAGGTTATGAATACATGTTTTCCTTCTTTTTATTACTGTAATGTATTGGACGTGGAGAATAGTAATACAAAAAACTATCAGTAATGTGTATAAAGGCATGCAATTCAATTTTATTTTAAAATCCTCGCTTCACTTTTCTTAGACAAAATTCGTGTTGGCAGCTACGGTAAACGCTGCAATTTTCATTCGCGCGAGCAGTGCAACATACAATTTTCGTCAATCTTCGAATGATTAGTTGTTAGTATTTCTTGCCTGAAGCCAACATGTAGATGATGTAACTTTGAAAAGACTGCCGAATGTTCAAGTGTTACCGACTCGCGTGAAAACTTCCTGAATAAACAAGCTAATGAACTACTTAAGAGCTAAAACGGCGGGAAGTTTTAAAACTTACCATTGCTTGCAGCGAGTGGACTCGTGTTTGGAAACAACTGCCAAATAGCCTGATGATTTTTACATGCATAAAAACCATAATGAAGTTGACGTAATTATCGTGGTATGTAAGTTTTTATAACCCGTAATGCTCGCGTCGATCCATCTATTTTTAAAGAACTTTGCCGAATAAAGGAGTGTTACCGACTCGTGTGCTTTGTTCTATTTCAAATGAGCTAACGGCGCTTGTTAATTCGGTAATTAGATTAAACCTTTCTGGATAAACAGCTTATTAACTAATGAGAAGATAAAACGGCGGTAAGTTTTGCAATTTTCTAGCAGTGTAATTAACTCAAATTCGGAAAGAATTTGAAATGACTTTCCGAAGAAAAGGAGTGTTAACGACTCGCGTATTTTTGTAGTCAGTAGTAGTAATAGTAGCTAAAGAGGTCTTACACTTATTTTATTTTTTTAAACTTTAGATTTATAAAAAACTTTTTATTCAGTGCGTTGACATGTACTGCCTCTATTTTCTGAGGCGGGGCGATTTTAATAAGAATTACGACTACAATTCACTAGCGATTTCGCCCCCCCTAGAGGGGGGCGAATTCACTGAGGGGGGGGCGAATTCACTAGTGATCTCGCCCCGGGGAGGGCGAATTCACTAGCGATCTCGCCCCGGGGGGGGCGAATTCACTAGCGATTTCGCCCCGGCGGGGCGAATTCACCGGGGGGGCGAAATCGCTGTGACACCGGAACGAAATTATCAGAGCGGTGAAATACCGATTTTTAAATCGACTTCCATCAGTGTTTTGGTCATTTATGGAAATGTAAGATGTGCTTAAATAAGTTTTAATTATTTGTTTATTCAAAATTAGTCGTTGCAGACTGCAACACAACTAAAACAAAAAAAGCAAAGTGATGCTTACCGGCGGGGAATACCGCCACTGAGTACTCTGAATACAGCAGCCGAAAAACGCAAGAAATTGGAAGCTTTCTGGCATTCCAACCAGAAGCGAAGAGGGTTTGGATGTCCAGTAGAGTTCACGAAACACATGGAAACTTTTCAAGTCATATTATAAATGATATGGCAGTTTTCAACAGCGATACGAAGAAATATATATCTACGGCTTAGAAACGATCGAAGCTGAAATTATATGAACCGACCGGAATGCAAAGACTGTACGAAAAGTTAGATAAAACCTTTCTTTGCTGGCAATCCAACCTCATGAACTCAAATACGATAGCCTTGTGAGCAATCGACGTACATATGAAGCTATAGAAGTTTATATTATCGACTACGTGAGAGTCTGCAAACATCGAACTGCTATGAAACCGCTTGTCAGTATTCGTACTTTCGTGACAAGCGAACTTTTCTACTTTCGACACACGGTCGCTAAACTGTACGAAATCTCAAAGAATAAATCCCTAATGTCCAAACTAACGGGGAAAACTGAAAGAGGAAATCCTTGTGAGCAATCGACATACATATGGAGCTATATAAGTTATCATCGACTACATGAGAGTCAAACATCGAACTGATATTAAACCGCTTGTGACAGTTTACGCACTTTTGTGACAAGCGAACTTTTCTACTTTCGACACACGGTCACTAAACTGTACGAAATCTCCAAGGATATATCCCTAATGTCCAAACTAACGGGGAAAACTGAAAGAGGAAATCATTGTGACCAATCGACATACATATGAAGCTCCAGAAGTAATTATTGAATACATGAGAACTCATAGAGCAAACTGATAATAATGAACGCGCTATTAGTTTCACGGATATTTGTGACTTAACTGAACTCGCGCTACATACTGAAGTACTGTACGAAAACTCCCGTTTAAAAAATTCCTGATACCGAGAGGACCGTAGCATCTTAAACAAGATATCCTTCTGACCAATCGACGTACATATTAAGCTGTGAAAGTAAGTTTCCAGTCCATAACAGCCGATAGTGCAAACTAGTAAACTGCCATAAAATCCTTGAAAATCTCGCCATATACTGTGTAAAACTACAATCTGTGAATCACGGCAGTGTGGCGTTTCCTGCAATTTATTTTGATTGATTCTCATTGGATGTTACACAATACAGCTGTCAATTCAATGTCTGGAGACTGTGACATGCGCAGTACCGTGACACAGCGCCTTTAAGTAATGGCCCGCGCAAGAGCTAGGTATAGAATGTAAAAAGTGCTAAGTGTGGTATTGTTTCAGTCGTCCACCTCATTGGCTTAAACATCAAAAGCTATGAAGAAGAATATCATTTTCCCAGGATTTTTTTAAAACAGATTTGAATTGCATCTAGTGAAAACTCTCATAACTTTAAATATGACGAAAATTCCACATGGGGAACATTTTAAATTGAAACATTTCTTGATTATGACTTCTGATTGGAAGAAATGTTTTCACACAAAAGGAAAGTAGTTTTAAAACAAGGTTTTAGTGGATTTGATTTCAGAAATTTATCATTTAGGAGTTGAGGAGTTATCAGTATGAAAAAAAGAAAATTCCAACATGGGGAAAGCAAATTTCATCTGAACAATAGAATTGTGCCTAGATTTTACACGGATTGTTTCTTAACAGGTTGAAGTTTTCTTCATTTGCTATTTACGGTGAGTTTACTAAGTAATAACAGTATTTTCTTAAAATATTTAAGACCTCTGAAACTTGTATTTGTCAATTTGAACTCCAGAGACTTCGTTCTTTCGGCTAGGGGAGCATAGCGTTTCGCCGTTTAAATGAATGAGGAGGTAAGAGAGAAGAAGAACACACTCAGGAAAGTTTGGGCCATACTCTTAATTTTCCTTGAAATTATTCCTATCCACAAGGTCACTACTGTTTGCAATGCAGCAAAAGACATAGGTCCGTTTTTTAACTCGCCGGTGGATGCGCGCAAGCACAGAAACGAGTTATTGGGGTTAGGGAAATCGTGCCACTCAATCACCCACTCGCTCACTCACTCAATATGGTGTTAGCACGCCAAAGAGCCTGGCAAGCAGAGTGATGATAGTTTTAACAATTATTCCCCTAAGAGAGGCAGACTGCACCGTTTGCAACGCGTATGCTGATTGGCTGGAAGTACTTAATCCCATTAAATCAAAGGAAATTTGATACATTTTGGGAGTTACTTTACTTTCTAAATAATAGAATATGATCTTGTTGTATATATTTCTCTTAACACGATACACATATGGCGGCTGGTAGCAGTCACCACAGTTGCGTCGGCGGAGGACATTTATTGCGTCTCTGCCTGCTGCATAGGATCAGAGGGTCTTTGTGGTCTCGCATCGGTGGTATTGATGGTCACTGGGTCCACCTAGGTCTCGGTTGGCACGGTGGATTGGTGGTCTCAGTAGTCTGGTGGTTGTATATATTATACACATGTATAGATATTTTTTATACTGTAAAATATTTATTTTATATCTATTTTATTTTATACATATTGTAAGAGCACTGAGACTTGCGTTAAGTGCTCCTAAAACATTATTATTATTATTAATAGATATTGCTGTGACAAATGGTTATCGAATAAACGTCAACTGTAAAGATTGAAATATGGACTTGTTTACAAGGCTATGTGGTACAGTATAGTCCATGCTTTCAAAAGGATTTGGTCACACGGCCGTTTTCTGAGGTAAACATTCCGAAGTTTAAAGCACACGACTTATTAAGTGCGACCATGTGAAAGTTTCTCTGTGTCGTTTACCAAATTGAAGCGCGGCCCATTTATTATATTATAGAAAACTTTCTACAAGAAGACTTAATACAAGAAGAAATCGCAACAAAATCGCTTGACATTATAGAAGTTATAATTAAGGCCCGTTTTGATGCAATTTTTGTTGCGATTTTCACTGCAATTTTTGTCGCGTTCGCGCTGCAACTTCAAATCGCACGTGTCAACCAGCCGCGATTTTAGTGCGATTTGGGTTCAGCGCCATTTCGCTGTAATTTATATGAAACGCGATAACTTTGGTTAGCGGTTTGCTTGTAAACAAACATCGGAAAAGAGGCGTGAGCGACCACAATTCCCCGTGGGGTTCCTGCTGATACGTCATTTTTCGTACACTTTTCTGTGTAAACGGGCCCACTTTATGATGTTCAAGTTAGATCCCGGTTAATTTCGGGCCAACATTATATACTCGCGAAAAATTATAAAACTTGTTCCAGTATCTAGACGAACTTATGAGTCAGTGCATAAATATGATTATTTCGATTACTTCTACTGTAACTACAGACTTCATGTTGCATATGTAAGAACAAGAATGGTGTTTGATTCCATGTGTGAATCTAGTTCGGAAGTAAAGCGCCGTTTTCAGATTATTTCGAATCATTTTAAATGCCGTGAACGGATGTGGTTACACCGGATGAAAAATTCTTACGGTATCAGTAGTTGTTTATCAATTTGAAATTTCGCGACCAGCCTATTCATCCCCCGAGAGAGACGTCTGCAATAGTCCAGTTTCGTATTCGAAAATTACTGCTGAATTCAATGACTAAAGACGCATGTACTCGGGCTTAGCCTCATTCTGAAGTTAAACATTCTTAAATACCAGCGAGAAGGTGCAAAATGCGAAACTACGACAATACGCATAGTTGTGAATAGCCCTCCTTCTCGCTGGTATTTATGAATGTTTAACTTCAGAATGAGACTAAGTCCGAGTACATGCGTCTGTGGTCATTGCATTCAGCGGTAATTGTCGAACAGGAAACTGGAGTATTCGAGGCCAAAAATTCCATACTGATGACATGCGGCCAGGATCTAGTCGCGTTATTTGATTGGCTTGTATATGGTAATTAGGCAAGCTAATTAAATGACGCGACCAGACCCTGACCGCATAATGTCATGAGTATGGCATTTTTGGCGTCGAATCGCAGACGTCTCTCTCGGCCGGAGATGCGTTGTGATTCACTCTTTTCACCTGGTGGCCATCTTGGATTCAAAGCGAGGCAATCCTTTGTTTTCCCAGGTTAGCCTCGTTTTGACTATCCCTCACTACGAGGCTGACCTGGCAAAAACAAAGGATTGCCTCGCTTTGAATCCAAGATGGCCACCAGGTGAAAAGAGTCAATTGTGACTCCCGATGCGAGACGGCTGTATTCGCAGACAGGCTATATTGTACCATACTGCATATGCATTTTATTTTATTTTATTTTACATCGGATCCAGCCACAATATACATGTATAGTTATGGTATAGCAAATTTCAGTATGGTTCATAGTGGTACAGCTAGTCTTAGCTTGCCACATTTCTTTCCCATGCATTCGAAATATAATATGCCCTAATGTCGATACAATTACATCCTCTGTAACAAATTCTTTCTCACGTTGTGTGTAGGATTATTTGAACGCGATGAAATGGTACTAAGAATGATGCAACATAGAGGTATCCCATGTGCTACTGTGATTGGTGGTGGATACGATGACGACGTGGATGTTTTGGCTACTAGGCATTCCATCATAATTAGAGCGGCAACTAAGGTTTGAGCCTGTTTGAGATGTTATTTTTTATAGCCAAGCAATTTCGCGAGCGATGATTGGTCAGTTTGCGGTCGATAACTTCCACTTCCGGTCTTAAAGAAAATGAAGAAACTATCTGGGGCCATTACCAGGAGCGTCTACCTCCCATACTATATCTTAGGTCATTACCAGGAGCGTCCATCCCCCATACTATATCTTAGTTCATTACCAGGAGCGTCCATCTCCCATACTATATCTTAGTTCATTACCAAGAGCGTCCATCTCCCATACTATATCTTAGTTCATTACCAGGAGCGTCCATCTCCCATACTATATCTTAGTTCATTACCAGGAGCGTCCATCTCCCATACTATATCTTAGTTCATTACCAGGAGCGTCCATCTCCCATACTATATCTTAGTTCATTACCAGGAGCGTCCATCTCCCATACTATATCTTAGTTCATTACCCGGAGCGTCCATCCCCCAGATACTATATCTTAGTTCATTACCCGGAGCGTCCATCTCCCATACTATATCTTAGTTCATTACCAGGAGCGTCCATCTCTCATACTATATATTAGTTCATTACCAGGAGCGTCCATCTCCCATACTATATCTTAGTTCATTACCAGGAGCGTCCATCTCCCAAACTATATCTTAGTTCATTACCAGGAGCGTCCATCTCCCATACTATATCTTAGTTCATTACCAGGAGCGTCCATCTCCCATACTATATCTTAGTTCATTACCAGGAGCGTCCATCTCCCATACTATATCTTAGTTCATTACCCGGAACGTATATCTCCCATACTAAGGAGAAACGCTTTCAAAAACAAACTGAGAGCTGATTTTCTATTGCAATACTAACTTGCTATCCATCGTGTACCCGCTAGCCACTAGAAAATAAAACTTCTCATCGCCACTCTGTTACTTATTTCTTTTCTGCTTAATGACAGCCTTCCTACGTTCGTTAGTATGTTCGTTTTGCCTGTAACTGTGACGTTCTTGTGCTTGTCATTTTTACTATTAATTGCAAATTAAGTATATTCACGCACTCTCCTCTTTCGTACCTTTCTCTGCACATTTATCCTATAAGGGCGCCCTAGCAAGATTAGCTTTTTAGTTATTCTAGGGCGCCCGTACCACACACTTTCTGCTTATTTTCTTATATAAAACAAAAATGTAAATTGATTGGTACAAATAAATATGGGCCGCGTCAGCCAAAAAGGGCCCATATTGTATTGTATTCTTGACGAGGAGCGCTACATTTCATTCCTAACAATAAATGTCAGTTTCAAGAAATTGACAACACAAATCAGGGGTGAAATTTACGTGATTTTGATGCAAGGGCCCGATTACAAATATGACTACAAAAATTAGGAATCCTGTCAGAGGGGATGATTTTGATGTATGACATTCATTTATACCTGCTGGCATTAAAGAGTAAAAAATAAATAAGATGAACAAGATGATCACTTTTTGGCCAAAAAACTTCTTTTCTGCAGTCATTCTACGCCCCGTAGCTCATATGATTTTAGCAATAGTACAAGTTACACCTTGAAACAATCGTCTGATGATAAGGAATCATTTGCGCCTGCTAAAATTGTGATCGCACCCTCGTATAAAAATATCGTAAATTTCGTCTTCAATTTCACTGGTCAATTTCATAAAATCAACACTACTTGGTAGTAGCACAATGTGGCGCTCGCGATGCATATTGTAATCGCACTACAAGTATAAAAAACATAATACAACGCATGAACGAACGGTGATACAGGTAAAAGATTGTGCACGGTCATAGTTCATTAGCGTCCCCTGAACCCACACGTTTCTTTTGGCTGATTGATTAACATGTTGGAATTTCTACTGTGTTTTGTGCACGGTCACGGTTGAAAAAAGCGAACAAATACATAAGGTCTTTCTCGATTTGAGTGTTGCGTCTATAATTTATAGAGGTTTCTATTTCCAATATGCTAATGATGATGTAAATTTGACGTGAATCTACTGTCATTTCTTTTTCCTTCTGAATGAAACCGTTTTCTGATTTTGACAAAATATTTGGTAAAATTACTGATATAAGCTTCAAATATAATATATATGTTTAGAAAAGGTCATTTATCTCTACCAGTATGTTTCTGTATAATAAATGAAGACCGGTTTTACGTCACCGGTTTGAATATATTATAAATATAAGCCTCTGTAACTCATTGATGCAACGCTCAAATCGAGAAATATTCTACTATTCACTTGATGTAGAATCGATATTATGATAAAGAATATTTGACCTTATATACACTTTAAAGTTCCTATAACCATTTTGCAATTATTATAGCTATGAATTTCCGGAACGTTTTGAGTACTTCTGTGAAGAACGTTTTGATTTACAGTGAAATCAATACTTTATGTTCTACGCTTGTTTGAAATCGTGTAAATGTGACCTTTTGTGACCTTACCTGACCCATGACCGCGTAAGTAAAAGCCTGGATCGATACCTGTATAGACGTCATCTCATTAATGCATTATTCTCCGCATAGAAAATATACACAGTTTGTGAGTTGTTAGTTTAGAAAAAAAGTCATTTTAGTCAACATGTTAATCATGACGTTAAGATGACGGTACATACAGGAATCGACCCAGGCTTTCACTACGCGGTCATGGATTAGGAAGGTCACATTCACACGATTTTAAACAAGCGTAGAACATAAAGTATTCACTGTAAACCAAAACTTTCTTCACAAAAGTATTCAAAACGTTTCGGAGGTTCATAGCTATAAAAATTGCAAATAGGTTATAGGCACTTTAAGCCTAATAGTCCTAGTCAGCTTGCCTGTTTGTTGCCCTATTTAGACCACGTGATAGTTCTCCAGAGGATTCATTACTTTGTTTTCCAATTATAGAAACTGCTACATTTCCTCTTGGGATACAGAAAAAAATATGTATTACTCAAGGGAAAAGTCAGGTGGTCTGAAATGGACAACAAACAGGCAAACTGACTAGGTCTATTCGTACAAGATTCAAAAACTTCATAAATAATTCGTGAATTAATTAAAGGAGCTCATTCAACCAAGATGCATTGCGAGTCACTGTTATTGTTTTCATATGGGAAACTACTTGAAATCGGACAGCTGCCAATCAGAAAATGTGATATCGGGCTTTTTATAAATAGAGATCGGCGGGGAGATCGGTTGCCTTTATACTTGAAGAAATATAATAGAATGAGCGGAATTACTACAGTTGTCCGATAAAAAATCCTCGACGTAATGCTAGCAATCGATCTCATGCTCGATCTAGCGAACCAACTTGTCCAACTTCTAGACCAAGTTGCAGCGATGCAGATCCTGTGGCAAGGAAATTAATCAATTCTACGATAGCGTTATACATTTAGAGTTCTTTCCTTTCTAGGCTTGTGCATGCAAGAACGTGTAGTCGAAAGAAAGGAGCTAGGTTTTCCCTGCCAAAATGCTGGTTTGAAATGTTGAAGTACTGTTTGCCACAGTCTATTTGTGTTCAAGGTCCAATGCATTATGCAAATTTCAAATCAAATTTGAGGAATCGAATCCGTATAATGTTCTTGTTTGTTAGCCTGAATTTCAGCCGGTTTGTGTCATTTTAAAAGCCCCTTGACTTCCGTTAATCGTACATTGGATATGCTGGGTAAAAAAATATTGATCAATCAGTTTTCTGAGCGCCCAGCGGCACTTGATTGAACTTGAAGTTTATTCATCAGCAAAGAAATATTTATAAAATAGGTTTCCACTTTATAGCCGATCATGCAGATATCAACACAGCATTTCACTTTTACTTAATTAAGTTGTCTCAACGTTGTCCATGTACATTGAGCGAAAACCAAGACTATAAGACTAAGAGAGAAACTGCGAGATTTGTAATCTTGCATGTACCGCGCGTGTACCGCGTACTCGAGTCTTCAGTCCAAACAATTTGCTTTAAATGTTGTAAGTGTCCGATAATGATAAGCAAAAGGCTCAGCTCTTCTGACCTTTAAATGTCTTGTCATTTAGGTCTGCGGGCCGATCAAGCCAATGTAGAAAGGTCTTGGTTTGGATAAACTGTAGGAATTACTATCAAACAGTCGGCTAACTCCAGTACAGGCTCTAGTAATAATTTCACTGACCAAAGGCGACTCCAGAGTACGTTCAATACTTCCCCTGGCAGGTGAAAATTCGGAAATATATGACTGAACACAAAAGCTAATAAATAAGGAACATGTTCCCCTATAAGTAATCAACTGGTATGCCCCTGTGAAACCGATGGAATAGGATTTGTTTCAAGAAGCTCTCCAGAGCCATTATCGGGGGCCCCGAAAATGGCGGTTCGAGAAATTTGAGCTCGCAATGCATCTTGGTTGAATGAGCTCCTTTAATGAGTGGTTGTAAATGTGATATGGATGTCATCATTTACACAAACTTTTCCTTCGATTTTTTTGTTGGCCAATATCAGTCGTACCGCCAAAATAACATACACGACTTTCATAATGGCCGCCTCCGGCCGCCTCCTAATTTGCATAATTTGGAAGATCAATCTGTAGCGGGAAACGAATGCTACCACATGAAATATCACATTATAACTAGTAATATTTTTGAGTTTTAGAGCAATGTGGAAAATTGCTGTTGAGCTATAAGCATTTGTAATGCAGAAAAATATGAAAGCGAGGCTATAAAGGCCTCCGTTGTTTTTCTCATACAAATCTCTAATTTCAACTGGATGTAACTTCATTGCTTTATAAGCTACAGCACTCAACTTTCACAAGTTCACTAATGTCGACATGCTCTTTCACATGGCAATGTTCATATTTTCTATACGTGTGGATAAACTACCCAAACGGGAAATCACATATGCAAATTAGGAGGCGGCCATTATGAAAGTCGTGTATGACTCTATACATCAACATTTTTGAAGCAGTTTAAGAAGCTCGCAGCACGTGTTTGGACCTAAAAAGACTCGGGCTACGCTCGTGTTTGTAAATCTGATAAAACACTGCTGCTTCGAGAAAATCGAAGCAAAAGTGTAAATCAGGGGCCAGATTCACGAAACGTTTCCTAAGACATGTCATAAGATACAAAATTTGCGACTCTCCTAAGAGATGTCGTAAATGCGATTCAGCAAATGTCCTAAAGTACTCCTAAGACGTTCTCAGCTAAGATATCTCTTACGTTTCCAGCCTCCGTAAAATTATCGATTACAATGAAAACGCCAATCAGCGCTGGCCTTATATATGGCCTAATTAATATTTATGTCTTTAAATTAGTCATTCGCGAAATAAGTCGTTATGGCTGCGGACGCAAAGAGGCGAAGGCCCAATTTACGAAACAAGAAATAGCGGTCTTGGTAGAAGCCGTACAAAGTAGCAAATAAATTTTATTTAACTCCTTAAATAACATAGACACAAATATTCAGAAGAAACGCGCATTGGAGAGGGTATGCGAAGAGGTGAGGGCTGTCTCTGGCAACAATCGGTCGGTGGATGATGTACGAAAGATATGGAGGACCTTGAAGAGAGAAACAAAAAAGAAAGCGGCTTCAAACCGCAAAGAAGCAAGGAAGACTGGAGGAGGTCCTCCACCGCCACAACTTAAAGTGCATATAAGCCCTAGCCAGTTATCTTTGATATCGATTGTACATGAAGTGGATAGTCCAACGGTAGAATATTTCTTGATTTGGGTGTTATGTCTACGAGATATGAAGGTTTATATTTCCAATATGCTAATGATGTGATTGTCATCACCGACATCACTTATTATACAAAAGCATGCTGGTAGAGACAAATTACCAAAATTTTTTAATTCTAAGTTATATTTGAAGCTTATCAAAGTGATTTTACAAATATATAATTCTAAATTAGAAAATAGCTTAATTCACAAGCACAAAGAAATTCAGCAAATGTCAGTGATGACATTACATCACATCATTAGCATATTGGAAATATAAACCTTTATATCTCGTAGACGCAACACCCAAATCAAGAAATGTTCTACCGTTGGACTATCCACTTCATGTGCAGCGATATCAAAGATAACTGGCTAGGGCTTATATGCACTTTAAGGAAATAGGGGAGAAAATCTTAAGTGTTTTGTATGGGTGAAGCGATCTGCCTCAACAGGATTTCCTATTCCAAAACCAAGGGATTGGCGCGCAGACCATAGTTAATAGAGTGGAATGGTTATGAAACCCAGCGACCTTCTTTGTTATATGTCTTTGTTAGCTTTTTTCAACCACTACCCTGCACAAAACACAATAGAAATTCCAATGTGTTAATCAATCAGCCAATAGAAACGTGTGAGTTCAGTCGTTCAGGGGACGCTAACGAACTATGACCCTGCACAATCTTTTGTCTTGCCCCCTTCCAACATAAATCGCAGCGCAGTTGGTAGCCCCTTTGAAGTTTGCCGGGTTTCAAAACCATTCCACTCTATTAACTATGCGCAGACTAAGGAAGTGTTCGTGAATAACACTTTTGTCCTAAGACACCTTCGTGAATCTGGCCCCAGGACGAAATCTCTAGCAGATTTAAAGATCACTTATCGGTCGGTGATTTCCTTTGTTTTTGCTTCATGAATTATTAATGAAGTTAGTTTGACGTCCTCTTATTTACCATGATTTACATCATCTCATGAACATAATCATTGAATTTGTTGTGCCTCTTGAATCCACAATATTTTTACCATTCATTCGTGGTAAATAAGAGGACGATACCATGCTAAACATGTATGTATTGATCGTTAATTTGTTAATGTCCAACACGTTTGTCATGTTAGGTTTTTAATGCTGAGTGTTGTCCTTTCACCAGGTTTGGTCTGAAAAGACACGATAAAGTTGGCTGCACATGTAATACATCACACGAGAAGACCTATGTCTAGCTATTTAGAGCAGATTTCGTATGAGTGGGACAAACTACGGCATGTCCGTAGCCTTACCGTAGCCTTACCGTAGCCCACACCGCGGCAAAACGGTATGCTCCGCTGGCCAAAAGAACGAAGGCGCTGCTGTCAAATACAAATTACCGAGGGTTTCAACTTTTTTAGTAAATAATTTTATAACTTAGTAAACTCACAGTGAATTACAAATTAAGTAAACTTCAACCTGTTAAAGTCTTAGGCTTAGCTTTTAAGTAGTTTTCTTATTTTTTGACAAAACAGTTCACATATAGATACTTTTAAGCAGAAATTTTAAAATTACGGGTATGTGCCTGTTGTTTCATTTCAGTTTTCGCGGGAAACTGGGGGCGGCCGCGCGCCGACAAGAAATAGCAAATACGCATGCGCGTAACGTTTTGCCGCGGTGTGACCGTAGCCTTACCGTAGCCTTACCGTAGCCGTCAGCAGGACACAAACAATAGGGAAACCATTTCAATGTCACGGCATACCGTACACTCCACTCATACGAAATCTGCTCTATCTCAAACCCAACGTTAACCGCCTCCCGGTTAGCCCAGTGGTTAAGCGTCGGTCTGTTGTGCGGGACTGAGGCCGACCGTTGAAACTCCGGCCGGACCAACACTCAGGGTCTTAAAATAATCTGAGTAAAAGGTACTTCCTTTATGAAACAATTTCGTCCACGAGCTGCAAATGGTTAGACCTTCACGTCTTCTCGGATGGGGACGTTAAATCGCAGGCTCGTCAGTGGATGAAGAGCCACCTCGTGGATATGCCACTGATTAATGCCATTATTATTATTATTAATATCACCATGCAGGACAATAAACAAACTGGGGAAACGTAGAAGATCTCAATGGCTGCATTGAGTGGAAAATGATGGATGGATCATCCTCGACACACACACACACAAAAATGTACTACTTATAATGCTGATAATCACTGAATATTTGACAAAGAAAAAAAAAACTGTATTATGAATTTACAAGTGTATTTAATACATAATAATATACATGCAACGAGTTCTCGAATTTGATTGGCTGAGAGCAGCTGTATTTATGCTAAACACCAGTGCCAAATCATGTAATACCAGTGCCAAATCATGGAATACCAGTGCCAAATCATGTAATACCAGTGCCAAATCATGTAATACCAGTGCCAAATCATGGAATACCAGTGCCAAATCATGGAATACCAGTGCCAAATCATGTAATACCAGTGCCAAATCATGTAATACCAGTGCCAAATCATGGAATACCAGTGCCAAATCATGTAATACCTCAGATGTGAACAAATTACATCCAACCAGAACTCCTGGTTTCCCGTCTACATAAACAACTTACCAAATTGCCTCGAAACGTCAACACCCTGCATGTATGTTTGCTGATGACACTGCAGCATCACGTTTAGTGGAGCACATGTTATTGATGTTGTTGTCAGATCAAATACCGAATTGCTCAAGATAAACAACTGGCTCAAAGCAAATAAGCTCCATTTAAACGTGGCCAAAACAGAATTCATGATGATCGCGAGACAAGGTCGTTGGTTTCTTTTCAGAACAACATTGCGACTGCCTCTGTCTTAAATTGACTCTTAGACTATTTTTACTATATGTTACTTTACTTTTGTATTTGTTATTGTTACTACTATTATATATTATTGTTTATACGAGTATATAAGTACATAATTAGATATATAGTATTAGGAATTACTTTTAATTATATACTACGGATGTATTTTTAGCCACGGATTCTATGTAAATCAGGGTTATGCTGTTAGCAATACCGTGAAATAAGTCTTTCCAAACTTTTGCAACAATGTAGAACAATAACAAAGAGAGATTTCCACATTTGCAGCCAGGATAATTTGAAAAAGTGAAGCAAAATCCTTTGAATAACATCACGACAAAAACACAAATATATGCGGATGAATATTATTAACAAGTAATCATATTACTTTCTCGTGCAATTCTGGATTAATTTGAACTCGTGAGATTTTTCAAAGAGCTCAAATTGCATTTGCTACGGGCTCATGCAATTTTGATACTCTTTGAAAGTCTCACTCGTTCAAATTAGTTCCGAATTGCACTCGAATCCACTTAATTACCTATACCAGGAGCGTCTATCTCCCATACTATGTAGGTCTGTGAGTCAGTGTATGACCGGATTGAGCTATATTTAGAACAGATCTCACGGGAATTCACGTGCCCACACTTTGGGAATCCAATCAAACCACAGTCAGGACAATGCAGCGTTAGTAAAATCACCTCAAAGTACAATAGATCATTCTTAATGTCGATAATTACGGCAAACAAATGCACGATCGCAGCAGAGTCAGAAGGCAGTTACCCGGGAAACATGTTCTAAAAATAGCTCAAACCGGTCATACCTGACTCACGGGTGTAGTATATATGGACGCTCCTGCCATTACTTATTATCCAGAATACAGCTGACCAACAATACTATTATTAGGCAGATTTTCCACAAGTGAAGTATATGATCATCAAATGAACATGTCGCTATCAGGGTATATTATTATCCATTACCAGAATACAAGTAATCAACACTATAGGCAGATTTTCCACAAGTGAAGTATGTGATCATAAAATGAACATGTCGCTATTAGATTATAGTTTGATTGGGTGGTTCTTTCAGTTGTTGATAGAGTAGAATTTGCTTGACTGTCGTGAATGTCACTAGTGGATTGATCTCTGTCTTGTTGGCACCAGTCGGCTCCGTAAGCCAGCTGTGCATTCCTGGTATAAGATGCAATTACTTCAAGACCATGAGAATCTGTGGCAGGAAAACAAAATGCCTTATGTTCAGTTACCTTGGTCCATTTGGAAGATATACTGTGTGACTACTCTGACGGGCAGGGCCCTAAGACAATGAGAACCAATCACATTGCAGTACAAAAAGAAAGCATTCCAATTTATGGTTATTTGAGCCAATCAGTGTCGAGTACAAGACAATAGCATTCCAACTTACGGTTATTTGAGCCAATCAGCGTCGAGCAGAATACAATAGCATTCCAACTTACGGTTATTTGAGCCAATCAGCGTCGAGTAGAATACAATAGCGTTTCAACTTACGGTTATTTGAGCCAACCACTATCGAGCATAGCCTGAATTTCAGCCGTCTCCTATGGTTCGTTCCTCCCGAGAGACGTCTGAATCATTAGCCGATAATGCCGTCCAGTGACGTCACTACCAGGTTTTCTGGTAGTGATCTTTGATTGGTTCATATTCTATAATGTTGCACAATTATCATACTTATCAGCCGAGAAGATGGCAGGATTCACTTTGGACTCGCGATTGTTGATCGTTGAGTTTCAGTGGAGTGATTGTCTTTGGCAAAGACCTTGAATTCGTAAGGAAAACATCTGGAAATGGATTGAAAGTGTCCTGCACAATAACCGGCCGACTAACCTGTAAGCATGTACATTTTATCGCGTCGCGTCCGCGGGGTTGTTGATAATCGATTATTTGTTCACACTCGAAGTGGTAAAGAATGTCGCTACTCTCTTCAAGGAACTGTTCTTTCCCGTAAAATAGTCTTCGTATTTCTTCGAAAATTCTCTATTATCCTTTCATGTTTTTTCTACTTTTCTGTTGCATCATTTACATAGGTAATATCTCGTAGCTGTGTCGATTCGAACGGCAGATCGCGAGACATGTACAAAAATCAACGGAATTAGCGCGGAACTGAGACAAAGACCAACTGTACTTTGCCTCCAAATATAATATAACGATTTGTTGCTTCGGAAAGATTTTCACAACATAAGAGACTTGAGAAGCAAATGGGATGGAGATACATATATATAGGTAAGGCTTTTATTTTGGCCGGCATAATCTCAAATAATTTCTCAAGGCGAGCGATGGCCCACGAACTCTTACTACCGCCGTGACAGTTTTATTTGTTAATCCACCTTGACGTCACTGGACGGCATTATCGGCTATTGGATTCAGACGTCTCTCGGAAGGAACGAACCAGAGGAGACGGCTGAAATTCAGGCTATATCGAGTACAACTGATACAATAGCATTCCAACTTACGGCTATTTGAGCCAATCAGTCTCGAGTACAATACAATAGCACTTCAACTTACGGTTATTTGAGCCAATCAGTGTTGAGTACAAGACAATAGCATTCCAACTTACGGTTATTTGAGCCAATCAGTCTCGAGTACAATACAATAGCACTTCAACTTACGGTTATTTGAGCCAATCAGTGTTGAGTACAAGACAATAGCATTCCAACTTACGGTTATTTGATCCAATCAGTGTTGAGTACAAGACAATAGTATTCCAACTTACGGTTATTTGATCCAATCAGTGTTGAGTACAAGACAATAGCATTCCAACTTACGGTTATTTGAGCCAATCAGTGTTGAGTACAAGACAATAGCATTCCAACTTACGGTTATTTGAGCCAATCAGCTCGTGTTTTGATCCGGTAAAAAGCAAATTTGTGGACTAGTTTTGAAGTCGGAGTCTTTTCAATAAAGGAAATCGAGTGGATATGTTAGGATTTGCAAGTTGGAATGCTTTGTTTTCATTCAGCTATGTGATTTATTCTTGTTGTCCGGTTCCGAAGGCACTGTTACCCAAAACAAAACAGAAAGTTAAACCAGTGTTCTCGATCATCATGTGCCTGAGAGCTGTAGCATTACAAATCACACCCATGCATATCAAGGCCTGGAAACTTCTGACAAGACACACCATTTTCAAAAATATCAGAAGAGCTTTAGCAAAGGGCCAACTACCATTTTGCATGATCAGCCGCTTCTCACCCAACTGGGAACACTGCGATCTTGAGTACAAATGTTGACACAAACGAGCTTTTAAATTTTGCTTTGGTTTATTTGGCGACCCTCGATACACTAGGAAAAGCAAAAAATAAGGGCGCGTTTCCCTCCACTTATTCTGAAATCCTGCAGATATGTCCTCTGAAATGTATAATGCAGTTGCTACTTTTAGGACATGTACTGACAATGGTTTTTGGTATACTCTGAACAGATCCCCAAAACGCGCCCTAAGTGAGCAAGTTATACAACAAAAACCAACCTTTCTCGTATGAGTACTTCAGGATGTGGTAGCCCTCGTACATGGATGCTGTAAGCATATGTTCACCAGTGTATGGATGCCACTTGATTCGCCAAACACCTCCACCTGGACACGCTGAACACAGTGGAACCTTCATGTTCCTCGTGTCCCATACTAGAATATTCTCGTCATAGCTGAAAGTAAAACAGCCTCCCGGTTAGCTCAGTGGTTTAGCTCCGGTCTGTCGTGCGGGAGGTCGCGGGTTCAAACCCCGGCCGGACCAAATCTCAAGATCTTAAAATAACTGAGTAGAAGGTGCTAGAGTAAACGGTTAGACCTCGTCTTCTCGGATAAAGACGTAAAATCGTAGGCTCCACGTCAGCCTCGAGTTTATCAGTTACACCAAACTGTCACGAGTTATCGACGTTAAATAAAGTTGCCTGCTTTACTTTACTTTAACATTCCATCAATTGATTTGGTATATTGTATTGCACTTACAGATACCATAGTTCTGTATGCATGTCTGTTTGAAACTGAATTAGTTCCTGTAAAAATATAGTGTGATCTGCCTTGGTGGGAAAGATAATCAACTAAGAATTGATTATAGCATACGGGAAAAAAAATTTGACCTGTCACTGGTCAAGAAGCATAGTTTTCCAAATATTCAATCTTTAATTTAAGACAGAAACATTCAACAAAACAGCCCAAAGAATCCTGAAAATAGAAATTCCCTGACTTTATGTTGAAATTTTGGATTTACCTGACAAAATCCTAAATTCACTGACCTCATTTGTTTATATTTTCCCTAAGTGCGAACCCTGCATATGATTGAACCAATTGAGATCGCGTAGCAGTAGTACACATTTCGCCCACGGATGATTTAGCCCTTCATTGAAGCTCTGAGAACGGGCTAGCGACTATGTCACCAGGATTTTTCTGATTTTCTGTCAAATAATAATGTAATTTTTATTATTATCAATAAGAAAAATACTCACTATACACTAAGTGATACGAAACGATGTTAATTTTCGAAGAGACAGCAAGCTAGAGTAGAAACATTAGCTATAAATATCAGAGGTAATATATAGTTTAAAACTTAGCCTTTAACTTTTTCAAGATTTTAATAATCGTAATCCATTTCCATCCTCGCGAGCCGTTGTCCGATTAGCTTCTCTGTAGCTTAACTTTACCAAGGAAAACGCTTTTAGTAAATCTACAGCATTATTTATTGGTTTCTTTTTAATAGTCTGAATGTAATTTTTAGCGTTTCAAAGTGATGCTAAAATAGCTGACATAGTCCCTTTAATCCAATGTCATTTTTCACTGTGGCTTGTGAGGGTGGGCCATTCCATCGGCTGAGCACCGATCGATCTTGGTCGAGGGGCCGATAGTCCATTATGTGGTTGCATATGCACCATCCACCGCGCCCGAGGACGATGGTGATCGACTACGATGAATCGCAATCGACCTTGACCTTGGGCGACTCACCTCCCGGGCATACGTGGGACATTTGCCAGCAAAGAAAAGTTGAGGTCAAAGACAGTCAAAATGGCGAATGTTGATAAGAGATTTGCACTCGTTCCAAAGCCCCGCGGTGGAGCATTTGCATAGCTTCTTCAGCTGACCCCACGGTGGAGCATTTGCATAGCTTGGCTGACCCCACGGTGGGGCAATTGCAACGGTGATTCAAAAATGTCAAAATGCCCCACCAATGTCCGGTGGGGCGGGAGTGGTTTGGAATTGTTAGCGTTATTATACACTGTCCGAGTTGCCTCAGACCAAGGTCGGTAGTGAAAATTGTGTACGTACGTTTTTTTTTCGCAAGTAAAATTTATGCGAACAGTGGAAATCTACCTTATGAAAGAACTCTGCAATTTCTTACGCCTGGTTTTCCGTATGGAGCGGTCGAAACAGAGGCCAGGTCAGGACTAGGTTTTCACTAACGACAGACGCGCAATGCATTACTGAGTGCGTATGTTGCTTGTGCTAAATTGTGATTAATATGCTTCTACCTTACGTAAACGCAGACACCTGTCGAACTGTCGAGCGACAACCATGGTCTTGAAACGTACGTCAAATGGTTTTGTGTACGGATTTTTAAAGCACGTTTACGTGTGTAGAGAAATACGCGACTGTCGAGCTTTACTATACGCGCGGAAAATGCGTAAAAAAAAACGTTCAGATAAAAACAAAAAGCATAGGGTGACATCGATTTCTACCGATTGATCGATAGCAATCAAATCAAATTTATCGATTTGTATCGATTTATCCATCGATATCGATTTTTATTGATTGGTTACATTGGGAAATGAACATGTGCTGTCTCATATTTCCCTGTCAAAATTATACCCTATTTAAGATTAAAACAGCTTGAAAATCATACCCGTATATTATACAGTGTAGCTTTAATATATGGGAGTACTCCCACCCTGCCCCAGCACTTTCTCAGTTTAAGCATGTTCTGAAATTGTTAAAGCAAAAGTACACTTGAAAACTTCGCTAAATGCTCCATTAAGTTCAGGTGTATTTGGACTCGTTCTATGAATGATTTGGGATTTAAAATGGTTAGGTTTTTTTTAAATTTGGGGGTTACTAGTTTTAGAAGGCTTGTATGAAAATTTAACAAATTGAATTATTAATATGCTTACAATGACAAAGCGCCCGGCCCCTGGAGATGTAACAGTGCACTGAAACTGTGTAGTGGAAGATCTAACACATTGAAGTTGTCAGCAGTAGCTAGTGTACCAACCTTCCAGTTGCCATGATGTACTCATGAACAGGGTTACATTGTATGCTGCTAACACCCATCTCATGTCTGCAAACAAAGAAGCCATGCCATCAGTGGTATGATCAGGGAAACTGGAGGTTGAAGCAGGGAGGTAAGAAAAGTAAGGAATATTCTGTCATACTTTCTGCTTGTAAATATTGATTGTCTGCAATCTGTTCTTGTGTCCCAGCCTTTTAGAAGGCAGTCATCAGCACCTATGACAAACAAGAATAGGATTGAATCTACTGAATGACTGAAAGAGAAAACAATGATTGACAAACAAGTGACATAATTATCACCGGACTCAGACCACTATAAACTTGAAAGAATATTGTATGGCCACAGCGCTCTGAAATCTAGGGTCAATTCAATAAAACATTTTGACAAATCACTTGTATTTATTGTTCTGTGTCATTAACTTGTGACAATTAACACAGGCTAACACAGTGTAATCTACATGTAATACAAATTCATGTAGCTTGGTTCCAAGCTTGGGGGCATGCAATCTTTGTTTATGATGTAATATACATGTACAGCAGTACTGGCCAGTCAGGTTTTGAACCTAATTCTGATTTCTGGGTCCAGGTTTCCCCAAAAAATATGTTGAATTTTGTGTTATCGACAATTCAGACTAATGAAATGGAGAAAATCTTGGTTCATTTTCACAATTATAATTACTTGGAAATTTGGAGCTATTTTTTCTCTGAAAACTGGGTCCAGTTCTGGACCCTAGGGCCACACATACTTACCCATTTATTATACAAGTTCCCCCCCCCCCCCCCCCCCCCTCTCTCCTCCCCCTCCCACCATCAGAAAGAAAGATTTCCTTCCTTGTGCAAACTGATCGTCATGCGCATGTACTGTAATGACTTAATTTATACTATTTCGTTTAATTAATTTAAATTGACAGACTGACGTCACTTGATACCACATAAACTTACCCGAGTAAACAACATGGGGTGTCCATCTGTCAAATGCAGTAATCCATGCCTCATATTTGTGTCCAGTCCACTGCATGATTTGACGAGCTTCCCATGATGCTTCGCTGCACTGCAAGATAGTCAGCTGACCTTGAGAATCACTCACCACACACTTTGGCCCACTGAAGAAACAGTGTGATTGGTCAGCTACAACAAGCATACAATCATGCAGGTTATGTGCCAAGTTCATATTAGGGAGATGATGGCCCAGATGTTCGACTGGAAGTCAGCTCACATCTTCAATCTTCTGTGTACATGTCACATTCCACAACAGAACATTGTCAAATGATGTACAATTTATTCAGTCACATCCAGGACACTGTTTGATGACCTTCTGCTGTGGAATGTTACATATTTGCACAGAAGATTGAAGAGTATGAGCTGCCTGTACACGTTTGCATGGTCCTTGAATAATTATATGATTACCTTATTAGCACACTGATAATAATTATATGATTATCATCTTCTAAGCACATTGATAATAATTAGAGCGGATTTCAATTGAGTGTTGGAAGTGTTTTGGTTTTGCATTTACTAAGCTCTCCTATTGGCTGAGAAAGTAAACCAGCCAATCAGATTCCAAAATAAAACCAAATGGAAATTGGTTTTGCTTTGGTTTGTCATTGGCTCACAGGGAAGCCATTTATGAGTTACTTGTGATTACTCGCTCCTATGATTGGCTGACTGTGGGTAATTTGCATTTGGTTTTACTACACTCAGCTGAAAACCACTCTACATTGTATATGATTATAATATTTACCTTTTAAGCACATTGAAAATAATTATATGATTATATAATTACCTTCTAAGCACATTGATAATAATTATTACCTTCTAAGCACATTCATATTTGATAATAATTATATGATTTAACCTGAAACTTACCTACAATTAACAATGTACATGTAACTATGTATTTACCTTTGTTCATTTGAGGATGACCAATCAAGGGAGAGGCATATCTTATTCCTCCCAATGTATGTAGTATTGTTTTCTATCAACTCCACATTGCTTTCCTGATATTAATTAAAAGTAAAATGTATTTATTTTTTATTTAATAATTTAATTTGTTCCAGGAAATTTATAAAGGCTACAATGTATCATACAAGTCATGTATATATATACATTAGTACAGTACAGCCATTTAATAATGCATGTGCAAGAAGTGGTGCAAGTAACTTCTTATGCCGCAAGAATGTGCAACTTTACTGGAAAATGATACATCCAAGAAATAAATATTCTAGAGTTCTTTTTATTTAATGTGGATCCATTTTGAAAGGCGAGGAAGTCTGAGTCTCGAATTTCACGACACAGAAGTGTGACATTTTCCGCAATGTGATTTGAGTAAATCATATGAGCTCCACAGAGTTTGTTTTGCTTTGATATCTCTTCCTACCGAATCAAATGTTTTGAAAGTTTTAATTTTATTTACGGATCTGAACAGCTTCCACCTGATGTGAAAACTGCATGGTTTGAGTCCATTCTCTCAAATCAAAACACTGATGAATTAGTTTTGGATATTTTAATTTGTTATCTGTTTAATAATTTACCGTGAGATCTGGAATTTTGATTTCAGCTTTTTTACTTCTGTAACCATCACTTTGTGATGAGTTAATAAAACAACGAAGTCTGCAGGTATCCAGCAAATTTCTACTTCAGTTTAAGATATTAAAGAAACCTTTCATGGTTCTCAAACATTCTGTTTCTTATTAGCGACCTCACATAAATACAAACATGTTTTCATACACCTCGTCTTGCAACTTGAGTGTTCTTGTGGCAGCATTATTGCGGGTGTTCTTGTGGCAGCATTATTGCGGGTGTTCTTTTACCTTCTTGTGGCCTTCTTGTGGGTTGATCTTCTTGTGGAAAGAACTTCTTGCAGGCCTGAAGTTATTGTGCTTGTTCAGCAATTTCAAGTGGAAGCTGCACGCAAATACCTGTTGCCTAATGCATTACTGAATGGCTGTATTGTATGATGAAACAACATACAGTACAGTAATAATATATTGATTTTGTGAAATGGGTAATTATAAACTTGACAGGATTTTGGCAGAGCCTTCTTTCCTCTTCTCTTTTAGGGGGAAGGAAGAAGGCTCTGATCGGAGCTAGGTACTGACAGAGCTTTAATTAAAGTGAACTGAACCCTAAATCAATCCGACAACTATATATATATACAAACTTGTATTCAAGAGAAATAAGTTCTGCTATTTTATTTTATTTTGCTTTTTATTTCTAAAAAGAGGAAATACATGCTGAATGTCGAAAAATAGCCAATTCTCCACTGATAAAGCTAGTTTTAGTGCGGCAGCTCAATTCAGTGCTTTTTTCCCTGTATCATATGTCATGCATACCTAGGAAAAACAACCACACCTTAAGCACAAAGAAAGCACAATAGTGACATGCACTTATGAGTTGTTAGGCCATCTATTTAAAGCCGAGAACAACACAACAAAAGTAATTTATTTCCCATATTGTACATCACAGATTACAGGAATTGAGCTGTCTGTACTTAGTGGCGGTTGGGAGGAAGATTTGCAGATTTTCTTTCCTTTGACGCAAAATATGGTAAAATAAATTTTGGTACGAGTCTTCGTGTTTAGACTGATACTTATTGAGCTAAAGTTGATTTTAGGCTTCAGTTCTCCTTTAAATACCTTGGCAACAGATAAAGTAAATATTTTCAGTTCTGACTCAGCACTAACAGCACCAAGGATTGCTTGTCCACTTACTGCATTTGGATACCTGTGACATAAAAATATAAATATTAAGGAAAAGAAGACTTTATGCAAATTATACAAGAATCAAAATGTTATGGATCTACTTGCCATTTTGTATCCAGAATTCCAGCACCCTCATCTGAAATCAATAATCTTTTCAAATCCCTGAAGAGGTAACTTGAGAAAGTGAGCGACTTTGTTGCATAAATTAAACATACACATGATGGGGTGACATTACTCTATAAAGGAGGCCTGTTTTGGTAGATAGAACAGCAAACTTTTGCAGGGTACCTAACAAAAATGTCAGGAATAGGGTCAACCCTATTACTGGGAGACTCTACTTAAGAAAGAATGCAGGAAATTGCACACAATTTTTGGAAGGTTTTTTTCGCCTACATGGTGTATGTGTAAAAACAATCGGGACAAAGGGAAAATTAATAATATTATGCTGGTATTAGCGACTTTTGAGAAACATGATTTTCACAGCTCAAACAGGCTTTCTTAGAGTTGTCACCCGACATCATACATGGTAATAATTTTCAAGCCTTAACTGGCATTACAAAGCCTTCCATAAAAACTCAAAACAATGCCCTAAACGTGCAGAGGTCATTATAATTAAGGTATTAACACCTAACCATTGGACAGTTTACTTTCATTGCAGCTTCCAGTCATACAATGTATATAATGAAGAGGGCTATTGCCAATCCTTCGTGATTTTCAATTGTTCAGTGTGACTATGTTTGCATAACCAAATTCCTCTTGAATTTCAACATTCTCCCTGAAAATCGACTAAAAATATCCTACTATCGGACACATCAACATTAACTATCAGACAGGCAATACAGATCATTGGACACACAATGTTTTGATCTGCACTTTGTAACCATGTGAAAACCTTTAAAACATGTTTGGACTAAGAATAGAGTTATTCAGTGATATTTTTTTATTTAGGTAAAAACACACTCCATTTTGGCAAGTGTGCATGGTGGGAATAAGCATTAAATTAAATATAATTATTGTAGTTGCCTCGTTGCATTTACCATTATTACCGGTAGTTGTTTTATAGCTTCTTCACTGACAGTGTGTTTTCACATTCTTATAATAAACTGTTTCTTTGCGATAACTTATCTTTCCTTTGCCTTTTTCACTATAAATTTGTTTGTTTACTCTGGGAAAAAAGGAATTCCTACCAAATGGAATTCCCACCATGTGGCATACATGTATGCTCGCACGCCAGTTCTTCATGTTTCATCCGCATGGTATCCGATAGTATGTGTGCTGAGTTACATTTTTACATTGAGAATTTACTCTCTTGGCAGTGGAAAATCGCCACAGAATGCGATAAAGTACATTCACGAGATAAATTTAAAGTTTTCTGGTGGAGTTTTGCTGCATTCCTGTTTGATTTGATTTTATATTTATTTTTTTGGGAATCATATGGTTGCTGCAATGAAGTACAGCACAAGGAAGGAGTGTCATTTCTGCAACAGGGAAACAGAAAGTCTTCTATTTCACTGAATTTTGAGAGTCAAGAAACAAGATGATAGGGTCAGTATTGATATAAAGTGAAGAGTCTCAGACAGGCTTGGCATAGTTTTTGTGTGCCTCCTCTACGGAGATTCTCAGGCACGCATGCATGCAAACAAATAAATATTCGTTCTGTCCGATAGTAGGTGTTTAAATACCACAGGCAGCCCAAGCTCAACGTTTTAAATTATCTGACAGTTGAAGTACAAAGGTTCAAACATCCAGAATATCTGGTATTTTATCGTACTAAATGGCAAATGAATAACACAATAAACTTGCTTTGATGAATATTACATGTATGTTGTTTTGTCTTAAATATGAGGGCTGAGTTTTTAGAAAAACTGGATTTACTCTGCCTTTCTATTGCGTTATTCATTTGCCATTTAGTACGATAAAATACCAGATATTCTGGATGTTTGAACCATCGTACTTAAACAGTCAAATAATTTCAAACTTTGAGCCTGGGCTGCCTGTGTTAATACCAGCTAACATGCAAACATGGTATATACAGAACTTTATAGTTAAAATAAATAGTGATAATTTATACTCATTAATTGTTTTAAATGCTACTTGCCTTCTCGATTGATTGTCAAGTTGGTAAAGCTGAATATTTCCAACTCTTCGGGAAGACTGGGAATCTGAAAGGCCGCCATTTTGACTTTCAGAAGAACAACAACTTTCATTTCCTTCATGAGCTTCTATAAGCTGATATGTTCCACACACCAGAACACTTCTAAAACCCTTTATAGGACACCACTCTACTGTATCTGCGTAATAACCAGTGTCTTTAGTGCCCAGAGTTTCGTAAGACATCGCAAAACCTGGCGAAGGCGAAGGACAATGTAAGTTTCTGTCAGGCGTTCCATGCTTGACGGGAATGGCCTGGGTCCAAATTGGGCATCTGCCCAAATAATCATTGATACGGGATTCGGTGAAACGCGTCCGCTTAAAAAAAGGAAATTTGAGATCTTCGTATCACTGTATCACCGTATCGTTGTATCACTGTATCACCGTATCTCAGAGAAAAGAATTATTTTAATAAAGCATATCGCGGAAAGTTAGGTAGCTATCGTTAATTGTTCGGACATTGTTCGGTGCATCCGAATGGTGTTCGACTATTTCCGGAGGATGTCCGCGGTTCATTGGCAAAGGACAAACATGGCGAACAATCGTGGTGGAGGGACACAACGAGTTTTACAGAAGTTAAACAAGTCCATTGAAGAAGGGAATTATTATGAAGCACATCAGATGATAAGGACGATATACTTTAGGTAATTATCTCCAAAATGGCCTTCTTACTTAAGTAAAGTCTTGCCATTTTATACGATTTCTTCTAGGTTTAACTGCACCATTGCATATATATAATATATATAACATTTTTTTAACATGCCAAGCAATGGAAGTGGATGATTTAGAAGTCGATCTGTATGGTGGGCAACCGTAGTCTCTTAGAGCTTTTAAAATGTAGTTTTGTTTATTTTAACAATTTGTGACATAGTGTACGATTAAAACCAAAAGTAATTCCGATACAATCGTGATTGTCTGTGAGCACTTTTAATATTTATATAGCAGTTAGCACTTTCATTCAACATGTGTGCATCGTCGCGATAGTGCACGGGTGACTGATGTAGTATAGTAGTCTACAAATTACATATTGTATGATACTAGAAGTTTCTATAGAAAGTGAAGTGCTGCGAGGTGATGCATAGAGCTATACGGTCTATTAGCGATATTATATCACAGGTAACCTTACAAAGAAATATGTATGGCAATTTCACTATTAATTAATGCTCTTACCTCTAATAAAATGTTTCAAAACTTTCGCTTTCCCTTGTAGTCATTAGCTTTCATGTCCATGGCAATTCCTGGACCATTTAACCTTGATTTAAGGTGGTTTTTGAATTCTTGATTTTCTCGCTCTTAGAAGAAATTAAAGGTAGGAGTCCTTGAACTTGGCTGACTCCACTCAACCTGCCATAAATCGAATAATTTCAAAATCACAGCAATTTCACCACTGGATAACAGTTCTCCAATAAATTACCCACATTTTCAATCCTTAAACAACCCATTACCTCAAAACGATCAACCACAGATCTGCAAGTTTGTGTGCTCAATTTTGAAAGATACTCGGCGTTCTGATCCTGTTAGCAACGGATGTTTGCCAATTCTAGCCTCAGTGGGGAGGGCTATCAACAATTTGGAATCCAGGCTACCCCTCCCCCCCAAACACAACAAAACTATTGTAGCAGATAAAAAAGTTTTCCCAGCAGAAAGTTGTGTCATTGAATGGCATCTATGATTGGTTCGTAAATACAATCAAATACAATTATAGTTTTGTTGTGTGGGGGGTAGGCTGGATCCAGAATTGGTTAAATGGCCCAGGAATCACCATGAACATGAAAGGTAATGACTACCAAGGAAAGCGAAGGTTTTTGAAACCTTTTATTAGAGGTATATTTGTAAGAGCATTACAGAGATAATAGTGAAATTCCCATACATTCTTTGTAATCGCTCATACAAATCATAAGCTTGGGTTACCTGTGATTATATTAGTAATGATTTGCAAGTTTCTGTAGTTTTAATCAACTAGGAGTAATAATAGATTATGGCAAGTGCGTTGGACAAATTTAAATATTTGTGCAACCAATAGTTGATAATTTTCGATTAAAAAATTAAACAAACGTAACAAAATAAACAAAGTGGAAACAATATAGAGCCACAGAGAGAGATTTTTAGTTTGCCCAACTCACACAGTCTCGCCTTTGCTCAATCAGGGACTGATGGGTTGGTTTATTAGACAATGTGCATTTTGGACAGAAAATAACACAACATTGATATTGGAAATATAGACAACGAGTAAATTAGTATAGATATTTTATTGAAATGTGTGAACATGCAATCATAGATTATAACATTAATTTGCTGTATGGTAGAATTCAATGGGAGTGGAAAAACACTGATCCCCAGTTCATGGACTCCCTAAATGTAGTTGGGCCGGCTGATCTCTTTCCCGTTTCTCACCTTACCTCTATCCCTTTTCTGATTCCTCCCAAGTCCCCTTCCCATACCATCAACTTGTAATTTGCTAATTAACATGCCACATTAATTTTAGTTACTGTCATGGTACATTTGTACACTTAACATCTCTGCCTTGAAAGTCCAGAACTTTACCGCTTAGCCACAGAAACTAATGCGTTGAAGGTCTACTCACTTTTTTATGCAAATTTGTTACTGCACAGGTACAAATGTAGCCCAAGCTCCCTGTCACTTTAATTTTATGTGCACATGCACACTTCTAACAAAATGGTACTCGAAACATGGCTCAGCTTGGGCTGAACTGTGGCAACCAACTGACTTTTACAGACAAATTATTAGTAACAGAGCTAATAAGAAAGTCAAAAGAAATGCAAATCATATCTAACATTGTATCGCTCACAGCTGAGGACATAAAATCATTCAAAACTGGATAAATGAGATCTACATTGCACAGGGAAATAAATCAAAAAAACATCAGCAGTGTTTCACTTTGCCGTTTTGAGAGTTAAACCACACTTCCCCAAGACAAAATAATAGACTATTTCTCACACAAAGTTTATAAAATAATGTTTGCCCTCTTCACAACAACAAAACAACTGATGAAATATTGAATAACATTAAACAATATTGTACATGACATGTTCTATTCTCATGTAGTTCACAACAAATAAAGTCGGAGCGATTGCAGATTTTCTCAAATTCTCATACAAACTTTCTAAAAACTTAACCTTAAAATAAAATAAAAATCCACATTTTTAACCCCAAATTATTCATAGAACAAGTCTATAAAAATTATACACCTCAGTTAAATAGATAATTTTGCACAGGTTACAAGGGGTTTTCAAATCAAAAACCAAACCAAATGGTTTATTTTGTGTCGAAGATACAGGGAGCTGTTTCCAAGTCTCCCAAGCCAGAGGCTTAATAATTTATGTTTCTTCAATAATGTCCCTGATCAATGACGAACTGATCCAACTCCTAACCCTACATTTAAAAACACCCTAACTGTCAACATGTGCCAGCTAATTCATTGCTCGACCTTAACTTTTTTAATCACTGGTCCTGGGACTACATGTAGTAGAGCTAAAAATTTACTAGTCCAGAGAAAATTCCTGGTAGTCGCGACTCCGGCATGCCAATATTTGCTGATCTCTAAGCCTTTCATGACACACACAAGTGAACAAGTCAAAACAAAGATGGCGGCAATAGCGGACTTCACGGGAACTCCTGGGGCTGACTAGTGCCCAGTCCTCCCTCAGCCTTGTTCAGTCTTCTTGGCCTTTTCGCGATTGTTTTCGGAATGTTTGCAAAGAAACTCGTTCAAACAACAATCACAGGACAACATGTTTTTGTTTTTATCTTTTATTAAACATTACAAATTATAGGATACCTGTAGTTACTAGTCCTGTGCCTAGTGGCTCTATTTTTTACTTGACCAGAAGCATTTCTTACTAGTCCAGGACTAGTGGACTACCGCTAAGGTCGAGCACTGTAATTCAGGGTTTCTTTAGGGCTAATCACTAAACAATTAACACATTCAAAAAATAATGCTTCTTAATTATAAATATTCCTGTGAATTAATGCAAACCCTAACCCTACATTTAAAAACACCATAATCGTCAACAGCAGGTGATCAATAATTAACTAGAGGCCCTGAGTGGCCTTAACTCGGGCCACCTAGGAATAGGTGAATACATTGAGTTCTAGCGTATTTTTGTCATACATGGTTTGTGCTAGGGGAGTCAGATAATCGATTCACTACTGATGCTCGTGATAATAATATTGAAGGGCTGTGTGCAAAAAGGGTGTATTAGTGACTTGATCACATTCTAAATTCTCCTTAAATTTCTTTGTTGTCTAAGGGAGAATTTAGAACTTGATCAAGAATTACTTATGCCCTTTTTGCACACAACCCTGCAATTTATATATATGTTTGACAATGTAACCTAGGTTGAATCAGATTTTACCTATGTACAACATATACACTTATTGCAAAAAATGTCCTAGAAAAAAAATTAATGTGAAAAGCTAAAAAGCAAGAGGAATTATGGGGTAAACGTTATTTCTGATAGGGACAATTCTTCATTTGTTTGTGTCACGTTGGCCGATTTGTTTGCTACCCAGAAGGGTTTGTTTGCTGTCCCGAAGGATGATTTGTAAGTGTTAGTCTCTGCATCTGGGAAGAGTTGATTGCCAAGAGCATCGAGATACAGTCGGTCTCCTTCGTTAAGCATTGTATTGATTGTGTCAGAGGTCCACTGCTGAACTGGTTAATAGACTGGGTACACAACCCTGATGATACCAGCTATGAATAAAGCAGAGTTTGACATGGTAATTTGATAAAATGGTACTTACCCAGAACGTGAAAATATGGATGCTGTTTGCTACATCTGGGATATAATAATAATATCCTCTGAGACCCAGGGCGCCAAAGCATGGTGATCACCGGTGACCATGAACCCAAAATATTTTTCAAGGAAATGGTATGCTTGCGAAAAGGTACATGCATGTGGTCAGCCTGTGTTGTAACGTCGAGTTTAGTGTTGCTGCTCGCTACGCTCGCTGCAATTATGTAACTTTAATACTAATTTTGAACCATTAACTACAGTACAATTATAATACCATTATTTTTCAAAACCATGAACAGTATAGACCAATCCAAGGTAATTTCCACCATCTAGTAGTGTTTGTATGGGAATCCAATGCCAAATAATTTCCGTAAAATCGAATTGGCCACTACCAAATTGAAAAAAGGAGTGGGCCGAGTTTGTAATTATAATCTAATTAAGAAATGAACTCCATCATAAGAAAGAGCACATTGAAATATATTTTTTAATAAGAGTACCAAATTTGGCGTCGTTTTATCGGATATTTACCATGACTTGTGGTGAGCTTTCAAAAATCACAAAAATAAGAGACATTTGTATGGATTGGAGGGACTCTTTCCATGCAAATGTCTCTTTAATTATTTTTGCAATTTTTTGTAAGCTTGCTAGTCAGTTTCTATACACCAAATCATTCTCAAACTTGGTATTGTTACTAATTCCGAGGTGCTCTTTCTTGTGGCGAGGTTTATTTGTTAATTGGATTAACTTTACAAACTTGGCCCCAGTCCTTTTTTCAATTTTATACTGTGGCCAATTTCTGAAATATTGAATGTCTGCAAACTTACATGTAAGATACAATGTACCAGGTAAAAGATTAACTGATCAAAATTTGAGGGATGTATAGCTGTGCTGGGAAGCATGCAATCATGTTTTCAGAGTTGTATTGTACTTCACTGTTACAAAATGTCGGTATCATACACATGTACTGTAGGCAATGATGTAACAGTGAAGTACAATAATTTTATTTATAGCTGGTTAATTTTTATGTAAACATGTACTTTCAGATACATGGAGAAGAAAAAATACCAAGATGCCATAGAGTTGGTTCATAATGGTGCTTGCCTGTTCTTAAAACACAAACAGGTAATACAAGAGCAATACATGCATCATTGAATAGAAAATGTTACACAGTCCTTGGTAGTACCATCAATGATAGAGCAGATTTCATATGATTGGGACAAACTTATACAGCACTGACTTAACAGCATGGTTACCGTACGGCATGCCATGACATTGAAATGGTTTCCCTTTTTTTTTTGTCCTGCTGATCCAATCAAATTACAGAAATACGGTACATGGTTACAGCATGGTAACTGACATGCCGCACATGTAGTTTGTCCCACTCATACGAAATCTGCTCTATTTTACCAGAAGTACAATACGACTGATTGAGTCTCCACGCACGATCACTGATGCAATAAATAGAGATTATTAGTCAGCTAACCACCTAATAAGGCTGGTCATTTTTCATGTCAAACATATTTTGGTGGGCCTTTATTAGTGTACCAACATTATAAACTGTGTGGCAGCCATTGGCGCCGTGATTAGCAGTCCGAAAAATTCACTGACAGGATACATATGTACATGTAAAGCGTCATGAGACTGTGGTATATGGCACTTAATATATAAATATGGCCTATTATTATAATTATTATTATTACCAAAATGCAATTTCCACTGGCTGAGGAACTACAGTATAAATAAGTGGACAATGTTTTCTAACCGACTCCACTGCAGCCTGGGCCCGAGGGGTTTTCAAGTCATGTGAGTTGTAGTGAAGTGAGTTGCTTTTCTTGCTGCCCGCCATCTTGACCCCACCCACCCAACCCTACGTTCAGTTATAACAAGGAGTCTTAGATTGTGGTTACATTTTATTAATCATTGTAAGGCTAGTCCCCAATTACATGTAGCTGCAAAGCTAAATACATTGACACTTAAAGTGCCCTTGCCAGTTATCATTGATTTAAAGGTCAAAGTGGAAAACAAAATGACTGGCATTGAAAAAAATTCTTAGCATTTAGCCATTTTCGTTTTTATAAAGGAATCAAATTTCAATGACGTCATTTACCGTAAGTCAAAAGTTACTTTTTAGTTTGTTTTGCTCCGTTTTTATGTCAACACCACTTATTAAAAGATATTTCAATAATATTGCAAACTTAAGATCAAAAATGTAATGTCTGACACCTTAAAAACAACTGAAAAATACACATGTATATTCAATGTTAAAATGTATCACTTACGGTAAATCATGTTCAGGTCATTAGCATAATTTGACTTCAAGGATTTGTAATGCATTTTAAAGCAATATCACAACCATAAATCACCCCAAAATGGTTGAACATTAGATGTAAAATACTTTACTACACCCAAATAAATGATTTTTGTCTAGGGCTCATAAGCACTTTAAATAAAGTCACTTACATGTACTTACTTATATCAATCTGGAAAAAAATGCACTATGCAGGCAATTGGAAAACCATTGGATTATTGGTTTGTTACTTTAATTCACGTACCTTATGTGTGATTCTCTCTTCCTTTAAAGACTGGAAGTGGTAACGATCTTGCAATGCTTATGCTAGAATGCTTCAAGACTTCCAAGAAACGAGTAGACAATGACTCTCTACAGAAAGTTATTAGTGTTTTCAAACTATTTGAACCCGATGCATTTGTGGATAGACAGGAATTTATAAGAAGTGCACTAAGGTATGCCTTTGTTGTATTATTTTGTATTAATTAAATTAAATCAGAACAGGAGAGTTAATAAGAAGCCAATTAATAATTGAAGTGCTGTGTGAAAAAGGGGCATTGAAGTGACAATTTCAAAAACTCGAAAAATTAACTTTGCCTTTAATAATTGTAGGTATAAAACCCACATTTTCTCTTCTTGCTAGTTAAGAGAGCCTTTCAGATGAAAGAGGAATTTATGACAGCTCAAAACAAGGAAGTAATCAAGCCGTTTCTATAGAAAATTTATGTGTTATTGTTTGTTATTTCGAGGGGGGTGGGTAAGAAGACTATTTGAAAGAGTGTGTGCATGCATGCTGTTAATTGTTTTAAGTTTCAGTGAGAAAATGCTTTCCATAGATAAAATAAGGTTTGAAGAAGGATTCTTTCTCTTTCACCTTGGACTATAATTTGTTATCACTGGAGATTTACACAGAGTTGTGTCTTCGGCACAGTTGAAACTGTTGATTTTGTTGAGTCAGTAAGTTTCATGGTCTGAGCTTTTCAATGATAGTCGTGTTGGGCCTTGTTTATGTTTTGCCTGAAGACTAATATCTTGAGAGGGAACTCCATACAGTCACTGTCAGTAGATGCTTGCTGTTGAAAAGTTTGTTCTGTACCCATAATTCAAGGCAAATCACGTTGTATCTGTATTTATAGCTATGGGAAGAGCTCGAAACATGCAAGGATTTTGGAAAGATAGTGAGCAACTGAATTTTCTGTGTAATACATGTAACTCTGTTTTTCGAATCATCAAGCTAATAAGTGAAGACCTTTGTGAGAACTTTTAAATACTTAAACAATGTTCCTTTGTGAAGTGCACTTTGTCTAGTATGAAGCAAACTTTTAATTAGAAATTAGGGCTAAATAAATGTATTCAAATTTGAAGAAAAAAAATTAACAAAAGAGTAAAGCTGGACTGAACATATCAGGCAACAATAAACAAAAAAATCAATAATGGACCTTAATGGAAGGCTTGTAAATCCACAAGAATCACCACAAACATTGTTAACTCATGTTTGACTCACCTTTTCAGTAAATAATCTTGTAGTTCTAAAACAGAGTATAATGGGTATAATTGAAGGGCTGTGTACAAAAAGGGCGTAAGTAATTCTTGATCACGTTCTAAATTCTCCCTTAGAAAACAAAGAAATTGAAGGAGAATTTAGAATGTGATCAAGAGTCACTAAAGCCCTTTTTGCACACAGCCCTTCAATTATATGTTAGTCAGGTCTTACATGTATGTTCAGATCATTTTTGTCAACCTAGGTTATTGTTTTTCCAACCTGCATGGCAGGGCTGGAAATTGTGGCCAATACGGTCGCTAATGCAACTAGAATTTTTCGTTTTGCAACTAGAATGTTTCATCCAGTCGCATCACAAGTACATGTACATGTATGATGAAAACAGATATGTTTCTCTTGATTATAAGATTGATCTGATTTTTAAAGGAGACAAGGGACTCAATTTGACGTGGGTTTTCTGGTAAATTGTTCCACACTTCAGCACCATAACTGAAACTTTTTTTTAAAGATTCAGTATTAGGTTGAGGAATAAAAAAAACATCAGACTGAGGAGGTTATGACGTCATTCTGACGTCACAGAACGGTGAACCATTAAAACAAGCCCCAATACTACAGAAATCGTTGTTATTTTTCATAATTTTCCTTAAAACTGTGTTAAATCATGACATCTTAAAACTACTTTGGATGCTCGTTCCAATGACGCTATTGGCTTAGCAATCAGAGGAAGTTATGACCTCATTCTGACATCACAAGGTGATGAACCGTGTCTTGAAATGTTGGAAAAACTGCTAAAACAGTCTCCAATATTGATGAAATCATCTTTTTACGTCATTTTTCAACAAAACAAATCGTACATTACTGTCCTTTTCATTCACTGCTTCAAAAAATTTTTTTTTACTGCTTTTAACAAAACACTTTAGCTCTCTACTGTCATTTACATTCAATGCAGCATATGGTTTTATCTTCGTGACGTCATTCTGACATCATTAAGCAGCAATGGACTTCATCACAGCACAAGATGTACATTCCAATAATAAAAGAACCTGCCAAGTTTGGCTAGAATTATTTTACTTCTCGACATTCTAACAGCAGATTCCTCAAATTAGCCCTCAGACAATCACATACGTAATTGTTGAGACAGGCTCAACAAAATAGTTATTATATGAGAAGAAAAAAATACTGGACACAAAAATAAGACAGCTGAAGCTTTGCAAACCCCCCTTCCCCTTTCAATGTTGGTAATGAATGAATTTCAAATGTGCACCTAAACCAACATTGAAGGGGGGAGAGAGGGTTTATTTAAAGAATGGTCTCTAAAAGTGAGCAGTGTCTCAAGTCATTTTGTCTTGCATTGTAGGTTTTTTTTACCTACATGTAGGTCATTTTTATGTACTAAAAATAAATTCACCCACCCCCACTGCTTTCCTTCCTCTACCCTTATCATTTCCTTCCCCTTACCCCTCTCCTATCTCCTCACAGTGCTACATTGTACCCATAATCAACTATACCAGTACTACTAAGCGAAAAGCGAAAATTAAGCTGATCTAATTTTAAGATGCTTTCAAAATGAGGAATAATGAAATTTTCCGTTTGTCAACATCTCATCTCGTTACAGAGATATTCAAGTTTTTGTAATATGCAAATGAGATGACCAATGACATCATGTTGGTTGCACAGCCTTGGAGACAAATCACAAAATGAAGAACATCTCTGCAAGTATTGGGTAAAAACTATAATTGAAACTTTGCACATACATGTATGTGGTACTTTGGAAAATGCACATCATTGTACAAATTATATTGTTGCCATGGAAACACTGGCCCCAGGCTTCCTCTACAAATAACACAAACTTCCCTTCCTTTGTCAAACACATTTTTTTTGGTGTGGATCGAAAATAAGATTTGGAACAATGTAGGCATTGTATTGTGAGTAGTTTAAGCAACTTATTTTTTATAGCAAGGAAAAAAAATGGAATTTTATGTTCAAGGTGAAAGATGTGTGGGCCATGAGTGTTTCCATGGCAATGCCATAATTTGCACAATGATGTGTATTTTCCATAGTGCCATACATATGCAAAGTTTCAATAGTTTTTACCCAATATTTGCACTTCATATGTGTCATATTAGTGAATCCAAAAAATAAAACATAAATTATATAAACATGTATTTCGCTATTAAGGTTATTTATAATGATTTTTGTTGTTGTTTTCAAAGAATATTGTTGTGAAATAGACAAATTGAATGTTATTAAGGAAATTTTGAGCAGAGAAACAAAAAAAAAATTGTGATGCAACAGCTGGGAATCGAACCTGGGGTCAACAGCTTGGGCACCATAATAACCCTAATTGAAAGAAAACACTTTTTTTTTCAAATCTTGAGTTGTTTCTATTATCACCATTTTCACATACAAGAATCGTCATGATCTATGTAAAATTTAACTTGAGTTCATAAAACGAAAATTGAATGTACTAAATAAGAGCAGAGTGTAACTCACTAATGTCAAATTGGCACTTATAAATCCCCATTTTACACACAGCCCTTCAATTAAAAGTTAATACAGCTACATTGTATATAACCATACAGAGTACTAACTATAAGCCAACTAGAATCCTGGATGGAATGATACAGGATACTAATATGCTAGCATTAGTATGAGGAGGTCTCACAACCGATCACTGACTTCCCCTATCCTGGGCCGGGTGAAATGACAAAGTACATCTGCTCTCTTATTGCATACACACTGTCTCTTCAATGTGGGACATGTTTTTGTGAGAAACCCATCCCACATCGATAGCAAGGTGAGAGAAATCAAAGTTTAAAACTTTATGTGGTGCATATCGTAAGTACATTACAACATTACATTACCACGAATGTTGTATTGGATATGCAATGGCTCACCGAAGCGGCTTGCCATTGTATATGCGATACAACATTGCCACTCATATAATTGTAAATAGTACATGGTTCCCACATTCAGGGAAAAACAAATATATTTCAAGGTCAGGGAATTGTCAGGGAAATATTTAGGATTGGTCAGGGAAATCCCAAATTTCAAGGAAAAGTCAGGGAATTTTTATTTTCAGGCTTCACATATATGTACATATTTGTATTTCTTTGGGCTGTTTTGTTCAATGTTTCTGTCTCAAAATAACAACTGATTTTGTTTTTAATTGGAAGTCTACTGGAGCTACAAGTAGGTCAGTGAAAAACACTTCTTGGTCAGTGAAAAGTTGGGGAATGTTTTTTGATACTGCAAATGTGTGGGAACACATTAAAGTGCATGCAAGTAATTCATGTAAAAAAAAAAGAATTAAAAAAAAAAATATTGTACTATTGTGTTTGTTTCTCACAAAACGGTATTACCTAATCTTGCAGATTTCGTAAAAATTCTGACATTTAATCCCTAATTTTGGTTACTACATGTAGTTGTGGATCCTGTGACATCATAAGATGAATCAACTCCCTCCCAAGAGAAAACTACTGTACTACAATAAAATCCCTTATACATGTACTAATAGCTGTCAATATTGTGACATCACATCAATCCCACAATTTGGGTAACTTTTATTCTAGTTGAACTGCTGCTCCAGCCTCTTGAAGAAAACTAATTAAGACAACTGAAATAATAATAATTATATTAGAAATAGAATTTCGGGCAAACAGAATTCATGCTGTATATGGTACTACATTTGTACAATCATGTACTTGCACTTTGATAATTAATTAGATCATAAATTATTAGCCAAATGAAAGGCTTTTTGTGGAAGCATTTTCTGTTTTTTTCTCAAATCTTCTTATTGTAATATATTTTTTTCATTAAAAAGGTAGGTAGATTATGGTTTTATAATTCTTCATTATTATATATCAATTGGTGACTATAGTAAAGTTGTAATTAATAAGTTGTTTAAAAAAGGGTTGAAATTAAGCTTTTAGTATAGTTTTAGTGTGGTAATACATTGGCCACAATAGTAGTCCATATCTGAAGTCCTCCCTTTTTATAATAAAAATTATATAAAATTATTTAGATCAGTGTCATGTTTCTACATGTACATGTAGCTGACCTCAAAACACTGACATTATTGGAGCAACTCTATTATTTTCACCTATAAACAGCAAGCAGAATAATTTTAAATATATTAATTTCTTTCATTTTGTCGCTCAGGTGGACAGTTGACGATGATCCCTCTCAAAAATTTGGCAACTCTGATCTTCATCATATGTGTGCTCGTTTATATTGGCAAGGTATTCATTGTTTAATGTTTATAGAATATAATTATTGCAAATTTATTCAGTTTTAATGTGTTTTCTGAGTGACCATATTGCATGTAATAGATCTAGATGCAGAATGAGTGGTCATGCTTTATGGGATTTACAAACTTACCAGATTTACAGATCACTTATCGCTCAGTGATTTCCTTTGTTTTTGCTTCATGAATTATTAATGATTTTATAGTATTAATTAACAAATAGATGCCATTTTGTTGTGTACATGTATCTGTCCTCTAATAGATGTACAGATGACATCACAACATGAAGAGAACAAAGAAGTGTATCACAAGATGCAGTCAGTGGCATAATACTGATGTTCTCTTCATGACTGTTTTTATATCATCTGTGCATCTATAATAATTATTATTATAAAGGAGACAGATCGCCCTATGACAAAATGAAATATATTTATTTTTTATACTGTCAATAATAAATTATTAGTGAACTTTCCCAACAAACTAGAGCACAACCGTATGATGTCATATACAGCTGTATGCAGCGATCTGTACTTCTATTAATAGCTAGATCATGGCTAATGAGCATTGAATCAGAGTGTGCATTTTGTCACCCTGTTTATTTAGCCTGTGTTGCATCTGAACTGAACCCCAGTTAAGTATGTCTGCATAACAGCAACCAAAAGCTTGTTCCGACCCCCAGTGTGGTTGCAGGATTATTGATTTGCTTTTACTAATGGCTCATTCTTACACGTCTTCTGGTTGGCCATTCGACTGTCAATAGCCTCTTGCAGTTAATTTACATTTCAATGCATGGCGGCTTTACACTTCGAGAAGAGCACTGATATCTGTACAATATCAGTTTGAAATGGAGATTTGTAGAACAGGAGCAATTCACTGGAGATGAGTTTAGATGTGATGCAGACTATACATGTAGATCTTTCCAAGCTGCATGGGAGATTTGTTTGTGTATTTGTGTGCTAATCCAAAATTTAAATAAACTGAACTACATGTACATGTATCTCCGAAAGTAATAAAGCACAGGTAAATGATGAGAGCTCGTTGAGGACTAGAGTTCCCAACTGAAGTGAACATTCAACTAAGTCTCATACAAATAACAGTTTCAACCCTGCCTTGCCCCTGACATATTGAACTGCAAATTAGCTGCAATTATAAAGTCACACAAGGCTGGTGACGGCTGAATGGCCAACAAGAAGACGTGTAAGAATGAGCATTATTAAAAGCCAATCAGAATCGATTATGAATAATCCTGCAACCATGCTGGGGGTCGGAACAAGCTTTTGGTCGCTGTTATGCAGACAGACTTAACTGGGCCTGGGTTCAGTTCGGATGCAATGGGCCAGGCTATATGTTTATTGTATTTAATATGAAAATTCATACAATTCATGTATCTTCATAATAATATTATGTTCAGTTTTAGAAAATTGCATAGAAAGTAGGAAAGATCAACATTTAGTTTTTAGCTGTTTTTCTCATAAATCTCAAACCATAATTATTGAAAACAATTTGAATGTTGGAAATAAGGCACAATTATGAAAAAAGGGAAGCAAGGAATCATTAAAGTTGACACCATAATTTGTATTCTTTTGATGATTCTGAGTAATTGTATTAAAAATTATTTCCTTAGAGAAAAATTATGGAGAATCTCGGTACCATTTTCTGTATACGCATGATGGATTCCAGTGTGCGACAATGCTACTAGAATTTGCTACTGCTAGTGGCTACCCCAGGGAACAAGATTTGTTTGTAACTCAAACTGTTTTACAGTAAGTATTTTAATTTACACATACATGTATGTTTACATAATTATATACACAAGTCATATAGTTCCTTAGTCACTAAAAATACTGTAAATAAAGAACTGGCCAGGCACAATCAACAACAAAATAATAACTACCAAATGATAATAATATTTTTTTCTTTAAAAATAAATAAATACTGCTTAACTCTTTGTCGTCCTATCGTGTGTGAGCTCAATTGGTGAAATCCTGAGTGCTAACTCAACTCTCCCCCCTCAGTTCAAGTTTAGCTAGCCCGGGCTAGTTAAATACTGCTGACTTTTTAAGCTGAGGGCTCAAACTTTTCCCACAATGCCATTTGGGAGAATTCTGTTCACTCGTTGACGGTAGGTATGGCTGCTTCGGTAGGGTTTCTAATGAAATGTGCTCTAATTTTGGAGAAATATGCCACTGTCAGAGAGCTTGAAGACATCATTAAGTCTGAGGATGGCTGAAAAGTACTTGGTTTGCTTCTAGTAGGCTTTGTGAGGGGATTTCACAGAGTTTTTCCGTTGTGTTTGTGCTTTGAAATCAATGAAATCAATGAAATCCTTGGAATCCTGAAGTTGGCAGTCTTTTACCCCTGCTCAACCTATTAGGATGTGTTTTTGTCACTTTAAAGCAACGGCTTGAGTCCAAATCACCGCTCTTGGTTGTAGGGGCTACCCTACCGGAGTCCCAGAGGGGGGAACCCCTCGTGATTTTGTTGTCCATTACCCAGCATGCAATTGGAGGTGGGAGCAGGAAAATGTGGTCGAGTGAAATGCAGTGCAAACATCGGCGTGGTTCACCATCGCTTGGTGTGTTTTGTGAAAACAAGTTAAATCACTAACTCTTGGAAGCTCCAAAATAATGATCAACCGTTTTTAAAGTTTCTATTGATTCACTCAATATCACAGGGAGCCCAAACGTAGTTTCTGTGTTATCAGACAGTGTACCGTAATATATGAAATTGTAAAAATAAAGTTTGAATATTAAAAAAAATCCCCCTTCATAATTAATGTAAAGGGTGGCAAGTTCATCTCGAAAATCAATTCCAGCAATCACAACAAGCTCCACAAAATGACAAAATAAATAATAATTAATTTTACCAAGAAATTTGCGTCAAATCGAGCTCAAACTTACATGCATGCAGCACACAGTACAATAATTATCTGTATGCATATAAAATGGTAACATCACAGCTCCATGTACATGCAACGTGAAGCCCAAACAAACTCAGCTAAACTTTCTCATAGCAGCCATTTTGAATGCGATTTCCCCAAATTGGTGGCATTGGCACAGTCGTTCCTGGAGCCAAGGAGCATATTATATTATTGATTACCACTGGGAGGTGTAGCGGAATTGTTGACCCAACAAATTCATATCCCAACCCCTCACTATGTACTGACAAATTCATTGACACAAGGTCTCAGGGAAAACCTCGCCAACTATTTAATTTTTAACCAACCAATCGCAATATGCGAAAAATGTTACACTAATTAATATGATTTTCTGTTCCCACCTGGCCAGTAACAAAAATATTATGCCCCCTTAATTTAGGCAGTTTATAACTGACTCCTGCTCAGTAAGAAGAAAGGGAAACACTGCCGCTTTTGGTTGTTAGAATAGCTCTCATTCTCACTCAGTGCTATTAGACTCCTCCATCTTGCTTGGGTCAACGCCAGCCTCGTTCTCATGTAACTTGCACAATTACTGTTCCAGCGCCACATTGGAACTGTAAAGAGGACTATTCATCATGAAAGTAGTCCAATGATTGATCATTATTTGGGGGCTGCCAACTGTTTAGTTATTTTGGCATTAATAGTAAGTTATAGTTCATTCACAACATTTATATCCATTTTTACAATTTTTTCAAACAGTTCATTTCCCGTCAAACATAAGGGATAATTTAGAATATGATCAGGAGTCACTTACAATATGCCCTTTTTGCACACAGCCCTTCAATTCTGTTTGTTTTCTTGTTAGATTCCTGTGCCTAAAAAACCCCTCAACTGCAAGCATTGTCTTCTTCAAGTACACAAACCAGCACCCAGATTTCTCTGGAAAAGGACCACCATTCCAAAACCCACTTTTGAACTTTGTATGGTTTCTTTTAATGGCAATTGAGAGGTTTGTATTTATCACCCTATAAATGCTATCTTTGGCTATTGTGAACTTAATTACCACACATTGATGTTTTGGATCCATAATAAATTTATGTATTACCCTTAACTCTTTAAGCCCCGAGGGCTTTTAACTGATATTTGGCTCATTCTAAACTGCAACAAACCCTCCCCTCCTAAGAAAACTGTAGTCACTGTTACCATGGAATTTTCGTCTGACCAACAATACTGGGGGCTCAAAGTTTTTTGTCAGCCATTTTGGATACGTTGACGTCGCATTGCTATGGAGCTGGAGGGAAGTTTGTTTGGGGGAAAACAGAATTTAAGGCTTTTTAAAGCCTTTTTTTTTCATTTTTAGAGTGCTGGAGGACATCATTAAGTCTGATGAGAGCTTGAATCAGTACTTTCTCGAAGAACTGAGTCTGTGCCTGCTATTGTGATAGAGAAAGAGCCTCATTTTCCACTCGTGAATGGGCCAGGACGTCTTCTGTCACTTTAGCGTGAGCTTTATAAATGGAGGTCTGGAGCCACCTATCATAGCTGTTTTGGAATATTGCACAACATTTACTTGCCATTGATTCCAATATGAAGCTATTAGGTCGAAATGGCTTTAGACTTCTTCTATATTTTGAAGAATGAAGATGGGGGAAGGGCCATGCCACTGTTTGGTAGGATTTCCCGGCATGCATTTAGCTTGTTGTGAAGTGCTTGTGGACAGAATGGCTTGGTGCTGGGCAAGTTTAGGTGTTGGGAGACAGAAAGTGAGGTTAGTGCAAACATGAAACTCTAAATTTTATGTGAAATATGCATTTTTGTGAGAAAATTTAGAATCTGAGGGGAAATATTTTTTTCTGTAACTGTCATTTTAGTCCCTTTTTCTGAAGTGAAATAATGTCAACTATAGTTCACTTATGCAAAGAAAGGGGATTTAGATGAAATTATTCATTTTTAATATGCCTAATGCAGTTCAATAGGATCATTGGTCTATACATTAAGGTGTGTGGGAATCTCAGGGCATTGCTCTTTGAACTTAGTCAGATTTATACCCTCTATTAACTCTGCTCAAAGCAAGTAACCAGTAATAGTGCCATATGGCACTCTTGGGGCTTAAAGCGTTAAACTACCATTATAATGAAAGTATGAATTCAAAGTAATAATGCATTGTAAGTAATGTTATTCTTCACAACATTGCTTGGAATGATCACTTAAAGTGCCTATAACTCTTCTTGCAAGTTTTATAGCTACAGGGAGTGTATGAACCTTTGAATCCAGGGCCTGTGAAAAGGCTAGATGACGTCTACCCATGGATCTGGAAAGGTCACATTTACACGATTTCAAGCAAGCGTAGAACAAAACCAAAACTTTCTTCACAGAAGTACTCAAAACCTTTTGGAGGTACAGTACCGCCAGGAATTATGGGGACATTTACCGCGGCGCTAACCGCGGCGCTAACCGCGACCTCATGTAACATCTACATGTACATCTCATACATTTTACTTTGAAGCAGTTGGCTTCGTTAGAACGTGAGCGTGAACGGCGGTCTCGAGTAAGAAAGACAACTTACGAAAGTTAACATAAGATTGTTAGCGCGCCGTGTCTTACGAAATGCTTATTTTGAAGCAGTTGGCTTCGTTAGTTATGCACTAGTCAATTGAAACTCCGGCCCCCCGACCCCCGGGACATAGCGGGGAATGTAACATTTATACAGTGTTACATTTTGACCTTTTCCCCGCCCATCAGGGACAGTTGGCTGTTACAATACCCGCCCCTATGGCCCCGGTATGTGCTTCAGAATTTTCAATTGGGAGGAGGCATTGATAAATTGAATATACATTAGCTTCAATCTGTTGCTCCATTATTTGAAAAAAAAAAACATTTTCTGAAGCACATCACAAGCGGATGCAGGGGAGGGGTTTCGGGGGTTGCAACACCCACTATGATTCCTGTAAATCACTGTAAATTCAATTTTAAATCTCTAGATTTAAAAATAAATCCTTTTGCAAACCCCCCTTCACAAAATCCTGGATCCGCCCCTGTACATTTTCTATTACTATACATGCTTTCCGCACTTTTACAGTCTCGACCACTGTCTTGTTTATCAGAAACCGTTGTCTGTCAACAAAAAACAACAATGCGACAAAGGAATATAAACTGGAAATGTCATGCAGCTGCGTTTAAATATATTTAAGTAATGATCCGTGTAAGAAGTACGACAAAATCCATTGTTATGTGGCATTGAGCCTCCCTCACATGTGATTTGTCTGTGTTTTAGACTACGAAAACAATGGGTGATAATTATGATTATTCTGAAATAAAAGTAGTATGAAGTCTTAGTTTCATTCCATTTTTATGAACAAATTATCTTCCAACCAATAGGAACAGCCAAAAACAATAGCTACGAAACAGGCACGATTGTTAAGGTTCCGAACATACGATTTGCTTTAAAAACGACATTTGGAACCGCAGTGCAAATCGTAGTTTTAATAGTTTGAAAAATTGGAGGAAATTAAACGTCTTCCTAACCTTTAAGGCGATTCAACCAATCAGATCAAGAATTTTCACAATACATAATTAACACCTTGCCATCTGAATGCCGTTCGGTGTCGTACTTGTTACACGAATAATTACTTAATCTGATATTTTGCCGTGACGCAAACTTTAACAAAACCGGCTTTATTGTTGCAAATAACAAAGTGTTTAATAATAAGCACTTCCTGATCTACTACTCGTGACTTAACTCAGTATAAACACTGCCTCTGATGGAAACACCCAGGACTTGTTTAAATTAGCTACGATTTTTGCGTGTCCATAGCTTTCGCCATGTTTGATACACTTGTTGATGCTCGGGCCCAGCCCCGCTCTGTCGTGGCTGGCGTTACAACCACCGCTAAAATCCCCGCAAATTTTGCAAATCGTTACTTTCACCGTTCCACCGGAAAAATGCAGCGTTAAATGTGCGTTATTCCACGGCCATGTCCCCGTTAATGCCCCACTATGTCCCGGGGGTCGGGGGGTCGGGGGGCCGGGGTTTCAATTGACTAGTGCATTAATAAGAACGCGAACGGCGGTCTCGAGTAAGAAAAACAACTTACGAAATTTAACAGAAGATTGTTAGCGTGCCGTGGCTTAAGAAATGCTTAAAAAGAAGCAGTTGGCTTCGTTACAGTATTGTGTAAAAGTCATGCAAACATATTTCGACGAATTTCGCTCTTTGTTCAGCGACATTTCGACGATATTTCCCTTTATATTGTCAAACGAAAATTAGGACCGAGTTATCGAAGTATCGTGATCCGAAACGTGTCTGTTGATTGCACAATTTCGTATTTTAACCTTTCTTTCACTAGGATTAACGCGTGACAAATTCGAATTCATAACAAACAGTTTTACAAACGTACGGTAAGATGGTTTTGGTAAATACCCTGCGTGCCAGAGGCGTCAAAAAGTCAAGATTCTTACTGCGCAGTATAATAAAAGTTCCTGTCAATCGTGAACTGTCAGCCAGACGCGTGTCTCATTTCTGACACAAATACCGCGGGGAAAGTAATTTCCATTTACGCGAATTGAGTAGAAGTTTTCTGGTAAGAGTATAGAAGTTTTTGTACGTCTTTCAATATGACAAACGTTGCTTCAAAACTCTGTCGATGTTCTGTAAAAACATCAGACTGACACGTTCACGCCTGACTGATTGCACGTGGAAATTCAGACTCCAAGAGTCCAAGAAGAGTTGAGAATTTAATACGCAACGATTTACAATGATTTATGCCGAAACCTTTTAATACTAGTAACAAGACAAGGATCTGCCATAAATGTGAAACTACACTGAAGCAAAAGTTTATTTGGTGTTATGCTTCGTTAGTTAATAAGAACGCGAACGGCGGTCTCAAGTAAGAAAGACAACTTACGAAAGTTAACGGAAGATTGTTAGCGGGCCGTCTCTTAAGAAATGCTTATTTTGAAGCAGTTGGCTTCGTTAGTTAATAAGAACGCGAACGGCGGTCTCAAGTAAGAAAGACAACTTACGAAAGTTAACAGAAGATTGTTAGCGGGCCGTATCTCAAGAAATGCTTATTTTGAAGCAGTTGGTTTCGTTAGTTAATAACTTACAAAAGTTAACAGGAGATTGTTAGCGGGCCGTATCTCAAGAAATGCTTATTTTGAAGCAGTTGGCTTCGTTAGTTAATAAGAACGCGAACGGTGGTCTCGAGTATAAACAAAGTTAACAGAAGATTGTTTACGAGAAGTTTAATGCCGGTGATCGTTCTTTGGGTGATTAGGCTCAACGCATAATGCACTAGTCAATTGAAACCCCGGCCCTCCGACCTCCGGGACATAGCGGGGCATTAACGGGGACATGGCCGTGGAATAACGCACATTTAACGCTGCATTTCTCCCGTGGAACGGGGAAAGTAACGTTTTGCAAAATTTGCGGGGATTTCAGCGGTGGTTGTAACGCCAGCCACGATAGAGTGGGACTGGGCCCGAGCATCAACAACGCTGGAAAAGGCAAGTTGCATCCTTTGAAATCATCCCTTTTTTTACCCATCGCTATTTTTAGTCCTAAATGCATGGTTTATTAATGCTTAAAGACTGTATTTTCCCGATTTTTTGCTCTCTATTTCCGTAAGCAATTCGTTTTCTACATGAATTATTCATGTGGTGATCAGTTTATAAATATTCAATCATCATACATATTCAAACTTATGAGATCTATGTCGCCATTATTCACGAACTTCGGTTGGAATGCATGTATTTACTTCTCATATCAGGTGCTTCTTCATTACAATAATCGTACGAAAGTTGTGGTTGTGGATAGAAATTCCACTATAAGTGAGTTTTTGTCCCAAGCAAGCCAAGCGTTTGGTGTCCCAGGGGGGTGGGGCATGAAAAATGGGTATGTATGTGAGGCCAAGAGGCTCAAACCCTGACCCTGTTTGACCCAATCCGAGCTCCAAAATCCTGATTGCCCCCTTTTTTAGGGAAAAAACCCTGATTGCCCCTTCTTTAAATTGTTTTCAAAACATGGCTGAATATATATCCCGGCCGGTATACCGCGCACCGCGATTGCATGCAAAATACGGAACATTTCAAGTCGGGACGTGGCATTGGGTAAACAAATCAGCAGATGAAGCACATAGATATGTACTGAAGCACGAATTAGCGACGTCACAATGTATGGGAACCTCAGTGCTTGCATGTGGGCAGGCGATCAAAATGCGGCAACAGAATGTCTTTTTTTGGCATAGTAGCTAAAAAAAACTGAACTCTAACTACCTAAAAAATCCTGAACCCCGACCCTGACTGCACCCAAATTATACTCAAATCCTGACCCTGATCTGCCCAAATCAGGTCAAACCCCTGACCCAACCTGCCCAAACTGAGCTCAAAACCCTGACCCACCCCAGCACACATACATAATGCGTCACAAACAGGAGTAACCCCCCACCCCCACACACACACACATGCGGTGTTTTTGCAAAGATTTGACTCGAACGGGTCGATGTCGACGATAGTAATAAGTAAATATAGTAATAGAAAGTGTGCTTCAGAAAATGTGTTTCTTTCAAATAATGGAACAACGGATTTGGTACTTATTGACTGAGTGGGAGGGCCGGACGGGAAAATATTTGGCTCGAGGTCATGATGAGTGGACGTACGGATCTCGCCGGCTTTTTCCAGCCAGCTCACGCCATACACGTCCGGCCCTCATCACAAGACTTTCGTAAATGGTTTTGAAAGGAAAGCGCGCGCGGGGTCGTGCGGGTCATGATACTGAAGCTTATGTATATTCAATTTCTCAATGCCTCCTCCTAATTGAAAATTCTGAAGCACATGTCGGGGCCATAGGGGCGGGTATTGTAACAGCCAACTGCCCCCGATGGGCGGGGAAAAGGTCAAAATGTAACACTATATAAATGTTACATTCCCCGCTATGTCCCGGGGGTCGGGGGCCCGGAGTTTAAATTGACTAGTGCATAAGCTGTTTGTCATCCATCACATTCAAAGCTTTCAAGTACGAAGACTGCTAACAACGTACATGTATTTCCATTGCGGCACCGCGGCAAGCGCCTCGGTTTATCACCTCAGTTTGCAACCGCGGCGTCCTCAAAAACTACCGCGGTCATTTGTTCGGTGACCGCGGCGCCGTACTGCAGCACCATACTGCGGCTCCGCATCTGTTGCACGAGGTTTTTCCCAGGCCGGATGTCCCTATAATTCCCGCCGGTACTGTAGCTATAAAAATTGCAAGAAGGGTTATTAAAGTACTTTAAACTGTCCACTTACTAACCATGCACTTCAACACCGACTGGTGCAAATAGACCTGTATTGCATTCAAGAATAATACTGCTGGATGTGATGACTACAGATACATGCTTTTGACTCAACTTTAGTCTCATTTTGATGTAAAATATTCACAAATACCAGCAAGAAGGAGCAGAAGTTCAAACTACAACAATAATATGTAGAGTTGTGAATAATCCATGTTGCCGCTGGTATTTATGAATATTTAACAACAGAATGAGACTAACATTGAGTTGATGCATCTGTAGTCATCGCATCCAGCTGTAATTCTTGAATGCAAAACTACTACATTTGTATTGTTAAAATTATTGTTCACAATAATAGTTAACCCTATATTTGCCTTCATATTATGTACCTACAAAATATAGTCCTTAGGAGCTTCAAGTACATTTCAACCTTTTTATGTGTACACATACTTTCTGAGATTAAATTGGAATTATCAGGCCAAAGGTTCTCCCTTCATATAGGCAGACCGGAATTACTACCATTGAAATTGTATTGTCTATTGTGTATTTTGTTCTATTGTATTGTGTATTTCGTTCTATTGTTTTGTATTGTGTTAATTCTATTGTATTTTGATAGCAATTCATGTGTTGCCTACATGAAGGGACCACCGGGCCACACGACGCATTTCACCAATCACCACAGGGAGCCCACACAACATGTTCATTCTTAATTTTATAGGAAATGCATGAGGTTACTGAAAGGTTTGAAGTGTGGTGAAATTTTAGAATGCATTAATTAAGCTCTACATCATGGCCCAACCACAGGCTAACCATCCTCCCATTTTGTGTATTTGTCACAGATGTTTTAATAATCCATCATTTCTTAGCAAATTGTAAAATAAAATACCTTTTCACTTGATTCTGCTGTGAATGTGTTGATTTAGCGCGCGCTCATAATACAGCTCGGGTTTCCTGTGGCTCAGGATTGTTTACATATAGCTCGGGCTTCCTGTGGCTCATCTCGCCAACTACATAAAAATACACAAGGCAGGCAACTAAATTCATCGCCGACAAGCGAGGCATGCAAGAATTTTGCCGAAAAACGAAAACTTACAGGTTCCTGCTCCGTCTCTAACATTCAAAATATTGAAGAACAGTAAACGGGCTACGTTTTTGGTGGTAATTCACGGCGGTATCGAGTGTTACACACTTATAAAAGCTTCCTAGAAACCGTCAAATGGGTCCAGATTTTTGGTGATTTTTTTTTCTCCCTATTATCGGGACAGATATGAGCCATCATAAGGATTTATAATGGTCATCACATTCAAATTCGAATGATCTCCCGTCTAGAGTCCCCAGCGAAGAAATGGACAGCTGACATATTTCCCCTAATCTCCCTCGTATGGGCTGTTTTGCAACTTGACACACCACCCCGATGAAATAGTTTTTGGCAGCTTCCGATAAACGAACCGGAAGAAAAATATCTTGAAGACTTCGTGGGAAGTTTGTTTACAAAAATATATGTCGCACGACTGCTAAACTCTCGTACTATGATTTCAGATGCACAAATGCAGTTTATCACATCATAACAAAATATTTAACTAGCAAATTACCATGTTTGTAGTGAGCTTGCTCGTTCCAAGAGTGCCAGGATCTTTGAAATTTCTAGGCGACAGTGTGAAGAAGAAGAAGTTCCACTTTCTTCCGATTTGAACTCCGAAAGACAGAAGTCTATTTTGTCGAAGGCAAAAACATTGTACAGCGTTAAGTGACACTTAATGCTGTACAATGTTTTTGCCTTCGACAAAATAGTACATGTTTCAGCGGCTCAGAAGTCTCAGCTGGTCTCTTGCTTGTTTTACGGTTCAAGTAGCTGATTTATACTTTAACTAGTAGTCTAACGGATTGCTTCCAAATATATGAGTATTTGAACACTTTTTGCAACGGTTTTCTAGCTAACCCTCACTCAGTTTTATGCTCACTTTGTTTTTTTTGTTCATTTCAAACGTTAACTCAGTTCGCACAAAAGGTGCGAAAAAACTTTTGCACGCGTGCGCTACCAAATTCCCGCCCGTTTGCATTTTGCATCCGAGATCTACTCATCAGTGTCCTCCTGGATTTTGCCCGAGAATGTTTGGTCTCGGAGGAACTTCTGGGCCGCTTTCTATACTTAACGGCGCTGTGCACCTGCTAAACGGTTTAGCAGGATTTGTTTCTTTGCCTTCGACAAACAACGAGGAAATGTTGGACTTTTGCTGGAACTGTTAGACTAGGTTTAAAGTGATGGATGGACTAATGGCTTTGGACTAATTCGTCTTCGGTTCGCGAATTCGCTTCAACTTCTCAATGTTTGTGCCAATTTGTGGTGGAAAAATAGACTACTTCAAATCGGAAGAAAGTGGAACTTCTTCTTCTTCACACTCTCGCCTAGTAATTTCAAAGATCCTGGCACTATTGCAACGAGCAAGCTCACTACAAACACGGTAATTTGCTAGTTAAATATTTTGTTATGATGTGATGAACTACATTTGTGCTGAATTTTATACTGATGGTAATACTAGTAGAGTGGAGTAAAATTTGGTCTGAAATCATAGTACGAGAGTTTAGCGGCCGTGCAACATATATATTTTTGTAAAAAAAAATTCCCACGAAGTCTTCAAGATATTTTTCTTCCGATTCGTTTATCGGAAGCTGCCAAAAACTACTTCGTTGGGGTGGTGTGTCAAGTTGCAAAAAAATTTGAATGTGATGACCGTTATAAATCCTTATGATGGCTCATATCTGTCCCAATCATAGGGAGAAAAAAAAATTGCAGAAAATCTGGACCCGTTTGACGGTTTCTAGGAAGCTTTTACGAGTGTGTAACACTCTATATCGCCGTGAATTACCACCAAAAACGTAGCTCATTTACTGTTCTTCAATATTTTGAATGTTAGAGAGGGAGCAGGAACCTGGAAGTTTTCGTTTTTTGGCAAAATTCTTGCACGCCTCGCTTGGCGGCGATGAATTTAGTTGCCTGCCTTGTGTATTTTTATGTAGTTGGCGAGATGAGCCACAGGAATCCCGAGCTATATGTAAACAAACCTGAGCCACAGGAAACCCGAGCTGTATTATGAGCGCGCGCTAAATCAACACATTCACAGCAGAATCAAGTGAAAAGGTACCCTGGTTCCAGAGCTTTTCTAGAGAGAACAGGAGTGGCGAGCTGCGAAGCAGCGAGAAGAGAAATAATAGATTATTAAAACATCAGTGACAAATACACAAAATGGGAGGATGGTTAGCCTGTGGCCCAAGTAAACAAAACACAATTATAGGGCTTTATTTGCCATTGAATATTTTCTCTTCCATGTTGATTGCACAGGGAGCCCACACAATGTGTTTGTATTAAATTTTAAAGGAAATGCATGAAGATTACAAAAGGTTTGAAGTGTGGCAAAATATTGTGAAGAACAGGCATATTTGAATATGAAATGAACATGGACTTATCTTACATGTACCTGGTGTATTTTGTCATTCATGTTGACTGAAATGCCCAATCTTAGCGATTTTGGAGGGTTTTGCCTTCACTGTTCACTCTATTAAAGAAAGACAAGGGTGGAGAGACGAATTTCTACCAGTTCTAACTTTGAAGCGATTTTCACTGAGAAATCACATTGCCTGGCTTCCATTAACCCAGCATGACTAAATATTATAGATTTTCCCTTCTTCTTGCACCGGCCATGTGAAAATCTGAGCCAATGGCCAAGTGCTAGGTGATCGAACACGACTGAAAATGCAGCTTTCAAACCTGTCTGAAGCTGCAACGAGGAATTGGTGTGCACTCCGGAAAAGGTCATTCTGATTGTACATGTTTCAACATTGCCCTTTCAAAAATCCACAAAAATCCACAGGAAGGGGTAGGGAAGCAAAGGCAAAGGGTGGCGGTCTTCACACCACTCTCTAGCCTGGGGGTGGTGTGAATGGCACCTCAGGTTCATTGTTTGTAGTGTTGTTCAGTAAGTGGGAAAATCCTGCGTGACAACACATTTCCTGTGATCGTCTGTTGCATTTGCTTGTTGATATGCAAAATATGTGTTTGTTCTTTTTAGAGAAAAGCCTCCAAGAAGCTTTAAATATGGAAGGTATAAAAGCACAAGTTTTCGAATTACCAATCTGGAATTGGAATTTGAACATTTGGCATTGTCACTTGAAATTTAATCTTTTTAGGAGAACCATCACTCATTGGCTTACGTGAACAATAAACCAGGCGCCATTCAAACCATCCTTAAGACTAGAGAGTGGTGTGAGGATTGGTGCTCTTTGTTGAACCGCATCCAATCAGAATGGAGCAAACAGCATGACCATTTCCGAAGTGCACACCAATTTCTTGTTACGACTTCAGTCCTGTTTGATTGCCTAGTACTTGGCTGCATGTTCTTCGCAATTTTTTGCCACATTTCAAACCTTTCGGTAATAATCCTCATACATTTTCTATAAAATTAAATACAAACATGTTGGATGAGCTCCTGTGCAATCACAAGGAAGAGAACATATTCAATGGCTTAGAAAACCTATAATTTTGTCTTGTTTAGTTGGATCATGATGTTAAGAGCTTAATTATTGCATTCTTAAATTGTCAGTCAGTAATTTTTAAAAACGTCTTATTTTCCCCCCACCTCCATGGAATCTTGTACTTAATCAATTATCTTTATTTCCAGGCAAGGCTCATTAAATGTGTTTACAGTCCTATGTGAAAGGTATCAACCTTCTATAGAAAGAGACCCCACATATAAAGAGGTAAAGCTATTACATTAGAAAATAATTATTGTTTGAAGGCCTTGAATTTAATGTTGATATGTTTTCAAGATGTGCCTAAAGTTCTTTTTGGGGTATTAAGTGCTCAAAACCAAATAAAAATTAATTATGATGTTAATACTACGTGTATTAGACAAATACCATATTCACTCACGGATAAGCCACACCTTTTTACCCAAAATCTTTGTTTAAAATTGGGGGTGCGGCTTATCTGCGAGAACATCTACCGAACATAAGGTCCGGAAATTTCCATAAATTAAAATTTAAAAGAAATACTAAGCTATACTAATAAATACTACACCAAACCAAAAGAAAGTAAGCACTGGCCATTGCTTTTGCAAGTTTGGTGGCTCCTAACAGATCCATTTATGTTGTGAATATTTGTTTCCCCGCAAGCGATTAAATTCCACGCTAAATGGCACAATGTTTCTTTGCAGCTTTGCACTTTAACAGCAAATTTGTCGAACAGATCTTCCACCTCTCTCCAAGTAACAAGTTTTTCTCCAATAGGTGGCTTCCGGATATCCTTTTAGGCATGATAGCAACAGACAGCTAATGAAAAAGCGGCTCCGAAAAAGCAAACTACTCCATGCCTGTTGTTTTGACTTCGTTCAGCGAAAACAAAACTTCTAGTGTCCAGTTCTCTCTCTTCCAACAGGTACCAACTAAGCTACGGACGAATGTGAACACGTTGTTGGTTTGGTTGACATGTAAAATTCGATCTAAAAGGTGACCTGAATGAACAGATCCCGGTAAACAAACACTATGGAAAGATAAATCATATATCTAAGTATGTAGACATGAAGTTTATACTATTTCAGAGCTGAAATTACAGGTACAACTTTGGAGTTTTCTCCAGTTTGAAAGTCCGATGAAGGTTTATACAAATATGTACATGTACATTTGATATTCTTCCAAAAAACGTTTTTTCCCTGAATCAAGCTTCTAAACTTGGGGTGCAACTTATCTGCGAGTGCTGCTTCTCCGTGAGTGAATACGGTACATAATGACCTCTTGAATTAGCTCTGACATAAATACACACATAATTGTACTAGGAATTGACTATGTAATGTGTGATAAAAGTAAAAAAAGTAAATGCACTTTATTTATAGAGGGTAACACATTTACCGCTAACATGTAGCTTGGTAATCTTCCACATGGCCAAGCTGCTGACTTAGTCCTACAGTTTTACATCCTTGTCCGAGAAGACGTGAAGGTCTAACCATTTACTGTTGGGTTATTTAAAGGCAGCACCTTCTACTCAGTTATTTTAAGACCCTGAGTATTGGTCCGGCCGGGGTTTGAACCCGCGACCTCCGGCACAACAGACCGGTGCTTAACCACTGAGCTAATCGGGGGAGGTGGTATGATGTGATCTGATGTGGTTCAAACTTAATAAATTTTATAAACATCCATGTTATATTTGGAGCTTATATCAGTGATTTTTAATACCAAATATTTTGTCAAATTAGAAAATAGTTTCATTCACAAGCATAAAAAAATGAAAGAAAAATTCCCAGTTTTGCATGTACATGTACTTCACATCATTATTAGCATATTCAAAATATAAAACTTTATAGCTCATAGATACAACACTCAAATCAAGAAATGTTTTACTATTCAACTATTTACTTGATGCATAATCGATTTTAACAGGGTTCCCTGGGTCAGGGAAAAACTTTTTTTTCCAAGGTCAGGGCATTGTAAGGGCATTTAGGATTTGATCTGTGAAATCCCAAATTTCAATGCTTGTAAGCTTCACATGCTTATTTATTTTGGCTGTTTTGAGACTGTTCTCTTCAATGTTGTTGTCCCAAAATAGTGATTGAATATTTGGGGGAAATACGAGCATGCCCTGGAGGTCAGTGAAAAATGCTTCTTGGTCAGGGAAAGTCAGGGAATTACTTTCCTGCAAATGTGTGGGAACCCTGTGTAATAACACAAAAATGGGCTCAAAATGCACTTAAAAATAACATGAGCTTACATATAGATGGACAGTAAACCTACATTTTTATAGTAATTGGTCATTGTGATAGAAGTGTAGTCAATCAGACTGTTACAATAAAACTTTTATCATCAAAGTATATATATGTATTCCTTGTGAGTAAATAGTATAATTATTCTGAGATATAATTTTGCTAATGTCGAAATCACAATGGATACATTTGATTGGTCGATGATACAGAGAGGCAGGAAATGACTTTAGAGCTAAACTGATAAATAACTAATAGATAATAATAATAATGGTAATGATAATGATAAACAGAAACAGACGTTTATAAACTAACAAAATTTAATGATAGTTCAATAATTAATAGTTCTTGAAAGGTAAGCAAGCCTTAGCCTCACATGGAGGATGGAGTTGACCCTGCACTGATACAAACCCTCTTTCTATAAATATGATAGATTGTGATTATCATGCTAACTAGATACAAGGCATGGAGGCTGGAGTTGACCCTGCACTGATACAAACCCTCTTAATATGAATATGGATAGATTTTGATTATCATGCTAACTAGATACAAGCCATGGAGACTGGAGTTGACCTGCACTGATACAAACCCTCTTAATATGAATATGGATAGATTTTGATTATCATGCTAACTAGATACAAGCCATGGAGACTGGAGTTGACCTGCACTGATACAAACCCTCTTTCTATGAATATGGATAGATTTTGATTATCATGCTAACTAGATACAAGCCATGGAGACTGGAGTTGACCTGCACTGATACAAACCATCTTTCTATGAATATGATACATGTAGATTGTGATTATCATGCTAACTAGATACAAGCCATGGTCAGGATGGAGTTGACCCTGCACTGATACAAACCCTCTTTCTATGAATATGATAGATTGTGATTATCATGCTAACTAGATACAAGCCATGGAGGCTGGAGTTGACCCTGCACTGATACAAACCCTCTTTCTATGAGTATGGATAGATTGTGATTATCATGCTAACTAGATACAAGCCATGGAGGATGGAGTTGACCTGCACTGATACAAACCCTCTTTCTATGAATATGGATAGATTGTGATTATCATGCCAACCAGATACAAGCCTCTAACTAAGCTGTCTCAAGTCCAGCCTCGATGTCACCAAAGGCATGGTTACCTAACAATGTACCACTAACAATGCCATATGAAACGTTAAAGATTAGTCTTATTCATCCTGTCATTTTATAATTTTCAGTATCTGGACCGAATAGCTCAATTATTCTTTGGACTTCCGCCACCAAAACCTACTGGAATGCAAGGCATAATGGGTAAGCACACATTATTCAAAAAGTAAACAGGCAGACAAACCTGTGTAACTTTGTCTAATATTAAAGAAATATGATTGAATAATACGAGCGTTATCCGTGGTTTTCTCTGTTTATTTTATAAAGGAAACAGAAAACATGTTACCATAGAGTTATAGAAACACGAGTGGGAGTTTGGGAGAACGAGAAATGGCAATGGGAGCACGAGCCAGAAGGGCGAGTGTTTCCACTGCTATTTGGAGTTCTTCCAATCTTCTGCAAATGTTTCTATAACTCTTTGGGAACACGGAAAAATATTTTCTGTTTCCTTTATAAATAAACAGGGTGAAAAACGGAAAACGCTCGTTTTCTTTGATCATCAATTGAAAACGGTGTATCTCAACTTTCTATGTCAGATGGCAAGTTTGCCACTAGACGGCGGCTGGGTAATACTAAAGTGTTTTATACAACAAGTTTTACGTTGTTGGACTCGATTGGCCATATCTTATTAGGTATTACTAAAAGTGAAGACAATTACTGAATACCCGTAAGAGCGGATTTCAATTGAGTGTCGGAAGTGTTTCGGTTTTGCGTTTACTAAGCTCTCCTATTGGCTGAGAAAGTAAACCAACCAATCAGAATCCAAAGTAAAACCAAACGCAAATTGGTTTTGCTTTGGTTTGTCATTGGCTCACAGGGAAGCCATTTATGAGTTACTTGTGATTACTCGCTCCTATGATTGGCTGGCTGTGGGTAGTTTGCGTTTAGTTTTACTACACTCAACTGAAAACCGCTCTATATGTGTGTTATTGTTGCAGGTAATATAATGCAGAGCTTGTTCAATGATGACATGGCACCAGAAGAAGAGCTACAGGGAGAAGATGTAGACTAGTTTATGTAAAAATACTTATTTATGATATTTGTGAACCGTACTCTCTGTACTTACTATTAAAGGATAGCCGAGTACTGAACACTTATGATCTCAAGATGCAATCTAGACTGGCCTGAACACTGAAATCCCAATAAAAGGATTTATTTATTTTTTCAATGCAAGCGTGTAAGAAAGTTTTGAAAGTGTATTGTGCAATAGCTTTGATGAAGTCATTTAGTTGTAATCCTCACTGCTCAGTCATTTTCTTATATAATTCTCTAATTGTTGTTTCTTACACACTTTTCTTCTTAACGTTCGTTTGATAGAGTAATTTTTCCAGATTTTCCAGCAGAATGAGCAGCTCAGTGGACAACTACGTAACGTCATGAGCACTATTGCGCAATACACTTTAAACAGATTCCTGCACGTGTACATTGCAAAAGAAATCGTTTTCACTGTGATTTCAGTTTTCGGGACATTCTAAATGTCATTTTGAGATCATAAATGTTTTGTACTCGGGTAGCCCTTTCAATTTTATTAATTTAGATCAGTACGCTTCCCTGGTAAAACAGAATTTTTGAGCTCCAATTCCCCCCAAGATGTATAATTTTTTGGACACAATACTAAATTCGAATGCTTTTCACAGGCATGAAGTTTGAGGGGAGACAAACGCACCCAGTGAAACCAAATTTCAAGTATTTTCAGACAAAATAGGATTTTACAAAGTATATAGTATTCACTTAGATGTTGTACCTGTCGAGTAAATAGAGCGCTTAAGCATCAACGGCAGCGAGGACGGGAACTAGAAAAATGTTTTCTCCCGAAATATAATGTTTACTATTTCCTTCGTTCGCCTTTAATTACTTTTCACATTCATATCTTCGAAAAATGTGATAAACATAGAGTTCCGTTCACGCCGAACAAAAAACGGAGTGATTTACTTTCTTACGTTGGCGTTCTCTTGTAGACGTAAAATGTGGGGTTTTCACGTTGTGGTTTTCCAGAGAACGGTCGAAATGTAGGCGACTGCGTGCATTTCCACGTGCAGTTATTGTATTTTGTAATTAAGGCTATTGTTTTATGCCGTCTTCCCAGACGTTACCGTCGTGGTTGCTTAAGCTCTCTAATGACTTTGTTTGAGTACACAAGAAAAATAAGTCAATCTAGTAACCCGCTGATGTTTTTTTAATAATAATAATAATGGCCATATTTATATCGCGCCATATCACCACAGTCTCATGGCTCTTTACATATTCCTGACATATCCCGTCAGTGATGTTTATCGGACTGCTTAAAGACGACAGCAGTTCAATGCACGAGGGGCGGCCTTCACCTCCTCGGAACCTGGAATAGTACTGGCTGTCCATGCTGATCCATGCTGATCCATGCTGATCACGACACGGAGAAAGATGACGGCTGTATATTTGACCACAACCCCTTGCGAATCTAACACAGTCAAAATAACATGTAGAAATTCTCTGTTCTCCAATGACAGTGTATTGGCAACAGCACTTGTACTGGTTTGTTTTTTTAGCTTTAGACCCTCCCTACCGCAATTTTATAACGAATTTAAAGATTTTCGCACGTAAAGGATTGTGGGTAAAAGTACGAGCCGTCATCTGTACGAGGGATTGAATTTTTACTTGGCAAATAACTAAAGGAATGAGATTAGAAATGACAGCTAATATAAAGAGGTTATTACATGGAAAGTTGTGAAATACGGCTGGGTATTTTTACGAGTCAGTAAATTGACGAGTAAAAATTCCCAGCCGTATTACACAACTTTTCGTGTAATAAATTGTTTATTATACGACAGCTAACACGAACAAAAAAAGTTTCTTTTGGCTTACCTTACTGCTCTGTTTGAGGAACATCTCGAGAGAAGAAGCCTCTCAGCCTCAATTGAAGTGAAATGTCGGGGGCGGGCGCGCACTGAAAATGTTTTTCCCGCGCTAAAAGCTGATTGGCTGTTACTCAAACAGCCCCATTTCGATTGGCTCGAGCGCTTACAAAACCTTTTAAAGTGTTGAATATACCTGTGCAAACCTGTTTGTGACCCGTGTAATACGGTCTCATATTTGCACTAGTTTTAGCCCGTATTTGCACTCGAAAACGCCAAGTCGTATAATAATTTGTTATTAGCAAAGGTCCCATAATTATAGCAATGTATTATAAATAGGCTGCAAGCCATCCCTTCTGTGGAAATGTTTCATTGAATAGATCCGTTTCGCTGTGCGATGATTGCTGACGCACTTACTCAACGTTGGTATAATTCTGACCTAAAATATTCAGAAATACTACCGAGGTGCTAAAGTTGAAAGTACAACAATACGCAGAGTTTTGAAGCCCATCTTGCCGCTTGTGAGTCGCAAGTATCTATCACGGTGTTGCCCATGCCGTCTGAGGCGAAGTTCGAAAGCAGCTCTTTATTGGCTAGAAGTAATAGATACAGAATGAGTGGCCGTGCTTTATGGGATTTGAAAACTCGAGCTGAAAGCGAGAGTTTGTAAATCCCATAAAGCACGGACACGAATTCTGTATCGGACTTATGAAACGTCTAGATGTAGAGAGTCATGTTTTCAGTTATTTTGGCGATACGACTTACTTTGGCCGAGAGAATCGAAGCAAACGTTTATGTAAATCAGGACGAAATCTCTACCAGATTTAAAGAACACTTATCGCTCAGTGATTTCCTTTGTTTTTGCTTCATGAATTGTTAATGAGTTTGATCAACAATAATACAATACAGTAGCGCTTATTTCACGCCAGATGTCAGAATTAGGTACAATGATAAAAACAAAGGATAATAGAAAAAAGGAGAGTGAGGTGGACCTGAATATAACCGAGAGGCCATCTAGTCAGGAACACTCGTGTCTATACTGGCGGACTCTGAGGGGGCAAGGAGATTAAAACGATCATTTTACAAACATAAGGTGAGATGTGAAATCTGCAATGAATTAGTTTACAAAATAGGCATGAGAAATACGATTGAAACTATAAGCAATATAGAGCGGTTTTCAATTGAGTGTCGTAAAACCGAAACCGAAGTAATCACAGAACCAATCACGGGAGCAAGTAAAAACACAATAAGCCAATCACGAACTGAAGTAATTCACGATTGGTTTTACTTCAACCAATCACGAGGCAAAGTAAACGCAATCGTGGATCGTGTGATGGACCAAAGCACGTTTGGTTTTAGTTTAGCACTTGATTGGCTGATAATCACAAAACATTTTCCACAGCCAATAGGAAAACCGAGCAAACGCAAAACCAAAGCAATCACTCAATCGAAATCTCCTTTATTCCTTGAAGACCGTGTTTATAAATAGTTTGTTCGTCGTTTTGTTGCTTGGTGATTTGAACCATCCCACTTCTGCGCGACCCTCGTCATTCACTATGAAAATCACTGTGTCGGGAACGAATTTTAAGGCCTTTGAGGCTAATGTTGATTAAATGCATCTTCAGTCATCGCATCCAGCGATAATTCTTTTAAGAATTTAAAAATAAGAAACTGGACTATTGGCCCCAGGTGAAGATGATGAGAAAAATCGCTCCAAATCCATGTTATTGTGAAAACGAACAAGGATTCTGTCCGTTTGATTACACTGAATCGTTTATAACCCGGACCCAGCACGGGTGCACTTCATAAACAAGGCCTGTATATTTATAACCTCATTAATAGTTAATTAGGCAGCCAGTCATTCCTGTGCGCTACCACCACGTGACGACCTCTATTCTTGGCGTGCATGTGACGTCATCACGTTGTCTTCAAATATTTACATTCTAAACTATATCTATAAAATTGTTTCTTTAACATTTTGTAGACGAAATTTCAGTTCAATACGATGTTTTGCTCACGAGATAGAGGTTTGAATTATGTCTCGACAATCCTTCACGTGTTTATATTAATCACGAAAGTCAACAAATTTGCGCCAAATTAAAGGTTTTTGGCCTTACAAATGTTTAAAAGTTATGTTTATGAGACTCATAGTGAAACCAACTGAAATGGATGGAATGTTCGCTTTGTTTAAGATGTTGAAGTTTTGGCGGCCATGTTGGATGGTAACCCTTGTCATCCAACATGGCCGCCAAAACTTCAACATCTCAAGCTCTTATTAGGTGATCTCATGGTCCGTTTTTCACACCTATGTTAGGTGGTTCCCTCTGTATTTTTTCCGTTTTTAACTGACCCCCTTCCTGGTATCCGTCTTTCCCCTCCTCTGTTTGTTCCTGGTGTCAGTCTAGGCGAAGGGGAGACTAACAAATAACTAGGAGACGAACCACCTCTGTGTTTTCAGACTCCCCTTCGCCTATGCACATTAGGCGGTCCCCTCTGTTTTGTCTCCTGATTTTTTAGTCTCCTCCACGCCTACGTTAGGTGGTTCCCTCTGTATTTTTTTCAGCCCTCTTTTCGCTCGTCTTCTGAGATCTGATGTGTTTTTTTCTGGTCCGCGATCTCCTCGCTGTTCTTAGGCGATCTCATGGTCCGTTTTTTCTGACCCCCTTGCTGGTGTCAGTCTGTCCCCTCCTTTGTTATTTTTTTGTTTCCCCCACACCTGCAGCAATCTTTCAGCCTTTGATGTTACCAATGTTAGGTGGTACCTTCTTAATTTTTTTCCAGAACTCTACTCGCTCGTCTTCTGAGAGCTGCAGGTTTTTGTTTCTGGACCGTGATCTCTTCGCTGTTGTTAGGCGATCTGATGGTCCGTTCTTTCTGACCCCTTTCCTGGTGTCAGTCTCTCCCGTCCTCTGTTTTTTTTTGTTTCCCCCACACCTATGTCAAGTGGTCCCTTCTGTATTTTTTTCCATCGCTCTCGTCGCTCGTCTTCTGAGGTCTACTGGGTTTTTGTCTGGGCCGCGATCTCCTCGCTGTTCTTAGGCGATCTCATGGTTCGTTTTTTCTGACCCCCTTCCTGGTGTCAGTCTGTCCCCTCCTCTGTTTTTGTTTTTGTTTCCCCCACACCAATGTGATGTGGTCCCCTCTGATTTTTTTTCCAGCGCTCTCCTCGCTCGTCTTCTGAGATCTGCTGGGTTTTTTTCTGGTCCGCGATCTCCTCGCTGTTCTTAGGCGATCGCATGGTCCGTTTTTTCGTGACCCCCTTCCTGGTGTCAGTCTGTCCCCTCCTTTGTTATTTTTTTGTTTCCCCCACACCTGCAGCAATCTTTCAGCCTTTGGTGTTACCAATGTTAGGTGGTACGTTCTGAATTTTTTTCCAGAACTCTACTCGCTCGTCTTCTGAGATCTGCTGGGTTTTTTTCTGGTCCGCGATCTCCGCGCTGTTCTTAGGCGATCTCATGGTCCGTTTTTTCTGACCCCCTTGCTGGTGTCAGTCTCCCCTCCTCTGTTTTTTTTTTCCCAACCACACCTGCAGCAATCTTTCAGCCTTTTGTGTAACCAATGTTAGGTGGTACTGTCTTATTTTTTTTCCAGCACTCTACTCGCTCGTCTTCTGAGATCTGCTGGGTTTTTTTCTGGTTCGCGATCTCCTCGCTGTTCTTAGGCGATCTGCTGGTCCGCTTTTTCTGACCCCCTTCCTGGTGTCAGTCTGTCCCAGCCTCTGTTTTTGTTTTTGTTTCCCCCACACCTATGTGAGGTGGTCCCCTCTGATTTTTTTCCAGAACTCTACTCGCTCGTCTTCTGAGATCTGCTGGGTTTTTTTTCTGGTCCGCGATCTCCGCGCTGTTCTTAGGCGATCTCAGGGTCCGTTTTTTCTGACCCCCTTGCTGGTGTCAGTCTGTCCCCTCCTCTGTTTTTTTTTGTTTCCCCCACACCTATGTGAGGTGGTCCCCTCTGATTTTTTTCCAGCCCTCATCTCGCTCGCCTTCTGAGATATGCTCGGGTTTTTTTCTGGTCCGCGATCTCCTCGCTGTTCTTAGGCGATCTCATGGTCCGTTTTTTTCTGACCCCCTTGCTGGTGTCAGTCTGTCCGCTCCTCTGGGTTTTTTTTGTTCCTCCCACACCTGCATCAATCTTTCAGTCTTTTGTGAAACCAATGTTAGGTGGTACTGTCTTAATTTTTTTCCAGCACTCTACTCGCTCGTTTTCTGAGATCTGCTCGGCTTTTTTCTGGTTCGCGATCTCCTCGCTGTTCTTAGGCGATCTCATGGTCCGTTTTTTTCTGACCCCATTCCTGGTGTCAGTCTGTGCCCTCCTCTGTTATTGTTTTTTGTTTCCCCCACAGCTATGTTAGGTGTTCCCCTCTGTATTTTTTTCAGCATTCTCTTCGCTCGTCTCCTGAGAGCTGCAGGTTTTTGTTTCTGGACCGTGATCTCTTCGCTGTTGTTAGGCGATCTGATGGTCCGTTTTTTCTGACCCCCTTCCTGGTGTTAGTCTCTCCCGTCCTCGTTTTTTTTGTTTCCGCCACACCTATGTCAGGTGGTCCCGTCTGTATTTTTTTCCATCGCTCTTCTCGCTCGTCTTCTGAGATCTACTGGGTTTTTGTCTGGGCCGCGATCTCCTCGCTGTTCTTAGGCGATCTCATGGTCCGCTTATTCTGACCCACTTCCTGGTGTGAGTCTGTCCCCTTCTCTGTTGTTGATTTTTGTTTCCCCCACACCTATGTTAGGTGGTCCCTTCTGATTTGTTTCCCAGCGCTCTCCTCGCTCGTCTTCTGAGATCTGCTGCGTCTTTTTCTGATCCGCGATCTCCTCGCTGTTCTTAGGCGATCTCATGGTCCGTTTTTTCTGACCCCTTTCCTGGTGTCAGTCTCTCCCGTCCTCTGTTTTTTTTGTTTCCGCCACACCTATGTCAGGTGGTCCCGTCTGTATTTTTTTCCATCGCTCTTCTCGCTCGTCTTCTGAGATCTACTGGGTTTTTGTCTGGGCCGCGATCTCCTCGCTGTTCTTAGGCGATCTCATGGTCCGTTTATACTGACCCACTTCCTGGTGTCAGTCTGTCCCCTTCTCTGTTGTTGATTTTTGTTTCCCCCACACCTATGTTAGGTGGTCCCTTCTGATTTTTTTCCCAGCGTTCTCCTCGCTCGTCTTCTGAGATCTGCTGGGGTTTTTTTCTGGTCCGCGATCTCCTCGCTATTCTTAGGCGATCTCATGGTTCGTTTTTTTCTGACCCCCTTCCTGGTGTCAGTCTGTCCCCTCCTCTGTTTTTGTTTTTGTTTCCCCCACACCAATGTGATGTGGTCCCCTCTGATTTTTTTTCCAGCGCTCTCCTCGCTCGTCTTCTGAGATCTGCTGGGTTTTTTTCTGGTCCGCGATCTCTTCGCTGTTCTTAGGCGATCGCATGGTCCGTTTTTTCGTGACCCCCTTCCTGGTGTCAGTCTGTCCCCTCCTTTGTTATTTTTTTGTTTCCCCCACACCTGCAGCAATCTTTCAGCCTTTGGTGTTACCAATGTTAGGTGGTACGTTCTGAATTTTTTTCCAGAACTCTACTCGCTCGTCTTCTGAGATCTGCTGGGTTTTTTTTCTGGTCCGCGATCTCCGCGCTGTTCTTAGGCGATCTCATGGTCCGTTTTTTCTGACCCCCTTGCTGGTGTCAGTCTGTCCCCTCCTCTGTTTTTTTTTCCCACAACACCTACAGCAATCTTTCAGCCTTTTGTGTAACCAATGTTAGGTGGTACTGTCTTAATTTTTTTCCAGCACTCTACTCGCTCGTCTTCTGAGATCTACTGGGTTTTTTTTCTGGTCCGCGATCTCCGCGCTGTTCTTAGGCGATCTCATGGTCCGTTTTTTCTGACCCCCTTGCTGGTGTCAGTCTGTCCCCTCCTCTGGTTTTTTTTTTTTCCACCACACCTGCAGCAATCTTTCAGCCTTTTGTGTAACCAATGTTAGGTGGTACTGTCTTATTTTTTTTCCGGCACGCTACTCGCTCGTCTTCTGAGATCTGCTGGGTTTTTTTCTGGTTCCCGATCTCCTCCCTGTTCTTAGGCGATCTCATGGTCCGTTTGTTCTGACCCCATTCCTGGTATCAGTCTGTGCCCTCCTCTGTTATTGTTTTTTGTTTCCCCCACACCAATGTTAGGTGTTCCCCTCTGTATTTTTTTCAGCATTCTCTTCGCTCGTCTTCTGAGATCTGCTGGGTTTTTTTCTGGTTCGCGATCTCCTCGCCGTTATTAGGCGATTTCATGGTCCGCTTTTTCTGACCCCCGTCCTGGCGTCAGTCTGTCCCCTCCTCTGTTTTTGTTTTGTTTCCCCGACACCTATGTCAGGTGGTCCCCTCTGTATTTTTTTCTAGCACTCTCTTCGCTCGTCTTCTGAGATCTGCTGAGTTTTTCTCTGGTCCGCGATCTCCTCGCTGTTCTTAGGCGATCTCATTGTCCGTTTTTTCTGACCCCCTTGCTGGTGTCAGTCTGTCCCCTTCTCTGTTTTTTTTTGTTTCCCCCACACCTATGTGAGGTGGTCCCGTCTGTATTTTTTTCCATCGCTCTTCTCGCTCGTCTTCTGAGATCTACTGGATTTTTGTCTGGGCCGCGATCTCCTCGCTGTTCTTAGGCGATCTCATGGTCCGTTTATTCTGACCCACTTCCTGGTGTCAGTCTGTCCCCTTCTCTGTTGTTGATTTTTGTTTCCCCCACACCTATGTTAGGTGGTCCCTTCTTATTTTTTTCCCAGCGCTCTCCTCGCTCGTCTTCTGAGATCTGCTGCGTCTTTTTCTGATCCGCGATCTCCTCGCTGTTCTTAGGCGATCGCATGGTCCGTTTTTTCGTGACCCCCTTCCTGGTGTCAGTCTGTCTCCTCCTTTGTTATTTTTTTGTTTCCCCCACACCTGCAACAATCTTTCAGCCTTTGGTGTTACCAATGTTAGGTGGTACGTTCTGATTTTTTTTCCAGAACTCTACTCGCTCGTCTTCTGAGATCTGCTGGGTTTTTTTCTGGTTCGCGATCTCCTCGCTGTTCTTAGGCGATCTGATGGTCCGTTTGTTCTGACCCCATTCCTGGTGTCAGTCTGTCCCCTCCTCTGTTTTTGTTTGTTTCCCCCACACCTATGTGAGGTGGCCCCCTTTGTATTTTTTTCCATCGCTCTCCTCGCTCGTCTCCTGAGAGCTGCAGGTTTTTTTTTCTGGACCGCGATCTCCTCGCCGTTCTTAAGCGATCTCATGGTCCGTTTTTTTCTGACCCCCTTGCTGGTGTCAGTCTGTCCGCTCCTCTGTGTTTTTTTTGTTCCTCCCACACCTGCATCAATCTTTCAGCCTTTTGTGAAACCAATGTTAGGTGGTAGTTTCTTAATTTTTTTCCAGCACTCTACTCGCTCGTCTTCTGAGAGCTGCAGGTTTTTTTTTCTGGTTCGCGATCTCCTCGCTGTTCTTAGGCGATCTCATGGTCCGCTTTTTCTGACCCCCTTCCTGGTGTCAGTCTGTGCCCTCCTCTGTTATTGTTTTTTGTTTCCCCCACACCAATGTTAGGTGTTGCCCTCTGTATTTTTTTCAGCATTCTCTTCGCTCGTCTTCTGAGATCTGCTGGGTTTTTTTCTGGTTCGCGATCTCCTCGCTGTTATTAGGCGATTTCATGGTCCGCTTTTTCTGACCCCCTTCCTGGCGTCAGTCTGTCCCCTCCTCTGTTTTTGTTTTGTTTCCCCGACACCTATGTCAGGTGGTCCCCTCTGTATTTTTCTCTAGCACTCTACTCGCTCGTCTTCTGAGATCTGCTGGGTTTTTTTCTGGTCCGCGATCTCCGCGCTGTTCTTAGGCGATCTCATGGTCCGTTTTTTCTGACCCCCTTGCTGGTGTGAGTCTGTCCCCTCCTCTGTTTTTTTTTTGTTCCCACCACACCTGCAGCAATCTTTCAGCCTTTTGTGTAACCTATGTTAGGTGTTCCCCTCTGTATTTTTTTCAGCATTCTCTTCGCTCGTCTCCTTAGAGCTGCAGGTTTTTGTTTCTGGACCGTGATCTCTTCGCTGTTGTTAGGCGATCTGATGGTCCGTTCTTTCTGACCCCCTTCCTGGTGTCAGTCTGTCCCCTCCTCTGTTTTTGTTTTTGTTTCCCCCACACCAATGTGATGTGGTCCCCTCTGATTGTTTTTCCAGCGTTCTCCTCGCTCGTCTTCTGAGATCTGCTGGGGTTTTTTTCTGGTCCGCGATCTCCTCGCTGTTCTTAGGCGATCTCATGGTTCGTTTTTTCTGACCCCCTTCCTGGTGTCAGTCTGTCCCTTCCTCTGTTTTTGTTTTTGTTTCCCCCACACCTGCAGCAATCTTTCAGCCTTTGGTGTTACCAATGTTAGGTGGTACGTTCTGAATTTTTTTCCAGAACTCTACTCGCTCGTCTTCTGAGATCTGCTGGGTTTTTTTTCTGGTCCGCGATCTCCGCGCTGTTCTTAGGCGATCTGATGGTCCGTTCTTTCTGACCCCCTTCCTGGTGTCAGTCTGTCCCCTCCTCTGTTTTTGTTTTTGTTTCCCCCACACCAATGTGATGTGGTCCCCTCTGATTGTTTTTCCAGCGTTCTCCTCGCTCGTCTTCTGAGATCTGCTGGGTTTTTTTTCTGGTCCGCGATCTCCTCGCTGTTCTTAGGCGATCTCATGGTTCGTTTTTTCTGACCCCCTTCCTGGTGTCAGTCTGTCCCTTCCTCTGTTTTTGTTTTTGTTTCCCCCACACCAATGTGATGTGGTCCCCTCTGATTTTTTTTCCAGCGCTCTCCTCGCTCGTCTTCTGAGATCTGCTGGGTTTTTTTCTGGTCCGCGATCTGTTCGCTGTTCTTAGGCGATCGCATGGTCCGTTTTTTCGTGACCCCCTTCCTGGTGTCAGTCTGTCCCCTCCTCTGTTTTTTTTTGTTTCCCCCACACCTATGTGAGGTGGCCCCCTTTGTATTTTTTTCCATCGCTCTCCTCGCTCGTCTCCTGAGAGCTGCAGGTTTTTTTTTCTGGACCGCGAACTCCTCGCCGTTCTTAAGCGATCTCATGGTCCGTTTTTTTCTGACCCCCTTGCTGGTGTCAGTCTGTCCGCTCCTCTGTGTTTTTTTTGTTCCTCCCACACCTGCATCAATCTTTCAGCCTTTTGTGAAACCAATGTTAGGTGGTAGTTTCTTAATTTTTTTCCAGCACTCTACTCGCTCGTCTTCTGAGATCTGCTGGGTTTTTTTTCTGGTCCGCGATCTCCTCGCTGTTCTTAGGCGATCTCATGGTCCGCTTTTTCTGACCCCCTTCCTGGTGTCAGTCTGTGCCCTCCTCTGTTATTGTTTTTTGTTTCCCCCACACCAAAGTTAGGTGTTCCCCTCTGTATTTTTTTCAGCATTCTCTTCGCTCGTCTTCTGAGATCTGCTGGGTTTTTTTCTGGTTCGCGATCTCCTCGCTGTTATTAGGCGATTTCATGGTCCGCTTTTTCTGACCCCCTTCCTGGCGTCAGTCTGTCCCCTCCTCTGTTTTTGTTTTGTTTCCCCGACACCTATGTCAGGTGGTCCCCTCTGTATTTTTCTCTAGCACTCTACTCGCTCGTCTTCTGAGATCTGCTGGGTTTTTTTCTGGTCCGCGATCTCCGCGCTGTTCTTAGGCGATCTCATGGTCCGTTTTTTCTGACCCCCTTGCTGGTGTGAGTCTGTCCCCTCCTCTGTTTTTTTATTGTTCCCACCACACCTGCAGCAATCTTTCAGCCTTTTGTGTAACCAATGTTAGGTGGTACTGTCTTAATTTTTTTCCAGCACTCTACTCGCTCGTCTTCTGAGATCTGCTGGGTTTTTTTCTGGTTCGCGATCTCCTCGCTGTTCTTAGGCGATCTGATGGTCCGTTTGTTCTGACCCCATTCCTGGTGTCAGTCTATGCCCTCCTCTGTTATTGTTTTTTGTTTCCCCCACACCAATGTTAGGTGTTCCCCTCTGTATTTTTTTCAGCATTCTCTTCGCTCGTCTCCTGAGATCTAATGCGTTTTTGTCTGGGCCGCGATCTCCTCGCTGTACTTAGGCGATCTCATGGTCCGTTTTTCTGACACTCTTCTTGGTGTCAGTCTGTCTCCTCCTCTGTTGTTGTTTTTTGTTACCCCCACACCTATGTTAGGTTATTCCCTTTGTATTTTTTTCCATCGCTCTCCTCGCTCGCCTTCTGAGATATGCTCGTGTTTTTTTCTGGACCGCGATCTCCTCGCTGTTCTTAGGCGATCTCATGGTCCGTTTTTTTCTGACCCCCTTGCTGGTGTCAGTCTGTCCGCTCCTCTGTTTTTTTTTTGTTCCTCCCACACCTGCATCAATCTTTCAGCCTTTTGTGAAACCAATGTTAGGTGGTACTGTCTTAATTTTTTTCCAGCACTCTACTCGCTCCTTTTCTGAGATCTGCTGGGTTTTTTTCTGGTTCGCGATCTCCTCGCTGTTCTTAGGGGATCTCATGGTCCGTTTTTTTCTGACCCCATTCCTGGTGTCAGTCTGTGCCCTCCTCTGTTATTGTTTTTTGTTTCCCCCACACCTATGTTAGGTGTTCCCCTCTGTATTTTTTTCAGCATTGTCTTCGCTCGTCTCCTTAGAGCTGCAGGTTTTTGTTTCTGGACCGTGATCTCTTCGCTGTTGTTAGGCGATCTGATGGTCCGTTCTTTCTGACCCCCTTCCTGGTGTCAGTCTGTCCCCTCCTCTGTTTTTGTTTTTGTTTCCCCCACACCAATGTGATGTGGTCCCCTCTGATTGTTTTTCCAGCGTTCTCCTCGCTCGTCTTCTGAGATCTGCTGGGTTTTTTTTCTGGTCCGCGATCTCCTCGCTGTTCTTAGGCGATCTCATGGTTCGTTTTTTCTGACCCCCTTCCTGGTGTCAGTCTGTCCCCTCCTCTGTTTTTGTTTTTGTTTCCCGATCTCCTCGCTGTTCTTAGGCGATCTCATGGTCCGTTTATTCTGACCCACTTCCTGGTGTCAGTCTGTCCCCTTCTCTGTTGTTGATTTTTGTTTCCCCCACACCTATGTTAGGTGGTCCCTTCTGATTTTTTTCCCAGCGCTCTCCTCGCTCGTCTTCTGAGATCTGCTGCGTCTTTTTCTGATCCGCGATCTCCTCGCTGTTCTTAGGCGATCTCATGGTCCGTTTTTTCTGACCCCCTTGCTGGTGTCAGTCTGTCCCCTCCTCTGTTTTTTTTTCCCACAACACCTGCAGCAATCTTTCAGCCTTTTGTGTAACCAATGTTAGGTGGTACTGTCTTAATTTTTTTCCAGCACTCTACTCGCTCATCTTCTGAGATCTGCTGGTATTTTTTCTGTTCCGCGATCTCCGCGCTGTTCTTAGGCGATCTCATGGTCCGTTTGTTCTGACCCCATTCCTGGTGTCAGTCTGTGCCCTCCTCTGTTATTGTTTTTTGTTTCCCCCACACCAATGTTAGGTGTTCCCCTCTGTATTTTTTTCAGCATTCTCTTCGCTCGTCTTCTGAGATCTGCTGGGTTTTTTTCTGGTTCGCGATCTCCTCGCTGTTATTAGGCGATTTCATGGTCCGCTTTTTCTGACCCCCTTCCTGGCGTCAGTCTGTCCCCTCCTCTGTTTTTGTTTTGTTTCCCCGACACCTATGTCAGGTGGTCCCCTCTGTATTTTTTTCTAGCACTCTCTTCGATCGTCTTCTGAGATCTGCAGAGTTTTTCTCTGGTCTGCGATCTCCTCGCTGTTCTTAGGCGATCTCATGGTCCGTTTTTTCTGACCCCCTTGCTGGTGTCAGTCTGTCCCCTCCTCTGTTTTTTTTTGTTTCCCCCACACCTATGTGAGGTGGCCCCCTTTGTATTTTTTTCCATCGCTCTCCTCGCTCGTCTCCTGAGAGCTGCAGGTTTTTTTTTCTGGACCGCGATCTCCTCGCCGTTCTTAAGCGATCTCATGGTCCGTTTTTTTCTGACCCCCTTGCTGGTGTCAGTCTGTCCGCTCCTCTGTGTTTTTTTTGTTCCTCCCACACCTGCATCAATCTTTCAGCTTTTTGTGAAACCAATGTTAGGTGGTAGTTTCTTAATTTTTTTCCAGCACTCTACTCGCTCGTCTTCTGAGAGCTGCAGGTTTTTTTTTCTGGTTCGCGATCTCCTCGCTGTTCTTAGGCGATCTCATGGTCCGCTTTTTCTGACCCCCTTCCTGGTGTCAGTCTGTGCCCTCCTCTGTTATTGTTTTTTTGTTTCCCCCACACCAATGTTAGGTGTTGCCCTCTGTATTTTTTTCAGCATTCTCTTCGCTCGTCTTCTGAGATCTGCTGGGTTTTTTTCTGGTTCGCGATCTCCTCGCTGTTATTAGGCGATTTCATGGTCCGCTTTTTCTGACCCCCTTCCTGGCGTCAGTCTGTCCCCTCCTCTGTTTTTGTTTTGTTTCCCCGACACCTATGTCAGGTGGTCCCCTCTGTATTTTTCTCTAGCACTCTACTCGCTCGTCTTCTGAGATCTGCTGGGTTTTTTTCTGGTCCGCGATCTCCGCGCTGTTCTTAGGCGATCTCATGGTCCGTTTTTTCTGACCCCCTTGCTGGTGTGAGTCTGTCCCCTCCTCTGTTTTTTTTTGTTCCCACCACACCTGCAGCAATCTTTCAGCCTTTTGTGTAACCTATGTTAGGTGTTCCCCTCTGTATTTTTTTCAGCATTCTCTTCGCTCGTCTCCTTAGAGCTGCAGGTTTTTGTTTCTGGACCGTGATCTCTTCGCTGTTGTTAGGCGATCTGATGGTCCGTTCTTTCTGACCCCCTTCCTGGTGTCAGTCTGTCCCCTCCTCTGTTTTTGTTTTTGTTTCCCCCACACCAATGTGATGTGGTCCCCTCTGATTGTTTTTCCAGCGTTCTCCTCGCTCGTCTTCTGAGATCTGCTGGGGTTTTTTTCTGGTCCGCGATCTCCTCGCTGTTCTTAGGCGATCTCATGGTTCGTTTTTTCTGACCCCCTTCCTGGTGTCAGTCTGTCCCTTCCTCTGTTTTTGTTTTTGTTTCCCCCACACCAATGTGATGTGGTCCCCTCTGATTTTTTTTCCAGCGCTCTCCTCGCTCGTCTTCTGAGATCTGCTGGGTTTTTTTCTGGTCCGCGATCTGTTCGCTGTTCTTAGGCGATCGCATGGTCCGTTTTTTCGTGACCCCCTTCCTGGTATCGGTCTGTCCCCTCCTTTGTTATTTTTTTGTTTCCCCCACACCTGCAGCAATCTTTCAGCCTTTGGTGTTACCAATGTTAGGTGGTACGTTCTGAATTTTTTTCCAGAACTCTACTCGCTCGTCTTCTGAGATCTGCTGGGTTTTTTTTCTGGTCCGCGATCTCCGCGCTGTTCTTAGGCGACCTCATGGTCCGCTTTTTCTGACCCCCTTCCTGGTGTCAGTCTGTGCCCTCCTCTGTTATTGTTTTTTGTTTCCCCCACACCAATGTTAGGTGTTCCCCTCTGTATTTTTTTCAGCATTCTCTTCGCTCGTCTTCTGAGATCTGCTGGGTTTTTTTCTGGTTCGCGATCTCCTCGCTGTTATTAGGCGATTTCATGGTCCGCTTTTTCTGACCCCCTTCCTGGCGTCAGTCTGTCCCCTCCTCTGTTTTTGTTTTGTTTCCCCGACACCTATGTCAGGTGGTCCCCTCTGTATTTTTTTCTAGCACTCTCTTCGATCGTCTTCTGAGATCTGCAGAGTTTTTCTCTGGTCCGCGATCTCCTCGCTGTTCTTAGGCGATCTCATGGTCCGTTTTTTCTGACCCCCTTGCTGGTGTCAGTCTGTCCCCTCCTCTGTTTTTGTTTGTTTCCCCCACACCTATGTGAGGTGGCCCCCTTTGTATTTTTTTCCATCGCTCTCCTCGCTCGTCTCCTGAGAGCTGCAGGTTTTTTTTTCTGGACCGCGATCTCCTCGCCGTTCTTAAGCGATCTCATGGTCCGTTTTTTTCTGACCCCCTTGCTGGTGTCAGTCTGTCCGCTCCTCTGTGTTTTTTTTGTTCCTCCCACACCTGCATCAATCTTTCAGCCTTTTGTGAAACCAATGTTAGGTGGTAGTTTCTTAATTTTTTTCCAGCACTCTACTCGCTCGTCTTCTGAGAGCTGCAGGTTTTTTTTTCTGGTTCGCGATCTCCTCGCTGTTCTTAGGCGATCTCATGGTCCGCTTTTTCTGACCCCCTTCCTGGTGTCAGTCTGTGCCCTCCTCTGTTATTGTTTTTTGTTTCCCCCACACCAATGTGATGTGGTCCCCTCTGATTTTTTTTCCAGCGCTCTCCTCGCTCGTCTTCTGAGATCTGCTGGGTTTTTTTCTGGTCCGCGATCTGTTCGCTGTTCTTAGGCGATCGCATGGTCCGTTTTTTCGTGACCCCCTTCCTGGTGTCAGTCTGCCCCCTCCTCTGTTTTTTTTTGTTTCCCCCACACCTATGTGAGGTGGCCCCCTTTGTATTTTTTTCCATCGCTCTCCTCGCTCGTCTCCTGAGAGCTGCAGGTTTTTTTTTCTGGACCGCGAACTCCTCGCCGTTCTTAAGCGATCTCATGGTCCGTTTTTTTCTGACCCCCTTGCTGGTGTCAGTCTGTCCGCTCCTCTGTGTTTTTTTTGTTCCTCCCACACCTGCATCAATCTTTCAGCCTTTTGTGAAACCAATGTTAAGTGGTAGTTTCTTATTTTTTTTCCAGCACTCTACTCGCTCGTCTTCTGAGAGCTGCAGGGTTTTTTTTCTGGTTCGCGATCTCCTCGCTGTTCTTAGGCGATCTCATGGTCCGCTTTTTCTGACCCCCTTCCTGGTGTCAGTCTGTGCCCTCCTCTGTTACTGTTTTTTGTTTCCCCCACACCAATGTTAGGTGTTCCCCTCTCTATTTTTTTCAGCATTCTCTTCGCTCGTCTTCTGAGATCTGCTGGGTTTTTTTCTGGTTCGCGATCTCCTCGCTGTTATTAGGCGATTTCATGGTCCGCTTTTTCTGACCCCCTTCCTGGCGTCAGTCTGTCCCCTCCTCTGTTTTTGTTTTGTTTCCCCGACACCTATGTCAGGTGGTCCCCTCTGTATTTTTCTCTAGCACTCTACTCGCTCGTCTTCTGAGATCTGCTGGGTTTTTTTCTGGTCCGCGATCTCCGCGCTGTTCTTAGGCGATCTCATGGTCCGTTTTTTCTGACCCCCTTGCTGGTGTGAGTCTGTCCCCTCCTCTGTTTTTTTATTGTTCCCACCACACCTGCAGCAATCTTTCAGCCTTTTGTGTAACCTATGTTAGGTGTTCCCCTCTGTATTTTTTTCAGCATTCTCTTCGCTCGTCTCCTTAGAGCTGCAGGTTTTTGTTTCTGGACCGTGATCTCTTCGCTGTTGTTAGGCGATCTGATGGTCCGTTCTTTCTGACCCCCTTCCTGGTGTCAGTCTGTCCCCTCCTCTGTTTTTGTTTTTGTTTCCCCCACACCAATGTGATGTGGTCCCCTCTGATTGTTTTTCCAGCGTTCTCCTCGCTCGTCTTCTGAGATCTGCTGGGGTTTTTTTCTGGTCCGCGATCTCCTCGCTGTTCTTAGGCGATCTCATGGTTCGTTTTTTCTGGCCCCCTTCCTGGCGTCAGTCTGTCCCCTCCTCTGTTTTTGTTTTTGTTTCCCCCACACCAATGTGATGTGGTCCCCTCTGATTGCCTCTGTTTTTGTTTTTGTTTCCCCCACACCAATGTGATGTGGTCCCCTCTGATTGTTTTTCCAGCGTTCTCCTCGCTCGTCTTCTGAGATCTGCTGGGGTTTTTTTCTGGTCCGCGATCTCCTCGCTGTTCTTAGGCGATCTCATGGTTCGTTTTTTCTGACCCCCTTCCTGGTGTCAGTCTGTCCCTTCCTCTGTTTTTGTTTTTGTTTCCCCCACACCAATGTGATGTGGTCCCCTCTGATTTTTTTTCCAGCGCTCTCCTCGCTCGTCTTCTGAGATCTGCTGGGTTTTTTTCTGGTCCGCGATCTGTTCGCTGTTCTTAGGCGATCGCATGGTCCGTTTTTTCGTGACCCCCTTCCTGGTATCGGTCTGTCCCCTCCTTTGTTATTTTTTTGTTTCCCCCACACCTGCAGCAATCTTTCAGCCTTTGGTGTTACCAATGTTAGGTGGTACGTTCTGAATTTTTTTCCAGAACTCTACTCGCTCGTCTTCTGAGATCTGCTGGGTTTTTTTTCTGGTCCGCGATCTCCGCGCTGTTCTTAGGCGATCTCATGGTCCGCTTTTTCTGACCCCCTTCCTGGTGTCAGTCTGTGCCCTCCTCTGTTATTGTTTTTTGTTTCCCCCACACCAATGTTAGGTGTTCCCCTCTGTATTTTTTTCAGCATTCTCTTCGCTCGTCTTCTGAGATCTGCTGGGTTTTTTTCTGGTTCGCGATCTCCTCGCTGTTCTTAGGCGATCTCATGGTCCGTTTTTTCTGACCCCCTTGCTGGTGTCAGTCTGTCCCCTCCTCTGTTTTTGTTTGTTTCCCCCACACCTATGTGAGGTGGCCCCCTTTGTATTTTTTTCCATCGCTCTCCTCGCTCGTCTCCTGAGAGCTGCAGGTTTTTTTTTCTGGACCGCGATCTCCTCGCCGTTCTTAAGCGATCTCATGGTCCGTTTTTTTCTGACCCCCTTGCTGGTGTCAGTCTGTCCGCTCCTCTGTGTTTTTTTTGTTCCTCCCACACCTGCATCAATCTTTCAGCCTTTTGTGAAACCAATGTTAGGTGGTAGTTTCTTATTTTTTTTCCAGCACTCTACTCGCTCGTCTTCTGAGAGCTGCAGGTTTTTTTTTCTGGTTCGCGATCTCCTCGCTGTTCTTAGGCGATCTCATGGTCCGCTTTTTCTGACCCCCTTCCTGGTGTCAGTCTGTGCCCTCCTCTGTTATTGTTTTGTGTTTCCCCCACACCAATGTTAGGTGTTGCCCTCTGTATTTTTTCAGCATTCTCTTCGCTCGTCTTCTGAGATCTGCTAGGTTTTTTTCTGGTTCGCGATCTCCTCGCTGTTATTAGGCGATTTCATGGTCCGCTTTTTCTGACCCCCTTCCTGGCGTCAGTCTGTCCCCTCCTCTGTTTTTGTTTTGTTTCCCCGACACCTATGTCAGGTGGTCCCCTCTGTATTTTTCTCTAGCACTCTACTCGCTCGTCTTCTGAGATCTGCTGGGTTTTTTTCTGGTCCGCGATCTCCGCGCTGTTCTTAGGCGATCTCATGGTCCGTTTTTTCTGACCCCCTTGCTGGTGTGAGTCTGTCCCCTCCTCTGTTTTTTTTTTGTTCCCACCACACCTGCAGCAATCTTTCAGCCTTTTGTGTAACCTATGTTAGGTGTTCCCCTCTGTATTTTTTTCAGCATTCTCTTCGCTCGTCTCCTTAGAGCTGCAGGTTTTTGTTTCTGGACCGTGATCTCTTCGCTGTTGTTAGGCGATCTGATGGTCCGTTCTTTCTGACCCCCTTCCTGGTGTCAGTCTGTCCCTTCCTCTGTTTTTGTTTTTGTTTCCCCCACACCAATGTGATGTGGTCCCCTCTGATTTTTTTTCCAGCGCTCTCCTCGCTCGTCTTCTGAGATCTGCTGGGTTTTTTTCTGGTCCGCGATCTGTTCGCTGTTCTTAGGCGATCGCATGGTCCGTTTTTTCGTGACCCCCTTCCTGGTATCGGTCTGTCCCCTCCTTTGTTATTTTTTTGTTTCCCCCACACCTGCAGCAATCTTTCAGCCTTTGGTGTTACCAATGTTAGGTGGTACGTTCTGAATTTTTTTCCAGAACTCTACTCGCTCGTCTTCTGAGATCTGCTGGGTTTTTTTTCTGGTCCGCGATCTCCGCGCTGTTCTTAGGTGATCTCATGGTCCGCTTTTTCTGACCCCCTTCCTGGTGTCAGTCTGTGCCCTCCTCTGTTATTGTTTTTTGTTTCCCCCACACCAATGTGATGTGGTCCCCTCTGATTTTTTTTCCAGCGCTCTCCTCTCTCGTCTTCTGAGATCTGCTGGGTTTTTTTCTGGTCCGCGATCTGTTCGCTGTTCTTAGGCGATCGCATGGTCCGTTTTTTCGTGACCCCCTTCCTGGTGTGAGTCTGCCCCCTCCTCTGTTTTTTTTTGTTTCCCCCACACCTATGTGAGGTGGCCCCCTTTGTATTTTTTTCCATCGCTCTCCTCGCTCGTCTCTTGAGAGCTGCAGGTTTTTTTTTCTGGACCGCGAACTCCTCGCCGTTCTTAAGCGATCTCATGGTCCGTTTTTTTCTGACCCCCTTGCTGGTGTCAGTCTGTCCGCTCCTCTGTTTTTTTTTTTGTTCCTCCCACACCTGCATCAATCTTTCAGCCTTTTGTGAAACCAATGTTAAGTGGTAGTTTCTTATTTTTTTTCCAGCACTCTACTCGCTCGTCTTCTGAGAGCTGCAGGTTTTTTTTTCTGGTTCGCGATCTCCTCGCTGTTCTTAGGCGATCTCATGGTCCGCTTTTTCTGACCCCCTTCCTGGTGTCAGTCTGTGCCCTCCTCTGTTATTGTTTTTTGTTTCCCCCACACCAATGTTAGGTGTTCCCCTCTGTATTTTTTTCAGCATTCTCTTCGCTCGTCTTCTGAGATCTGCTGGGTTTTTTTCTGGTTCGCGATCTCCTCGCTGTTATTAGGCGATTTCATGGTCCGCTTTTTCTGACCCCCTTCCTGGCGTCAGTCTGTCCCCTCCTCTGTTTTTGTTTTGTTTCCCCGACACCTATGTCAGGTGGTCCCCTCTGTATTTTTCTCTAGCACTCTACTCGCTCGTCTTCTGAGATCTGCTGGGTTTTTTTCTGGTCCGCGATCTCCGCGCTGTTCTTAGGCGATCTCATGGTCCGTTTTTTCTGACCCCCTTGCTGGTGTGAGTCTCTCCCCTCCTCTGTTTTTTTATTGTTCCCACCACACCTGCAGCAATCTTTCAGCCTTTTGTGTAACCTATGTTAGGTGTTCCCCTCTGTATTTTTTTCAGCATTCTCTTCGCTCGTCTCCTTAGAGCTGCAGGTTTTTGTTTCTGGACCGTGATCTCTTCGCTGTTGTTAGGCGATCTGATGGTCCGTTCTTTCTGACCCCCTTCCTGGTGTCAGTCTGTCCCCTCCTCTGTTTTTGTTTTTGTTTCCCCCACACCAATGTGATGTGGTCCCCTCTGATTGTTTTTCCAGCGTTCTCCTCGCTCGTCTTCTGAGATCTGCTGGGGTTTTTTTCTGGTCCGCGATCTCCTCGCTGTTCTTAGGCGATCTCATGGTTCGTTTTTTCTGACCCCCTTCCTGGCGTCAGTCTGTCCCCTCCTCTGTTTTTGTTTTTGTTTCCCCCACACCAATGTGATGTGGTCCCCTCTGATTGTTTTTCCAGCGTTCTCCTCGCTCGTCTTCTGAGATCTGCTGGGTTTTTTTTCTGGTCCGCGATCTCCTCGCTGTTCTTAGGGCGATCTCATGGTTCGTTTTTTCTGACCCCCTTCCTGGTGTCAGTCTGTCCCTTCCTCTGTTTTGTTTTTGTTTCCCCCACACCAATGTGATGTGGTCCCCTCTGATTTTTTTTCCAGCGCTCTCCTCGCTCGTCTTCTGAGATCTGCTGGGTTTTTTTCTGGTCCGCGATCTGTTCGCTGTTCTTAGGCGATCGCATGGTCCGTTTTTTCGTGACCCCCTTCCTGGTATCGGTCTGTCCCCTCCTTTGTTATTTTTTTGTTTCCCCCACACCTGCAGCAATCTTTCAGCCTTTGGTGTTACCAATGTTAGGTGGTACGTTCTGAATTTTTTTCCAGAACTCTACTCGCTCGTCTTCTGAGATCTGCTGGGTTTTTTTCTGGTCCGCGATCTCCGCGCTGTTCTTAGGCGATCTCATGGTCCGCTTTTTCTGACCCCCTTCCTGGTGTCAGTCTGTGCCCTCCTCTGTTATTGTTTTTGTTTACCCCACACCAATGTTAGGTGTTCCCCTCTGTATTTTTTTCAGCATTCTCTTCGCTCGTCTTCTGAGATCTGCTGGGTTTTTTTCTGGTTCGCGATCTCCTCGCTGTTCTTAGGCGATCTCATGGTCCGTTTTTTCTGACCCCCTTCCTGGTGTCAGTCTGTCCCCTCCTCTGTTTTTGTTTGTTTCCCCCACACCTATGTGAGGTGGCCCCCTTTGTATTTTTTTCCATCGCTCTCCTCGCTCGTCTCCTGAGAGCTGCAGGTTTTTTTTTCTGGACCGCGATCTCCTCGCCGTTCTTAAGCGATCTCATGGTCCGTTTTTTTCTGACCCCCTTGCTGGTGTCAGTCTGTCCGCTCCTCTGTGTTTTTTTTGTTCCTCCCACACCTGCATCAATCTTTCAGCCTTTTGTGAAACCAATGTTAGGTGGTAGTTTCTTAATTTTTTTCCAGCACTCTACTCGCTCGTCTTCTGAGAGCTGCAGGTTTTTTTTTCTGGTTCGCGATCTCCTCGCTGTTCTTAGGCGATTTCATGGTCCGCTTTTTCTGACCCCCTTCCTGGCGTCAGTCTGTCCCCTCCTCTGTTTTTGTTTTGTTTCCCCGACACCTATGTCAGGTGGTCCCCTCTGTATTTTTCTCTAGCACTCTACTCGCTCGTCTTCTGAGATCTGCTGGGTTTTTTTCTGGTCCGCGATCTCCGCGCTGTTCTTAGGCGATCTCATGGTCCGTTTTTTCTGACCCCTTGCTGGTGTGAGTCTGTCCCCTCCTCTGTTTTTTTTTTGTTCCCACCACACCTGCAGCAATCTTTCAGCCTTTTGTGTAACCTATGTTAGGTGTTCCCCTCTGTATTTTTTTCAGCATTCTCTTCGCTCGTCTCCTTAGAGCTGCAGGTTTTTGTTTCTGGACCGTGATCTCTTCGCTGTTGTTAGGCGATCTGATGGTCCGTTCTTTCTGACCCCCTTCCTGGTGTCAGTCTGTCCCTTCCTCTGTTTTTGTTTTTGTTTCCCCCACACCAATGTGATGTGGTCCCCTCTGATTTTTTTCCAGCGCTCTCCTCGCTCGTCTTCTGAGATCTGCTGGGTTTTTTTCTGGTCCGCGATCTGTTCGCTGTTCTTAGGCGATCGCATGGTCCGTTTTTTCGTGACCCCCTTCCTGGTATCGGTCTGTCCCCTCCTTTGTTATTTTTTTGTTTCCCCCACACCTGCAGCAATCTTTCAGCCTTTGGTGTTACCAATGTTAGGTGGTACGTTCTGAATTTTTTTCCAGAACTCTACTCGCTCGTCTTCTGAGATCTGCTGGGTTTTTTTTCTGGTCCGCGATCTCCGCGCTGTTCTTAGGCGATCTCATGGTCCGCTTTTTCTGACCCCCTTCCTGGTGTCAGTCTGTGCCCTCCTCTGTTATTGTTTTTTGTTTCCCCCACACCAATGTGATGTGGTCCCCTCTGATTTTTTTTCCAGCGCTCTCCTCTCTCGTCTTCTGAGATCTGCTGGGTTTTTTTCTGGTCCGCGATCTGTTCGCTGTTCTTAGGCGATCGCATGGTCCGTTTTTTCGTGACCCCCTTCCTGGTGTCAGTCTGCCCCCTCCTCTGTTTTTTTTTGTTTCCCCCACACCTATGTGAGGTGGCCCCCTTTGTATTTTTTTCCATCGCTCTCCTCGCTCGTCTCTTGAGAGCTGCAGGTTTTTTTTTCTGGACCGCGAACTCCTCGCCGTTCTTAAGCGATCTCATGGTCCGTTTTTTTTCTGACCCCCTTGCTGGTGTCAGTCTGTCCGCTCCTCTGTTTTTTTTTTGTTCCTCCCACACCTGCATCAATCTTTCAGCCTTTTGTGAAACCAATGTTAAGTGGTAGTTTCTTATTTTTTTTCCAGCACTCTACTCGCTCGTCTTCTGAGAGCTGCAGGTTTTTTTTTCTGGTTCGCGATCTCCTCGCTGTTCTTAGGCGATCTCATGGTCCGCTTTTTCTGACCCCCTTCCTGGTGTCAGTCTGTGCCCTCCTCTGTTATTGTTTTTTGTTTCCCCCACACCAATGTTAGGTGTTCCCCTCTGTATTTTTTTCAGCATTCTCTTCGCTCGTCTTCTGAGATCTGCTGGGTTTTTTTCTGGTTCGCGATCTCCTCGCTGTTATTAGGCGATTTCATGGTCCGCTTTTTCTGACCCCCTTCCTGGCGTCAGTCTGTCCCCTCCTCTGTTTTTGTTTTGTTTCCCCGACACTATGTCAGGTGGTCCCCTCTGTATTTTTCTCTAGCACTCTACTCGCTCGTCTTCTGAGATCTGCTGGGTTTTTTTCTGGTCCGCGATCTCCGCGCTGTTCTTAGGCGATCTCATGGTCCGTTTTTTCTGACCCCCTTGCTGGTGTGAGTCTGTCCCCTCCTCTGTTTTTTTATTGTTCCCGACCACACCTGCAGCAATCTTTCAGCCTTTTGTGTAACCTATGTTAGGTGTTCCCCTCTGTATTTTTTTCAGCATTCTCTTCGCTCGTCTCCTTAGAGCTGCAGGTTTTTGTTTCTGGACCGTGATCTCTTCGCTGTTGTTAGGCGATCTGATGGTCCGTTCTTTCTGACCCCCTTCCTGGTGTCAGTCTGTCCCCTCCTCTGTTTTTGTTTTTGTTTCCCCCACACCAATGTGATGTGGTCCCCTCTGATTGTTTTTCCAGCGTTCTCCTCGCTCGTCTTCTGAGATCTGCTGGGGTTTTTTTCTGGTCCGCGATCTCCTCGCTGTTCTTAGGCGATCTCATGGTTCGTTTTTTCTGACCCCCTTCCTGGCGTCAGTCTGTCCCCTCCTCTGTTTTTGTTTTTGTTTCCCCCACACCAATGTGATGTGGTCCCCTCTGATTGTTTTTCCAGCGTTCTCCTCGCTCGTCTTCTGAGATCTGCTGGGTTTTTTTTCTGGTCCGCGATCTCCTCGCTGTTCTTAGGCGATCTCATGGTTCGTTTTTTCTGACCCCCTTCCTGGTGTCAGTCTGTCCCTTCCTCTGTTTTTGTTTTTGTTTCCCCCACACCAATGTGATGTGGTCCCCTCTGATTTTTTTTCCAGCGCTCTCCTCGCTCGTCTTCTGAGATCTGCTGGGTTTTTTTCTGGTCCGCGATCTGTTCGCTGTTCTTAGGCGATCGCATGGTCCGTTTTTTCGTGACCCCCTTCCTGGTATCGGTCTGTCCCCTCCTTTGTTATTTTTTTGTTTCCCCCACACCTGCAGCAATCTTTCAGCCTTTGGTGTTACCAATGTTAGGTGGTACGTTCTGAATTTTTTTCCAGAACTCTACTCGCTCGTCTTCTGAGATCTGCTGGGTTTTTTTCTGGTCCGCGATCTCCGCGCTGTTCTTAGGCGATCTCATGGTCCGCTTTTTCTGACCCCCTTCCTGGTGTCAGTCTGTGCCCTCCTCTGTTATTGTTTTTTGTTTCCCCCACACCAATGTTAGGTGTTCCCCTCTGTATTTTTTTCAGCATTCTCTTCGCTCGTCTTCTGAGATCTGCTGGGTTTTTTTCTGGTTCGCGATCTCCTCGCTGTTCTTAGGCGATCTCATGGTCCGTTTTTTCTGACCCCCTTCCTGGTGTCAGTCTGTCCCCTCCTCTGTTTTTGTTTGTTTCCCCCACACCTATGTGAGGTGGCCCCCTTTGTATTTTTTTCCATCGCTCTCCTCGCTCGTCTCCTGAGAGCTGCAGGTTTTTTTTTCTGGACCGCGATCTCCTCGCCGTTCTTAAGCGATCTCATGGTCCGTTTTTTTCTGACCCCCTTGCTGGTGTCAGTCTGTCCGCTCCTCTGTGTTTTTTTTGTTCCTCCCACACCTGCATCAATCTTTCAGCCTTTTGTGAAACCAATGTTAGGTGGTAGTTTCTTAATTTTTTTCCAGCACTCTACTCGCTCGTCTTCTGAGAGCTGCAGGTTTTTTTTTCTGGTTCGCGATCTCCTCGCTGTTCTTAGGCGATCTCATGGTCCGCTTTTTCTGACCCCCTTCCTGGTGTCAGTCTGTGCCCTCCTCTGTTATTGTTTTTTGTTTCCCCCACACCAATGTTAGGTGTTGCCCTCTGTATTTTTTTCAGCATTCTCTTCGCTCGTCTTCTGAGATCTGCTGGGTTTTTTTCTGGTTCGCGATCTCCTCGCTGTTATTAGGCGATTTCATGGTCCGCTTTTTCTGACCCCCTTCCTGGCGTCAGTCTGTCCCCTCCTCTGTTTTTGTTTTGTTTCCCCGACACCTATGTCAGGTGGTCCCCTCTGTATTTTTCTCTAGCACTCTACTCGCTCGTCTTCTGAGATCTGCTGGGTTTTTTTCTGGTCCGCGATCTCCGCGCTGTTCTTAGGCGATCTCATGGTCCGTTTTTTCTGACCCCCTTGCTGGTGTGAGTCTGTCCCCTCCTCTGTTTTTTTTTTGTTCCCACCACACCTGCAGCAATCTTTCAGCCTTTTGTGTAACCTATGTTAGGTGTTCCCCTCTGTATTTTTTTCAGCATTCTCTTCGCTCGTCTCCTTAGAGCTGCAGGTTTTTGTTTCTGGACCGTGATCTCTTCGCTGTTGTTAGGCGATCTGATGGTCCGTTCTTTCTGACCCCCTTCCTGGTGTCAGTCTGTCCCCTCCTCTGTTTTTGTTTTTGTTTCCCCCACACCAATGTGATGTGGTCCCCTCTGATTGTTTTTCCAGCGTTCTCCTCGCTCGTCTTCTGAGATCTGCTGGGGTTTTTTTCTGGTCCGCGATCTCCTCGCTGTTCTTAGGCGATCTCATGGTTCGTTTTTTCTGACCCCCTTCCTGGTGTCAGTCTGTCCCTTCCTCTGTTTTTGTTTTTGTTTCCCCCACACCAATGTGATGTGGTCCCCTCTGATTTTTTTTCCAGCGCTCTCCTCGCTCGTCTTCTGAGATCTGCTGGGTTTTTTTCTGGTCCGCGATCTGTTCGCTGTTCTTAGGCGATCGCATGGTCCGTTTTTTCGTGACCCCCTTCCTGGTATCGGTCTGTCCCCTCCTTTGTTATTTTTTTGTTTCCCCCACACCTGCAGCAATCTTTCAGCCTTTGGTGTTACCAATGTTAGGTGGTACGTTCTGAATTTTTTTCCAGAACTCTACTCGCTCGTCTTCTGAGATCTGCTGGGTTTTTTTTCTGGTCCGCGATCTCCGCGCTGTTCTTAGGCGATCTCATGGTCCGCTTTTTCTGACCCCCTTCCTGGTGTCAGTCTGTGCCCTCCTCTGTTATTGTTTTTTGTTTCCCCCACACCAATGTTAGGTGTTCCCCTCTGTATTTTTTTCAGCATTCTCTTCGCTCGTCTTCTGAGATCTGCTGGGTTTTTTTCTGGTTCGCGATCTCCTCGCTGTTATTAGGCGATTTCATGGTCCGCTTTTTCTGACCCCCTTCCTGGCGTCAGTCTGTCCCCTCCTCTGTTTTTGTTTTGTTTCCCCGACACCTATGTCAGGTGGTCCCCTCTGTATTTTTTTCTAGCACTCTCTTCGATCGTCTTCTGAGATCTGCAGAGTTTTTCTCTGGTCCGCGATCTCCTCGCTGTTCTTAGGCGATCTCATGGTCCGTTTTTTCTGACCCCCTTGCTGGTGTCAGTCTGTCCCCTCCTCTGTTTTTGTTTGTTTCCCCCACACCTATGTGAGGTGGCCCCCTTTGTATTTTTTTACCATCGCTCTCCTCGCTCGTCTCCTGAGAGCTGCAGGTTTTTTTTTCTGGACCGCGATCTCCTCGCCGTTCTTAAGCGATCTCATGGTCCGTTTTTTTCTGACCCCCTTGCTGGTGTCAGTCTGTCCGCTCCTCTGTGTTTTTTTTGTTCCTCCCACACCTGCATCAATCTTTCAGCCTTTTGTGAAACCAATGTTAGGTGGTAGTTTCTTAATTTTTTTCCAGCACTCTACTCGCTCGTCTTCTGAGAGCTGCAGGTTTTTTTTTCTGGTTCGCGATCTCCTCGCTGTTCTTAGGCGATCTCATGGTCCGCTTTTTCTGACCCCCTTCCTGGTGTCAGTCTGTGCCCTCCTCTGTTATTGTTTTTTGTTTCCCCCACACCAATGTGATGTGGTCCCCTCTGATTTTTTTTCCAGCGCTCTCCTCGCTCGTCTTCTGAGATCTGCTGGGTTTTTTTCTGGTCCGCGATCTGTTCGCTGTTCTTAGGCGATCGCATGGTCCGTTTTTTCGTGACCCCCTTCCTGGTGTCAGTCTGCCCCCTCCTCTGTTTTTTTTTGTTTCCCCCACACCTATGTGAGGTGGCCCCCTTTGTATTTTTTTCCATCGCTCTCCTCGCTCGTCTCCTGAGAGCTGCAGGTTTTTTTTTCTGGACCGCGAACTCCTCGCCGTTCTTAAGCGATCTCATGGTCCGTTTTTTTCTGACCCCCTTGCTGGTGTCAGTCTGTCCGCTCCTCTGTGTTTTTTTTGTTCCTCCCACACCTGCATCAATCTTTCAGCCTTTTGTGAAACCAATGTTAAGTGGTAGTTTCTTAATTTTTTTCCAGCACTCTACTCGCTCGTCTTCTGAGAGCTGCAGGTTTTTTTTTCTGGTTCGCGATCTCCTCGCTGTTCTTAGGCGATCTCATGGTCCGCTTTTTCTGACCCCCTTCCTGGTGTCAGTCTGTGCCCTCCTCTGTTATTGTTTTTTGTTTCCCCCACACCAATGTTAGGTGTTCCCCTCTGTATTTTTTTCAGCATTCTCTTCGCTCGTCTTCTGAGATCTGCTGGGTTTTTTTCTGGTTCGCGATCTCCTCGCTGTTATTAGGCGATTTCATGGTCCGCTTTTTCTGACCCCCTTCCTGGCGTCAGTCTGTCCCCTCCTCTGTTTTTGTTTTGTTTCCCCGACACCTATGTCAGGTGGTCCCCTCTGTATTTTTCTCTAGCACTCTACTCGCTCGTCTTCTGAGATCTGCTGGGTTTTTTTCTGGTCCGCGATCTCCGCGCTGTTCTTAGGCGATCTCATGGTCCGTTTTTTCTGACCCCCTTGCTGGTGTGAGTCTGTCCCCTCCTCTGTTTTTTTATTGTTCCCACCACACCTGCAGCAATCTTTCAGCCTTTTGTGTAACCTATGTTAGGTGTTCCCCTCTGTATTTTTTTCAGCATTCTCTTCGCTCGTCTCCTTAGAGCTGCAGGTTTTTGTTTCTGGACCGTGATCTCTTCGCTGTTGTTAGGCGATCTGATGGTCCGTTCTTTCTGACCCCCTTCCTGGTGTCAGTCTGTCCCCTCCTCTGTTTTTGTTTTTGTTTCCCCCACACCAATGTGATGTGGTCCCCTCTGATTGTTTTTCCAGCGTTCTCCTCGCTCGTCTTCTGAGATCTGCTGGGGTTTTTTTCTGGTCCGCGATCTCCTCGCTGTTCTTAGGCGATCTCATGGTTCGTTTTTTCTGACCCCCTTCCTGGTGTCAGTCTGTCCCCTCCTCTGTTTTTGTTTTTGTTTCCCCCACACCAATGTGATGTGGTCCCCTCTGATTTTTTTTCCAGCGCTCTCCTCGCTCGTCTTCTGAGATCTGCTGGGTTTTTTTCTGGTCCGCGATCTGTTCGCTGTTCTTAGGCGATCGCATGGTCCGTTTTTTCGTGACCCCCTTCCTGGTGTCAGTCTGTCCCCTCCTTTGTTATTTTTTTGTTTCCCCCACACCTGCAGCAATCTTTCAGCCTTTGGTGTTACCAATGTTAGGTGGTACGTTCTGAATTTTTTTCCAGAACTCTACTCGCTCGTCTTCTGAGATCTGCTGGGTTTTTTTTCTGGTCCGCGATCTCCGCGCTGTTCTTAGGCGATCTCATGGTCCGTTTTTTCTGACCCCCTTGCTGGTGTCAGTCTGTCCCCTCCTCTGTTTTTTTTTCCCACAACACCTGCAGCAATCTTTCAGCCTTTTGTGTAACCAATGTTAGGTGGTAATGTCTTAATTTTTTTCCAGCACTCTACTCGCTCGTCTTCTGAGATCTGCTGGTTTTTTTTCTGTTCCGCGATCTCCGCGCTGTTCTTAGGCGATCTCATGGTCCGTTTGTTCTGACCCCATTCCTGGTGTCAGTCTGTGCCCTCCTCTGTTATTGTTTTTTGTTTCCCCCACACCAATGTTAGGTGTTCCCCTCTGTATTTTTTTCAGCATTCTCTTCGCTCGTCTTCTGAGATCTGCTGGGTTTTTTTCTGGTTCGCGATCTCCTCGCTGTTATTAGGCGATTTCATGGTCCGCTTTTTCTGACCCCCTTCCTGGCGTCAGTCTGTCCCCTCCTCTGTTTTTGTTTTGTTTCCCCGACACCTATGTCAGGTGGTCCCCTCTGTATTTTTTTCTAGCACTCTCTTCGATCGTCTTCTGAGATCTGCTGAGTTTTTCTCTGGTCCGCGATCTCCTCGCTGTTCTTAGGCGATCTCATGGTCCGTTTTTTCTGACCCCCTTGCTGGTGTCAGTCTGTCCCCTCCTCTGTTTTTTTTTGTTTCCCCCACACCTATGTGAGGTGGCCCCCTTTGTATTTTTTTCCATCGCTCTCCTCGCTCGTCTCCTGAGAGCTGCAGGTTTTTTTTTCTGGACCGCGATCTCCTCGCCGTTCTTAACCGATCTCATGGTCCGTTTTTTTCTGACCCCCTTGCTGGTGTCAGTCTGTCCGCTCCTCTGTGTTTTTTTTGTTCCTCCCACACCTGCATCAATCTTTCAGCCTTTTGTGAAAGCAATGTTAGGTGGTAGTTTCGTAATTTTTTCCAGCACTCTACTCGCTCGTCTTCTGAGAGCTGCAGGGTTTTTTTTCTGGTTCGCGATCTCCTCGCTGTTCTTAGGCGATCTCATGGTCCGCTTTTTCTGACCCCCTTCCTGGTGTCAGTCTGTGCCCTCCTCTGTTATTGTTTTTTGTTCCCCCCACACCTATTATAGGTGGTCCCCTCTGATTTTTTTCCCAGCGCTCTCCTCGCTCGTCTTCTGAGAACTGCTGCGTCTTTTTCTGATCCGCGATCTCCTCGCTGTTCTTAGGCGATCTTATGGTCCGTTTTTTCTGACCCCCTTGCTGGTGTCAGTCTGTCCCCTCCTCTGTTTTGTTTTTGTTCCCACCACACCTGCAGCAATCTTTCAGCCTTTTGTGTAACCTATGTTAGGTGTTCCCCTCTGTATTTTTTTCAGCATTCACTTCGCTCGTCTCCTGAGAGCTGCAGGTTTTTGTTTCTGGACCGTGATCTCTTCGCTGTTGTTAGGCGATCTGATGGGCCGTTTTTTCTGTCCCCCTTCCTGGTGTCAGTCTGTCCCCTCCTCTGTTTTTGTTTCCCCCACACCAATGTGATGTGGTCCCCTCTGATTTTTTTTTCCAGCGCTCTCCTCGCTCGTCTTCTGAGATCTGCTGGGGTTTTTTCTGGTCCGCGATCTCCTCGCTGTTCTTACGCGATCGCATGGTCCGTTTTTTCGTGACCCCCTTCCTGGTGTCAGTCTGTCCCCTCCTTTGTTATTTTTTTGTTTCCCCCACACCTGCAGCAATCTTTCAGCCTTTGGTGTTAGCAATGTTAGGTGGTACTGTCTTAATTTTTTTCCAGCACTCTACTCGCTGGTCTTCTGAGATCTGCTGGGTTTTTTTCTGGTTCGCGATCTCCTCGCTGTTCTAAGGCGATCTCATGGTCCGTTTGTTCTGACCCCATTCCTGGTGTCAGTCTGTGCCCTCCTCTGTTATTGTTTTTTGTTTCCCCCACACCAATGTTAGGTGGTACTCTCTTAATTTTCTCCAGCACTCTACTCGCTGGTCTTCTGAGATCTGCTGGGTTTTTTTCTGGTTCGCGATCTCCTCGCTGTTCTAAGGCGATCTCATGGTCCGTTTGTTCTGACCCCATTCCTGGTGTCAGTCTGTGCCCTCCTCTGTTATTGTTTTTTGTTTCCCCCACACCAATGTTAGGTGTTCCCCTCTGTATTTTTGTCAGCATTCTCTTCGCTCGTCTCCTGAGATCTGCTGGGTTTTTTTCTGGTTCGCGATCTCCTCGCTGTTCTTAGGCGATCTCATGGTCCTTTTTTTCTGACACTCTTCTTGGTGTCAGTCTGTCTCCTCCTCTGTTGTTGTTTTTTGTTACCCCCACACCTATGTGAGGTGGTCCCCTCTGATTTTTTTCCAGCGTTCTCCTCGCTCGTCTTCTGAGATATGCTGGGTTTTTTTTTGGTCCGCGATCTCCTCGCTATTATTAGGCGATTTCATGGTCCTTTTTTTCTGACACTCTTCTTGGTGTCAGTCTGTCTCCTCCTCTGTTGTTGTTTTTTATTACCCCCACACCTATGTGAGGTGGCCCCCTTTGTATTTTTTTCCATCGCTCTCCTCGCTCGTCTTCTGAGGTCTACTGGGTTTTTGTCTGGGCCGCGATCTCCTCGCTGTTCTTAGGCGATCTCATGGTCCGTTTTTTCTGACCCCCTTCCTGGTGTCAGTCTGTCCTCTCCTCTGTTTTTGTTTTTGTTTCCCCCACACCAATGTGAGGTGGTCCCCTCTCAATTGTTTTTTTCAGCGCTCTCTTAGCTCGTCTTCTGACATCTGCTGGGTTTTTTTTCTGGTCCGCGATCTCCTCGCTGTTCTTAGGCGATCTCATGGTCCGTTTTTTCTGACCCCCTTGCTGGTGTCAGTCTGTCCCCTCCTCTGTTTTTTTTTGTTTTCACCACACCTGCAGCAATCTTTCAGCCTTTTGTGTAACCTATGTTAGGTGTTCCCCTCTGTATTTTTTTCAGCATTCTCTTCGCTCGTCTCCTGAGATCTACTGGGTTTTTGTCTGGGCCGCGATCTCCTCGCTGTTCTTAGGCGATCTCATGGTCCGTTTTTTGTGACCCCCTTCCTGGTGTCAGTCTGTCCCCTCCTCTGCTTTTGTTTTTGTTTCCCCCACACCAATATGATGTGGTCCCCTTTGATTTTTTTTCCAGCGCTCTCCTCGCTCGTCTTCTGAGATCTGCTGGGTTTTTTCTGGTCCGCGATCTCCTCGCTGTTCTTAGGCGATCGCATGGTCCGTTTTTTTCGTGACCCCCTTCCTGGTGTCAGTCTGTCCCCTCCTTTCTTATTTTTTTGTTTCCCCCACACCTGCAGCAATATTTCATCCTTTGGTGTTACCAATGTTAGGTGGTACCTTCTGATTTTTTTTCCAGAACTCTACGCGCTCGTCTTCTGAGATCTGCTGGGTTTTTTTTCTGGTCCGCGATCACCTCGCTGTTCTTAGGCGATCTCATGTTCCGTTTTTTCTGACCCCCTTGCTGGTGTCAGTCTGTCCCCTCCTCTGTTGTTGTTTTTTGTTACCCCTACAGCTATGTGAGGTGGTCCCCTCTGATTTTTTTCCAGCCCGCTTCTCGCTCGTCTTGTGATTTCTGCTGTTTTTTTTCTGGTCCGCGATCTCCTCGCTGTTATTAGGCGATTTCATGGTCCACGTTTTCTGACACTTTTCCTGGTGTCAGTCTGTCCCCTCCTCTGTTGTTGTTTTTTGTTTCCCCCACACCTATGTTAGGTGGTCCCCTCTGATTTTTTTCCCAGCGCTCTCCTCGCTCGTCTTCTGAGAACTGCTGCGTCTTTTTCTGATCCGCGATCTCCTCGCTGTTCTTAGGCGATCTTATGGTCCGTTTTTTCTGACCCCCTTGCTGGTGTCAGTCTGTCCCCTCCTCTGCTTTTGTTTTTGTTTCACCCACACCAATGTGATGTGGTCCCCATTGATTTTTTTTCCAGCGCTCTCCTCGCTCGTCTTCTGAGATCTGCTGGGTTTTTTCTGGTCCGCGATCTCCTCGCTGTTCTTAGGCGATCGCATGGTCCGTTTTTTTCGTGACCCCCTTCCTGGTGTCAGTCTGTCCCCTCCTTTCTTATTTTTTTGTTTCCCCCACACCTGCAGCAATATTTCATCCTTTGGTGTTACCAATGTTAGGTGGTACCTTCTGATTTTTTTTCCAGAACTCTACTCGCTCGTCTTCTGAGATCTGCTGGGTTTTTTTTCTGGTCCGCGATCACCTCGCTGTTCTTAGGCGATCTCATGTTCCGTTTTTTCTGACCCCCTTGCTGGTGTCAGTCTGTCCCCTCCTCTGTTGTTGTTTTTTGTTACCCCTACAGCTATGTGAGGTGGTCCCCTCTGATTTTTTTCCAGCCCGCTTCTCGCTCGTCTTGTGATTTCTGCTGTTTTTTTTCTGGTCCGCGATCTCCTCGCTGTTATTAGGCGATTTCATGGTCCACGTTTTCTGACACTTTTCCTGGTGTCAGTCTGTCCCCTCCTCTGTTGTTGTTTTTTGTTTCCCCCACACCTATGTTAGGTGGTCCCCTCTGATTTTTTTCCCAGCGCTCTCCTCGCTCGTCTTCTGAGAACTGCTGCGTCTTTTTCTGATCCGCGATCTCCTCGCTGTTCTTAGGCGATCTTATGGTCCGTTTTTTCTGACCCCCTTGCTGGTGTCAGTCTGTCCCCTCCTCTGTTTTTTTTTGTTCCCACCACACCTGCAGCAATCTTTCAGCCTTTTGTGTAACCTATGTTAGGTGTTCCCCTCTGTATTTTTTACAGCATTCTCTTCGCTCGTCTCCTGAGATCTACTGGGTTTTTGTCTGGGCCGCGATCTCCTCGCTCTTCTTAGGCGATCTCATGGTCATTTTTTTCTGACCCCCTTCCTGGTGTCAGTCTGTCCCCTCCTCTGCTTTTGTTTTTGTTTCCCCCACACCAATGTGATGTGGTCCCCTTTGATTTTTTTTCCAGCGCTCTCCTCGCTCGTCTTCTGAGATCTGCTGGTTTTTTTCTGGTCCGCGATCTCCTCGCTGTTCTTAGGCGATCGCATGGTCCGTTTTTTCGTGACCCCCTTCCTGGTGTCAGTCTGTCCCCTCCTTTCTTATTTTTTTGTTTCCCCCACACCTGCAGCAATCTTTCAGCCTTTGGTGTTACCAATGTTAGGTGGTACCTTCTGATGTTTTTTCCAGAACTCTACTCGCTCGTCTTCTGAGATCTGCTGGGGTTTTTTTCTGGTCCGCGATCACCTCGCTGTTATTAGGCGATCTCATGGTCCGTTTTTTCTGACCCCCTTGCTGGTGTCAGTCTGTCCCCTCCTCTGTTGTTGTTTTTTGTTCCCCCCACACCTATTATAGGTGGTCCCCTCTGATTTTTTTCCCAGCGCTCTCCTCGCTCGTCTTCTGAGAACTGCTGCGTCTTTTTCTGATCCGCGATCTCCTCGCTGTTCTTAGGCGATCTTATGGTCCGTTTTTTCTGACCCCCTTGCTGGTGTCAGTCTGTCCCCTCCTCTGTTTTGTTTTTGTTCCCACCACACCTGCAGCAATCTTTCAGCCTTTTGTGTAACCTATGTTAGGTGTTCCCCTCTGTATTTTTTTCAGCATTCACTTCGCTCGTCTCCTGAGAGCTGCAGGTTTTTGTTTCTGGACCGTGATCTCTTCGCTGTTGTTAGGCGATCTGATGGTCCGTTTTTTCTGTCCCCCTTCCTGGTGTCAGTCTGTCCCCTCCTCTGTTTTTGTTTCCCCCACACCAATATGATGTGGTCCCCTCTGATTTTTTTTTCCAGCGCTCTCCTCGCTCGTCTTCTGAGATCTGCTGGGGTTTTTTCTGGTCCGCGATCTCCTCGCTGTTCTTACGCGATCGCATGGTCCGTTTTTTCGTGACCCCCTTCCTGGTGTCAGTCTGTCCCCTCCTTTGTTATTTTTTTGTTTCCCCCACACCTGCAGCAATCTTTCAGCCTTTGGTGTTAGCAATGTTAGGTGGTACCTTCTGAATTTTTTTCCAGAACTCTACTCGCTCGTCTTCTGAGATCTGCTGGGTTTTTTTTCTGGTCCGCGATCTCCGCGCTGTTCTTAGGCGATCTCATGGTCCGTTTTTTCTGACCCCCTTGCTGGTGTCAGTCTGTCCCCTCCTCTGTTTTTTTTTTGTTCGCACCACACCTGCAGCAATCTTTCAGCCTTTTGTGTAACCAATGTTAGGTGGTACTGTCTTAATTTTTTTCCAGCACTCTACTCGCTGGTCTTCTGAGATCTGCTGGGTTTTTTTCTGGTTCGCGATCTCCTCGCTGTTCTAAGGCGATCTCATGGTCCGTTTGTTCTGACCCCATTCCTGGTGTCAGTCTGTGCCCTCCTCTGTTATTGTTTTTTGTTCCCCCCACACCTATTATAGGTGGTCCCCTCTGATTTTTTTCCCAGCGCTCTCCTCGCTCGTCTTCTGAGAACTGCTGCGTCTTTTTCTGATCCGCGATCTCCTCGCTGTTCTTAGGCGATCTTATGGTCCGTTTTTTCTGACCCCCTTGCTGGTGTCAGTCTGTCCCCTCCTCTGTTTTGTTTTTGTTCCCACCACACCTGCAGCAATCTTTCAGCCTTTTGTGTAACCTATGTTAGGTGTTCCCCTCTGTATTTTTTTCAGCATTCACTTCGCTCGTCTCCTGAGAGCTGCAGGTTTTTGTTTCTGGACCGTGATCTCTTCGCTGTTGTTAGGCGATCTGATGGTCCGTTTTTTCTGTCCCCCTTCCTGGTGTCAGTCTGTCCCCTCCTCTGTTTTTGTTTCCCCCACACCAATATGATGTGGTCCCCTCTGATTTTTTTTTCCAGCGCTCTCCTCGCTCGTCTTCTGAGATCTGCTGGGGTTTTTTCTGGTCCGCGATCTCCTCGCTGTTCTTACGCGATCGCATGGTCCGTTTTTTCGTGACCCCCTTCCTGGTGTCAGTCTGTCCCCTCCTTTGTTATTTTTTTGTTTCCCCCACACCTGCAGCAATCTTTCAGCCTTTGGTGTTAGCAATGTTAGGTGGTACCTTCTGAATTTTTTTCCAGAACTCTACTCGCTCGTCTTCTGAGATCTGCTGGGTTTTTTTTCTGGTCCGCGATCTCCGCGCTGTTCTTAGGCGATCTCATGGTCCGTTTTTTCTGACCCCCTTGCTGGTGTCAGTCTGTCCCCTCCTCTGTTTTTTTTTTGTTCGCACCACACCTGCAGCAATCTTTCAGCCTTTTGTGTAACCAATGTTAGGTGGTACTGTCTTAATTTTTTTCCAGCACTCTACTCGCTGGTCTTCTGAGATCTGCTGGGTTTTTTTCTGGTTCGCGATCTCCTCGCTGTTCTAAGGCGATCTCATGGTCCGTTTGTTCTGACCCCATTCCTGGTGTCAGTCTGTGCCCTCCTCTGTTATTGTTTTTTGTTTCCCCCACACCAATGTTAGGTGTTCCCCTCTGTATTTTTTTTCAGCATTCTCTTCGCTCGTCTCCTGAGATCTACTGGGTTTTTGTCTGGTTCGCGATCTCCTCGCTGTTCTTAGGCGATCTCATGGTCCGTTTTTTCTGACCCCCTTGCTGGTGTCAGTCTGTCCCCTACTCTGTTTTTTTTTTGTTCCCACCACACCTGCAGCAATCTTTCAGCCTTTTGTGTAACCAATGTTAGGTGGTATTGTCTTAATTTTTTTCCAGCACTCTATTCGCTCGTCTTCTGAGATCTGCTCGGTTTTTTTCTGGTTCGCGATCTCCTCGCTGTTCTTAGGCGATCTCATGGTCCGTTTGTTCTGACCCCATTCCTGGTGTCAGTCTGTGCCCTCCTCTGTTATTGTTTTTTGTTTCCCCCACACCAATGTTAGGTGTTCCCTTCTGTATTTGTTTCAGCATTCTCTTCGCTCGTCTCCTGAGAGCTGCAGGTTTTTGTTTCTGGACCGTGATCTCTTCGCTGTTGTTAGGCGATCTGATGGTCCGTTTTTTCTGTCCCCCTTCCTGGTGTCAGTCTGTCCCCTCCTCTGTTTTTGTTTCCCCCACACCAATATGATGTGGTCCCCTCTGATTTTTTTTTCCAGCGCTCTCCTCGCTCGTCTTCTGAGATCTGCTGGGGTTTTTTCTGGTCCGCGATCTCCTCGCTGTTCTTACGCGATCGCATGGTCCGTTTTTTCGTGACCCCCTTCCTGGTGTCAGTCTGTCCCCTCCTTTGTTATTTTTTTGTTTCCCCCACACCTGCAGCAATCTTTCAGCCTTTGGTGTTAGCAATGTTAGGTGGTACCTTCTGAATTTTTTTCCAGAACTCTACTCGCTCGTCTTCTGAGATCTGCTGGGTTTTTTTTCTGGTCCGCGATCTCCGCGCTGTTCTTAGGCGATCTCATGGTCCGTTTTTTCTGACCCCCTTGCTGGTGTCAGTCTGTCCCCTCCTCTGTTTTTTTTTTGTTCGCACCACACCTGCAGCAATCTTTCAGCCTTTTGTGTAACCAATGTTAGGTGGTACTGTCTTAATTATTTTCCAGCACTCTACTCGCTGGTCTTCTGAGATCTGCTGGGTTTTTTTCTGGTTCGCGATCTCCTCGCTGTTCTAAGGCGATCTCATGGTCCGTTTGTTCTGACCCCATTCCTGGTGTCAGTCTGTGCCCTCCTCTGTTATTGTTTTTTGTTTCCCCCACACCAATGTTAGGTGTTCCCCTCTGTATTTTTTTTCAGCATTCTCTTCGCTCGTCTCCTGAGATCTACTGGGTTTTTGTCTGGTTCGCGATCTCCTCGCTGTTCTTAGGCGATCTCATGGTCCGTTTTTTCTGACCCCCTTGCTGGTGTCAGTCTGTCCCCTACTCTGTTTTTTTTTTGTTCCCACCACACCTGCAGCAATCTTTCAGCCTTTTGTGTAACCAATGTTAGGTGGTATTGTCTTAATTTTTTTCCAGCACTCTATTCGCTCGTCTTCTGAGATCTGCTCGGTTTTTTTCTGGTTCGCGATCTCCTCGCTGTTCTTAGGCGATCTCATGGTCCGTTTGTTCTGACCCCATTCCTGGTGTCAGTCTGTGCCCTCCTCTGTTATTGTTTTTTGTTTCCCCCACACCAATGTTAGGTGTTCCCTTCTGTATTTGTTTCAGCATTCTCTTCGCTCGTCTCCTGAGAGCTGCAGGTTTTTGTTTCTGGACCGTGATCTCTTCGCTGTTGTTAGGCGATCTGATGGTCCGTTTTTTCTGACCCCTTTCCTGGTGTCAGTTTCTCCCGTCCTCTGTTTGTTTTTGTTTCCCCCACACCTATGTCAGGTGGTCCCGTCTGTATTTTTTTCCATCGCTCTCCTCGCTCGTCTTCTGAGATCTACTGGGTTTTTGTCTGGGCCGCGATCTCCTCGCTGTTCTTAGGCGATCTCATTATCCGTTTTTTCTGATCCCCTTCCTGGTGTCATGCAGTCTGTCCCCTCCTCTGTTTTTGTTTTTGTTTCCCCCACACCAATGTGATGTGGTCCCCTCTGATTTGTTTTCCAGCGCTCTCCTCGCTCGTCTTCTGAGATATGGTGGTTTTTTTTCTGGTCCGCGATCTCCTCGCTATTATTAGGCGATTTCATGGTCCTTTTTTTCTGACACTCTTCTTGGTGTCAGTCTGTCCCCTCCTCTGTTTTTTTTTGTTTCCCCCACACCTATGTGAGGTGGCCCCCTTTGTATTTTTTCCATCGCTCTCCTCGCTCGTCTCCTGAGAGCTGCAGGTTATTTTTTTCTGGACCGCGATCTCCTCGCTGTTCTTAGGCGATCTGCTGGTCCGCTTTTTCTGACCCCCTTCCTGGTGTCAGTCTGTCCCCGCCTCTGTTTTTGTTTTTGTTTCCCCCACATCAATGTGAGGTGGTCCCCTCTCAAACTTTTTTTCCAGCGCTCTCTTAGCTCGTCTTCTGAGATCTGCTGGGTTTTTTTTCTGGTCCGCGATCTTCTCGCTGTTCTTAGGCGATCTCATGGTCCGTTTTTTTCTGACCCCCTTGCTGGTGTCAGTCTGTCCCCTCCTCTGTTTTTTTTTTCTTCCCACAACACCTGCAGCAATCTTTCAGCCTTTTGTGTAACCAATGTTAGGTGGTACTCTCTTAATTTTCTCCAGCACTCTACTCGCTCGTCTTCTGAGATCTGCTGGGTTTTTTTCTGGTTCGCGATCTCCTCGCTGTTCTTAGGCGATCTCATGGTCCGTTTGTTCTGACCCCATTCCTGGTGTCAGTCTGTGCCCTCCTCTGTTATTGTTTTTTGTTTCCCCCACACCAATGTTAGGTGTTCCCCTCTGTATTTTTTTCAGCATTCTCTTCGCTCGTCTCCTGAGAGCTGCAGGTTTTTGTTTCTGGACCGTGATCTCTTCGCTGTTGTTAGGCGATCTGATGGTCCGTTTTTTCCGACCCCCTTGCTAGTGTCAGGCTGTACCCTGCTGTTTATTGTTTTCAGTCACGTCCTCGTTGGTGTCAGGTGGTGCCCTGATTTGTTGTGCATTATGTAACATCCTCACCTTTATCAGGTGATCTACTGGTATTTGTTTTTATCCAAATATTATATTATTATATTTTACTCCTACTTTTTTATTTAACTATTATTTGTTCCTAGTCTTTGACCTACCATGACTTGTCAGGAATATATTTTTTCCCATCTGTCTTTTTTGATTTTTTAATAGTTTTCGTACTCTTCTTATATTTATTGATCTTTGGACTGTAGGTGGTTCTTCCATGATTGGGTATTCAGTTTTTCAATGCCTTGGTTCTGCTACATTGACTCTGTTCACAATAGTTATTCGCATTGGATGTTGAACAACATATATGCTCTCTCTCTCTCTTCTTCTTCTTCTTCTTCTTCTTCTACAGCTTCTTCTGGTTTCATGGAAGTGAGCCTATAGATGAATCTTGACGTCACAGAGTGAAGAAACCCAGAATAATGCAACGAGAAAGAGCTTAGTCTTTGAGGCAGCACATTCCCAGATCAGAATATTTTGAGAACACCCGAGGTGAGTAAATCCCATAATAATAATAATAATAATAATAATAATAATAATAATAATAATAACAACAACAACAACAACAACAACAACAATAATAAACTTAATTTGACGAGGGTGACACCTAATAGTGAACACTGAATAAGTTAATACCCACTGATGTAATTTTGAGAAGAAGGCCTAGTCTCCTCCGCGTAGGAAACGGTATAGAAAAAACGAGAGAAAAGAAAATGGGAGTTGGGTTACCTGTGCTGCTTGGTGAGGGGCAGAGGCTGAAGTAATTCGACTGCTCAACGTCGAGGTTTTAGGGTGGTTGCCTGTGGTACAAGAAAAAGCTGCTATAAATAAGTTTGAACTTTATTTATATAATAAGCAATATACTGACACGCTTTCCATGTCTTTGTTCTGTTATATAAACACTCGGGATTACGTTGGGAGTAGGCGAGTGATTTTCAAGTTTTTCTGCATTCACCCAACATACCCCGAGCAACAAAGACATGGAAGCGTGTTATATTGCTTTTGTAAAACAGAAAAACACGAGAGATAAATCTTACGCATGCTAGATCAGAAGATCAATTCTCCTAACAGTAATAGTCGTCAGAAATCGACCGACGGTGGCTTGCACAGCGCGGGACTGATCCTCCAACTGTCCAACTCCAAGGCAGAACTGAGAGGAATTAGGAAGGCATGTTCTGTGTTCGTACAGTGTGTGGCTCTGCTTCAACATTCCCCGAATAACTCGGAATTCAAGACATTTTTTGCCGGAAATTTAAGCCATGCGGCATAAGGCATTCAAGGAGTAGAGGACTTGGACTTTCCCTGCTGGCAGAGGTCTCTCTCTGTCTTGGTAAAATGGAAGGCGAGGGAGAGACCTCTGCCGACATCCGACGCTTGCCGTCCACATTCATGGACGAGTCAAACCAGTTTTGAAAACACGTTTTACCGGAAATGTTGTACGCATCAGTTGTTTGTTGCAGTTGTTTCGTGCGCTCATAAGTACACGTGAGATTTCGTCACCTGTTGCCAAGAAAACTTCACACATGCGCGACAGAGAAAGCGTCGGATGTCGGCAGAGGTCTCTCCCTCGCCTTCCATTTTACCAAGACAGAGAGAGACCTTAGCCTGGGAAACCAGCCGTCTCTTATCGCTCCCCTCTCGCGAAAGAGACGTCTGGGAAGCGAGGCAGAAAATTCAATACTGATGACGTAGCAGATAGCCGTTTCACGATGCATAAATTAGTTGCAATTCTCAGAAGCCGAATGCGAACACCAGAGTTCTTTTCAAGGAATATAACTACCGAGGCTGCTCGTTTGCTTGGCAGTGGATCACCGTCATGAACAACCATGAAATTCAAGCCTATATATTTAGCGTGTGTTGGTAGCTCGTTTGCTTCGTTCTTTCAGCGGCTCGGCCCGGTCAAGAGAATTTGTAATTATGTTTGTTCATAGCCTAGATTCACTGTCTGAACGATTTATCCGGCAACAACAACTCATCCAGTGTTCTGTGATAGCTCAGTGTGTGTAGGTTTACTGATATGAAATTATAAACAACTATGACAGTACCTTTTTGATCACTTACTTGTAAATGTTTTGACAGTACGACATATAGCCGCTGAAAGAACTCAGCCGGTATGCAAAGGAGCCAACAACAGCACCGGCACACGCTAAATAGGCTTGAATTTCATGGTTGTTCGTGATGGTGATCCACTGCCAAGCAAATGAGCAGCCTCCGTAGTTGTATTTCTTGAAAAGAACTCTGTTGTTCGCATTCGGCTTCTGAGAATTGCAACTAATTTATGCATCGTGAAACGGCTATCTGCTACGTCATCAGTATGGAATTTTCTGCCTCGCTCCCCAGACGTCTCTTTCGCGAGAGGGGAGCGATAAGAGACGGCTGGTTTCCCAAAGAGAGACCTCTGCTAGCAGGGAAACTTGGACTGGGTGTCTTTGTCGCTGAATCAGGATGTACACGAGGAAACATGATTCCCGTCCCCGTTGAACTTTGAGTTTGAAGCAGGTTTTAGTTGAATGAACTTTTATTTTCGCCAAACTCAATGGAAAGATCTAGCTGTTGGAACCTTCCTTCTAATGAGGTGAGGTTAAGAGTGCAAGGTAAGAGGGAAAAGCTCATTTTGTTCTGTGAAAAATCCACAAGTTTTGATTTGGTTGCCCAACTTCACAACTCTCGGCCTCGCGCGTGACTCGTGTAGTCGTGAGTTTGCAAAGTTCTGGGCCCGGTTCCTGAAAGCCAGATTAGCGCTAATCCAGAGTTAATTACCATGACAACTAATATGTTTTGTTGAGAGTTAATCCAGGATTAGCGCTAATCGGGCTTTCAGGAGCCGGGCCCAGATTTCTTTACCAAGCAGGGTGAATGATAACAATTGGCTTTATATAAAAGCTTTTTTTCTTGACCTCTTCGCTGACAAAGTTTTGGACTTGACCGGCGTTATAATAAGGAGTTATGATATAAGCGTATACTTTTAGTTTGAGATAAAAAAGAAAACGAAAGAGTGTCGAAAGGGTGTTGCTTTTCCCTCTCTTCTACTCTAGTCTCTAACTCGATTCCTCACTCTATTCGTCTATGTATCAGTAGGATTTAAAAAAAACTAGACTTGTTAGCCGTTTATGTGTTTTAGTTTTACCGCGAATATTCCGCGAATAAAATCTCGGCCGGGATGGTTAGCAAATTTGATAACTTCATGTCGGTCGGTTGTATTTTGTCGGTTTTGCTGATTGAAATCATATTGAAAGTCAACGTTTGGTGAAGACATTGCCATTTTGATTTCATTCACTTTCAGCCAATCAGCCTGCGAGTTTCCTCTTATCTGGGTTATTTTATAAACAGTCTATAAAAGTCAATTGATCAAGGTGAGGCGGCAGAGCATAGTCTCTCTTCTTAGGTAGTGTAATGCCACTAACGCTTTTGAACTAGTCTTATTTGCTGATGATACAAATCTATTCTTTTCTCACAAGGACTTACCCCTTTTGATAGATACAATTAACACTGAAATGGTTAAATTATCAAATTGGTTTGATGTTAACAAACTATCGATTAATATTAAAAAGTCTAATTATATGATTTTTAAACCACGGCAAAAAAGGCAAACAATTGACTTAACGATTGAGATTAATAATCATAGCATTGATCGTGTCAGTGAGGTGGTATTTCTTGGGGTGGTTTTAGACGAACACATGTCCTGGAAACCTCATATTTCTCAAGTTGCAAGCAAAATATCCAGATCAGTAGGAATAATATATAAATCAAGTTTTTGCCTTTCTAAGCCGGCCCTACGAACACTATACTTTTCCCTAGTGTACCCGTACCTCCATTATTGCGTTACTGTTTGGGGCTCAACGTATCCATCTAACTTACATCGTATTATTTTGCTCCAAAAACGTGCAATTAGAATTATAGATGAGGTAGCCTTTGATGCCCACACTGACCCAATATTCAAACAACAAAGGATTTTGAGATTTGAAGATATTTATTTACTCAATTGGGAAAATTTATGTATTCGTATCAAAACAATTTACTTCCTCGAGGTTTCGACAACTTATTGTTGAGGAATGATCAAATTCACAGTTACAATACCCGAAGTTCTCATTTATTTCATGTTCCTTTGTGTAGAACAAATATAAGACAATTCTCTGTTAGTTTCCAAGGTCCTAAATTTTACAATACTTTGAGTTCAAATATACGTAACGCAATGTCCTTTTCTTCTTTCCAATTCAATCTTAAGAACTATCTTTTCTCCCGCAATTAATTAAATATAAAATTGTATTATCTTTCATGTTTGCATTTTAATGTATTTGTTTAGTTTTGTTAGCGTGTTGCTCTTGCCGCCTCAATCAATTTATTAACCAATATTAATTGTAACGAGGTGGCCCAGAACCTCACAAGCCTTTACGGTTTCTCTTGGGCTACCCCGCCACTTATTTTAATCTTTGTAAGATTACGTACTATTTATATTTGTGGCAAATAAATTAAACTGAAACTATAAAACTGAAACTGGCTTTTTGTCTGCATATCCTCGACGACTTTTAACCCCGTGCATGTCTTTCCAAGCTTAGGGTGAAAGAGGGGGTTACAATTCGTCGAAATCGCTTCAAATTGCCACCAGACTGACAAGAAAGACACCAACTACTCTTCAGGTAAGTTATATTTGCTTATCTGAAATATATTTCACAAATTCCCATACAAAGCCTTCAAAATTTGACCTACAAAAATCATCAGGCGGGGGCTTCCTGCGGTGGGCATGTCATGGTTGTCGGAATTTCGTCTATTGTTTTCCTATTTCTCTCTGTCGCTGTCGCAATTTCAGACGTTCGTCGTTATGTCAGTTCCCTCATGTCGCTATTTGAACGTCGTATCGCTTGTCGGAATTTACCCTAACATTAATGGCCTCTTCATTGGGAAAAGCTTCCAAAGCTTTGGTCCTTGGAGCTGCACGCACAAATGCTTCAACCAATCAAGTAAAATATTTACGTATTTATTGAAGTTCGTTTCCGCAATGTTTCTCTGTCTGAAACTCGTTGATCTTAATACGCCTTGATTATGAGCATTAATTTTAAAGAAAGGGACGCTGAAAGCTACTAACAATACTTGGAGATACTATTCCAAACACCATAGAATCCCGGAAGAGAACCGTGCATGTGGTTAACGAGCGCTTTACCGTTTACGCCTCACCTCGGTGAATCCCCGCATGATCTGTAGAATTCCGTTGTATGCAAGTCATGAATAGCAGGGATACCGACCGCTACATCGGGCCGTGATCTCCTAAAGAGGCGAACATAACATCAAAACAAGGATTTGTAGAAAGACAAATGTTAACAACTGGTTGACATCGCCAGAATTTACATTTTAAAACATGGCACGTCATAATACCATAGTCATCAGCTAGGTCTGCGAGCGCGTGCATGCGACTGAGAGCACACAGGAAGCCCAATTATTTAGCGCGCAAGTCGATCTGAAGCCTTCTGAAACAGCCGTCTTGCTTTTTAGCATTTCTACTTCAAACTTTTATCATACCTTAATTTTTTTATCACTGCCAATCAGTCCATTGTATAGTTATTATTATCATTATTTTAGTTTACTTTTTTGTGGCACCCATGTAGCTAAGTATAGTGTACCCCGATAAGAAAACTAAAATGGTAGTTGGGTTACCTGTGGTGCTGGGGAGAGTTGTGTTACCTGTGGTGCTGGAGGGAGTTGGGTTACCAACTCTCCCAGTGTTGCTGGGAGAGGAAGAAAAAGAAAATGGGAGTTGGGTTACCTGTAGTGCTGAAGGGAATTGGTTTACCTTTGATGCTGGGGAGAGAAAGGAAAAGAAAATGGGATTTGCGTTACCTGTGCTGCTGGGGAGAGGATCGGAAGAAAACGAAAATGGAAGGTGGGTTACCTGTGGTGCCGGGGAGAATGGGAGTTGGGTTACCTGTGGTGCCGGGGAAAGGAAGAAATGGGAGTTGGGTTACCTGTGGTGCTGGGGAGAGGCGAGGTTTTCTCATCGTAGGCAATAACAATGTCTCTTTTTATAAATCATTAGGAAGCGTTGTTTGCCTCGTACATTGTTGCATAAAGTTACTGTTCAGATAGATAGATAGATAGATAGATAGATAGACTGGTTTATTTGAGTCACTTCGCAGTAAGAAAACTGAATTGCGTAACTATTACAAATTGTGTAATGATAATAATAATATGATTAACTACTATAAAAACTAAGTACTACTATGAGAACTACTATAGCTAGAATTATTATAAAACTGATTATGGCATTAAACGAATTCCTACATAACTACTACCGAATATATGACAGCTATAGCCTTATAACACGTTGTATGCGTTACAACTGGAAATAATAAACGATTTAGAGAACCGTTTGGTTTTTGTGCATGGAACCGAAAAAAGCCTTTGTTTCCTGAGGTTATACCTAATATTGGAGTTGGCTTTGGGTAGGAGATGTTTCAACTTTTTCTCAGGATTCTTGCTTATAGCTTGGAACTGTTTCCTAGTTAACATTTCGTGATGGTCATGGATAGAACTAATTCCTGCCTGAGCTAGTGCGTCGGGTTAGAAATTAAAGCTTCTCGTAATTTTTTTCGCGGCAACCTGATTCTAAAAATAGCTATTTTATTTTTAGCTGATATGAAGACAGCTAGAGTGGTTTTCAACGGAGTGTCGTAAAACCAAAACCTGAACCAATCACAGGAGCAAGTAAAACCCAATAAACTAATCACAGGCCGGAGCACGTAAAAACAATGAACCTGAAGTAATTTCAGTGTTTGACATCAAGTTTTAGAGTGGTACCTATAATTAATTATTTTAGTTCATTTAGTGAGTTATTTTATGTTGTGTAGACACGTTAATAAAGTTTTATTATCATAAATTTGTCCGTCGCGCTGTAATGGTTTAGCGTGCCATTGGATTGCTCATTTGAAGTCACGAAAGCAAGTGAAATCAAACATGATACGAAACCAGCGATTACATCGGATCCCTGTGCCGGTAAAAAAAATCGAGTTATTTTATTGTACGCCAGGTGCCTCAGGTTAATAATATTATTTAACTTTATTTTATAATAATTCATTAACTTCTAATATTCGAAATTCGTGCACAGTACAAAATATCGAGTTATTTTGTTGAATGCGAGACTACCCGCCAATAGATGCACCTTCCTGTACGTTATTTTATTCGGGGCCCAGCGTTTAATAGAGAAAATACGGTACTCTCTTTACACCCGCCGATCAGATACAACAACAACAACTTTATTACCATACCAAAAAAAGTAAAGAGCATATTGATGTATAAATTGACAGAAATGAGGTAGTTACCCATATTAACTATAATTGAGCTAATCAGTCAAGCTGGGTAACAAACTAGTGTAATTAATATTCATAATTGGTCATAATATAATAATTTGAAAAAGAAAAAAATAATAATTATAAGTCTAACAACGGATATAAATATAAGCATAGCTAAAATCCTAAATTAGTTAGTACACTCAAAAGGGTAAAATTTAGATACAATTTAGTGACATCAGTACACACTGGGAAAACTGAGTCTTTCTTTCAGAATGTGATCATTTAACCCGAATTTTGGGCACGGCACCCAAGAGTGCCGATAATTTAGGGCACGGCACTCTTCATTTACCGTGCCGGAGTGCCCGTCCCAAAATGAATATCGTGTAAATGGGCTTTTATCAGGACCACTGATGTCAAGCATTTGCCTATTTGATCAATTCTTGTTGCCCGATGGGATAACCAGTGTATTAAATTAATTTATCTGCTTGATTGAAATGTTTAGTTTCCCCGGGCAAGTGGGCAAGCGTTAGCCTGAATTCATGATTGGTTTTACTTCAAACAATCACGAGTAAACGCAATAATGGTAATGAAGGTCATCCCAATAACGCGTAGCTGTGAAAAGAGGCGAAGTTCTTCAATTTTGTTTTAACTTTCTTTTCTTTCTTTTTTTACTTTTCTAAAACATTGGGTCGCCGGGTGATGGTAAACGAAACGTTTTATTGGGATGGCCTAACCAATCAAATTCAAAAGCAATCACGTAATTATTTTTCGGCACTCAATTGAAAACCGCCGTAGCATAACGGGTAAAATGATCGGTATCAATACAGGGACGTAGCTATAGGGGAGCGTTCAAGGATGCACGTTACCTAACGGGGTCGAAAAGACTGCATAAAATGAATAGGAATCCAACAATGCCAAAACGTCTACAAAACCTACCTCAGAATGCAGGAAACCAAATTTCAAGCATTGCCGTGGATCATGCTCCTTCACCCATAGAGGAACTGAGCCTAACGCTCGTGTCCTTTCCACTGGTGCTCGTGTCCTTACCACTGGTGCTCGTGACCTAACCACTGGTGCTCGTGTCCTAACCACTGGTGCTCGTGTCCTAACCACTGGTGCTCGTGTCCTAACCACTGGTGCTCGTGTCCTAACCACTGGTGCTCGTGTCCTAACCACTGGTGCTCGTGACCTAACCACTGGTGCTCGTGACCTAACCACTGGTGCTCGTGTCCTAACCACTGGTGCTCGTGTCCTAACCACTGGTGCTCGTGTCCTAACCACTGGTGCTCGTGTCCTAACCACTGGTGCTCGTGTCAGGACCAGTGGTGCTCGTGACCTAACCACTGGTGCTCGTGTCCTAACCACTGGTGCTCGTGTCCTAACCACTGGTGCTCGTGACCTAACCACTGGTGCTCGTGTCCTAACCACTGGTGCTCGTGTCAGGACCACTGGTGCTCGTGTCCTAACCACTGGTGCTCGTGTCCTAACCACTGGTGCTCGTGTCAGGACCACTGGTGCTCGTGACCTAACCACTGGTGCTCGTGTCCTAACCACTGGTGCTCGTGTCCTAACCACTGGTGCTCGTGTCAGGACCACTGGTGCTCGTGACCTAACCACTGGTGCTCGTGTCCTAACCACTGGTGCTCGTGTCCTAACCACTGGTGCTCGTGTCCTAACCACTGGTGCTCGTGTCAGGACCAGTGGTGCTCGTGACCTAACCACTGGTGCTCGTGTCCTAACCACTGGTGCTCGTGTCCTAACCACTGGTGCTCGTGTCCTAACCACTGGTGCTCGTGTCCTAACCACTGGTGCTCGTGTCCTAACCACTGGTGCTCGTGTCAGGACCAGTGGTGCTCGTGACCTAACCACTGGTGCTCGTGTCCTAACCACTGGTGCTCGTGTCCTAACCACTGGTGCTCGTGTCCTAACCACTGGTGCTCGTGTCCTAACCACTGGTGCTCGTGTCCTAACCACTGGTGCTCGTGTCCTAACCACTGGTGCTCGTGTCCTAACCACTGGTGCTCGTGTCCTAACCACTGGTGCTCGTGTCAGGACCAGTGGTGCTCGTGACCTAACCACTGGTGCTCGTGTCCTAACCACTGGTGCTCGTGTCCTAACCACTGGTGCTCGTGTCCTAACCACTGGTGCTCGTGTCCTAACCACTGGTGCTCGTGTCAGGACCACTGGTGCTCGTGTCCTAACCACTGGTGCTCGTGTCAGGACCTCCCCTTGGCAAGTTCCTAGCTGCCTATACCCCTGAAATACATCAAAGTTATTATGTATTTCAGGGGCATAGGCCCCGACGTTATACATAATGTTTAATAAAAAGCTTCCCTAAATAAGTTTGAAAGTTAGTCTTTTAAAACGGTCTAAAGTGATGTCTCGAGGCCACTTTAGGGGGTATGCATATCCCATGTCTGAACAGTAGTTGCATGGTATCCTTGTTCTCTGGTAGCGATTTCAAGCGATTTCGACGACTTTTAACCCTTCGGTCTTTTCCCCTCACCTAGAAAAAGGGTTAGGGGAAAGAGGGGGTTAAAATTCGTCGAAATCGCTTGACATTCACACCAGAGAACAAGAAGGATACCAACTACTTTTCAGGCAAATCATATTTGCTTTATTGAAATATTTACAGAGATATTTCACAAATCGCAAATTCCCATACAAAGCCTTATAATTATCAAGCCTGGGCTTCCTGTGGGTGGGCATGTCACTGTCGAAATTTCGTCTAATTTTTCTTATTTCTCTGCATGTCGTTCGTTATCATGATACCATTTCCTTAATGTCGCTGTTTCAATGCCGTGTACCCTAAAAGGACCTCTTCATTGCATGGGTAAAGCATTCCAAAGCTTTGGTCCTTGGAGCTGCACACACAAATGCTTCAATCAATCAAGTAAAATAATTACGTGTTTATTGACATTCGTTTCTGAAATGTTTCTCTGTCTGAAACTCGTTGATTTTAATTCGCCTTGATTATGAGCATCAATTTTAAGAAAGGGACGCCGAAAGCTACTAACAATATTTGGAGAAACTATTCCAAACACCATAGAAGCCCGGAAGAGAACCGTGCATGTGGTTAACGCGCGCTTTACCGTTTACGCCTCACCTCGGTAAATCCCCGCATGATCTGTAGAATTCCGTTGTATACATGTCATGAATAGCAGGGATACAGCCCGCCACATCAGGCCGTGATCTCCTAAAGAGTCGAACATAACATCAAAACAAGGATTTGTAGAAAGTCAAATGTTGACAACTGGTTGACATCCGCCAGAATTTACATTTTAAATCATGGCACGTCATAATACCACAGTCATGAGCTTGGTCTGCGAGCGCGCGCATGCGACTGAGAGCACACAGGAAGCCCAGCTATTTAGTGCGCAAGTCGATCTGAAGCCTGCTGAAACAGCCGTCTGTCGCTTTCTAGCATTTCTATTTCAAAGTTTTATCTTAACTTAGAATTGTCATCACTGCCAAGCAGTCCATTGTATAGTTATTATTATCATTATCTTATTTTTTGTGGTACCCATGTAGCTAAGTGTATTGACCACGGTATAGTAAAGTATTCCAGTGCGGTGCGGTGTGGTGCGGTGCTGTGTAGTGTAGTGTAATGTAGTGTAATGTAGTGTAATGTAGTGTAATGTAGTGCAGTGTAGTGTAGTGCAGTGCAGTGTAGCTTTACTGTTGCTCGTTTCTTCGACATTTTCCAGGTCCCTCCTTTTCCCAAAAGAAAAATAAAATTTTCGCAAAACAAATTTCGGGGATTATTTTTTGCGAGTCGTACATTTTTTTTAAACCATTAAACATTTCATGCCATATGTACGGTATCACAGGGACTAACTCAGCTAACTTATATTAGTTCATAGTTAGGTCAGTTGTGCCGTGGTCATCCATCCAGCTGAATTACCCCAATTACACATGAATTACCCCGAACATCCAGTGGCTTATAGAATAAAACCAAGAACATTATATAATTTATGAGTTTGGCTTAACTGCAGAATACCCTGCCACTTGAAAGCCGTTACTTAGAAATGGCGGATATGTGGATAGGCAGTCCAAAAGACCACCCCTAACATTTTAAAACGAGTGATTTCATGCTCCACTGACCCTAACATAATCCTAACTCTAACCCCATCCCAACCTAACCCTAATTCTAAGTACTTATCCAACCCTTATCCTAGCCCTAACCAAACCTAACCTTTCTAAGTATCCTTTGAAGTGGATACGTGTATATGTGGATATGCAGTCAAGAAGAGCACAACAACCTGGTCAGTAAAAAACGGACCAGTAGATCGCCCCCTTCCTGGTGTCAGTCTGTCTCCTCCTCTGTTTTGTTTAGTCTCCCCCTCGCCTATGATAGGCGGTATCCTCTGTATTTTTTCTTCAGCTATCTCCTTGCTCGTCTCAGGAGACGTGCTCTGTTTTTTCTCTAACTGGGCCATTTTTTTTGGGAATTGCTTTTATTGACTCAGTTGTAATTGCTTGTATGTTGATACACCTGATCTTACTACATTTACGTGCAGTGAGTTGTTGTTTACCTGTGAATTAACCCATGCCCTAGTTTACTGGGAACTTTGTTGTTGTTTACCTGTGAAGCCTAGCTCTAGGTACGGTTACTGAGAACTTGACGTGTACACGTGAACCGCTTTGCGGAGTGGTTAGGGTTGGTTTTAGGCGACAGTTTAGGATTTGGATTAATGCAAAAAAATTACCATCGAAGAACGGATTGCGCTAAACTCACCAAAATATCGGTAGTAATTATATATATTTCCCAGTAACCGTACAATCAGCCTTTCATCTTGTCTTAACAGTATAGGACATTTGCATTATCACGTAGTTTTACTACAACTACCAGAATCGTTTCCAAAATATTTTTCTCATTCAAATTTATCAACTCCTTTGAGAATTCCAAGACAATGGTCAAAGCTCCGCGCAAAGCTTAAAGAGTTCTGGTATAGTTGTAGTTTTTGACGCCATTATGCAGAATACATAGAAACATGGCAAATATCGTAATTAACTGTCCCCAGTAACGATCCCAAGTACCTTTGCGAAACCGAACTCGCCCCACTCGCTTTCACAAAGTCAGTTTAGCTGCTTACTAAAGGAGCACTGTGTATCGAATAGCCCACTTCCGCGATATGCTTTACTTGTCACGCACAAAGGTGGGGGATTACATGGAGGCGAGAGAAGTCCCACCCCCCCCCCCCCCCCCCCCCCCTCTCCCCCACCCCCCGCCCCAACGCCTGGTCCCACCCTGCGTGAAATTAAGCATGACATTGAGGCGAGAGAAAAGAGGAGAGGAGATCCGAAAAGGAAAGAAGCCCAAATCACTAATAATCGACAAAGGACAACAGATGCAGCAAATGTATGTTTATTTCAGTTGATTTGACGTATCAATAGTGGTAAAATTCTTTAGAGACTTTCCCCGTTTAGTAGTTCCCATACAAAGCCTTTATATTATTTACTGACAAAAATACACAATTTATAGAGCTTGGGCTGCCTGTGATTAAAGTGTTTTTTACGATGTTGTCCCACAATACATTGCGCGACTCAAACGCGTTCTTCTGTTCTTGGACGACAACCACGTAAGTAGAGTCGAGAAACTGTGTTAGAGAATCAGGCTAAATCTTACCCCATCCTGGTCCAAAATGACTAAATAAAGCAATGGTAGACATATTAAATACCCCATCTAACTGTAGTGCGTCTGATTTTCGAGAAACAGCAATGCGAAAGGCAATTTTCCCCACTTTGATTTAGGGTCTTTTGACGTGTTTCTCGCGTGGTGAAAATTATTACGTTTGTCGATATACACTTCGAAGGCTTCAACCGGTTACATTTGCGGCTTATCGAAGACCCGAACGATGTCATTGTTAGTTTCAAAAGTGTTAAAGAAGCGATTTAAAGTTGCTTCAGTTCTTAGATCTTAGATTTTTACTTCCTTGGATAGTATACACTAAATATACCGGAAGGTGCATAAAATAATAAGAAAGCTTAAAGCTAGTTACAATACAATGGTGAACAAAGTCAATAAAGTAGTGCAAGTGCGGACAATAAAAAAGTGCGGACAAAGTTCAAACGTAAAATATCGTATAAAGTCTTTCTCGAACATAAAACTCGTAAGCTTATCTTCTAATTCTACATGTATACTATCGTTGTTTACTCTTTCTCTTAAAATTTTGGTGCAAAGGTTACCATTTCACCAGTATTCAACATAATCCTTTATTCCTCTTGGACTTCTTTAGCAATGGCGGACGCAGAACCAGCCGGTGGACGAGGGGGATTTCGTGGAGGATTTGGCGGTAGAGGGCGTGGTAGGGGCAGGGGTCGTGGCCGAGGGCGAGGAAGGGGCCGTGGAAAGGCAGATGAAAAGGAGGTACAGTCGAAGCTCTCGTAAGCGACCACCTCGGCAATCTAACATTTTGGTCGTTAACGGAGCTGGTCGCTTAGGAGAATGCGCTCTCGTAGGCGACCACGCATGCGAACAATAGATGTTGGTCGCTTACGAGAGCTTTTTACATTAAAGAAAATCGTTAACTGTAGTGACCACTAAAGGTATATTATTTTATCGTTTTTATTTCTTAGTACAGTAGCTCAAATAAGCGAATAATTCGACTGTACAATGTACGTTTAAACAGTGTTCAACTTGACATCGTGAGATTTCTCATAACAAAACACTAGCTATGTGTACTATAAAGTCATAGTAAGGTGCCGTTCATTGTTAAACGTTGCTCGTTCCTTTACTCTAAACGTGTAGAGTATCTGATCCGAAGAGTGTACTACGCACTACGCAAAGTAGTACTACTTGTAGTGTATTCTCATGTCAAAAGGATTACTCTTGCTAGTAAATGCCGCGGAATGTAAGTTTTATCAGGTGTTGACTGATGTTTTGAAGACGCATTTCAGACTGGTTGCTTACGAGAGCTTAAAAACAAAGGAAAATCACGTTTGGTGATCTCCAAAATTGGTCGCTAACGGAGCTGGTCGCTTCTGAGACTTGGTCGCTTACGAGAGCTTTTCATTACAGAGTTTGAATGACAATTCAAATGGGAATTCAAAATCTTGGTCGTTATCGGAGCTGGTCGCTTACGTGAGCGGTCGCTCATAGAGCTTCGACTGTAATTGCCTATCATACACACATGCATGTAATTGCTTGAATATTATGCACCAGTCAAAGTAAACCCCACCTGGGCTATGTGGGCCTTTGGTGGGGATTTAGTACCCCATTGGTAGCAACTTGTGTCCCAACTAGGTCGGGATTTGCACGTTTTGTAACTCCTGTCCGTTAGTATGTGGGGGTGCCTTGACTGGTGCATTATTGGAAGCAAAGACTTTGAGCTTCTTATTTATCATCTTACTTTGGATTTTGAATGACAGTTTAGTTTATTTTATCCTTCAGTGGGTACCAGTGACTAAACTTGGACGATTAGTCAAAGATCTCAAGATCAAGACTCTGGAACATATCTACTTGTTCTCACTGCCAATCAAGGTAAAGTAAACTAGCTTTATACAGGGCTCGAATTTAGGAGCGATTATATAATACCGGCCACTTTTCAAGACATTACCTAAAATTAACTGCCACCACAGTCATTTGAGAATGACAAATACTCCAATTAAGCACCGTGGACTGCAGCATGAAGTCTATGAATTCAATCATTTGTGAATGATAAATACTCCAATTTAGTTAGTGCTACCACGGTCCAGATGAGACATGAATGATTTTGCTGAGGCATGAAACTGAGTGCTATCACGGTCTGCAGTCCCAAAGTGACTTGAATAATAATTTTGCTGAGGCATGAAGCTTCCTATTGAGAATCACTCCAAATTCAAACATTTAAGAATGATAAAATCCAACATGTTTTTGTTATCCCCTATGAGTGGTGGGTATTCTATACTCTAACTGAAATTTACTTTTATAAATCCACTAGGAAATGTCTGCTTGCAGTGTTTTGCCCAGACTTAGAAAAGAGGGGATCAATGTCAACCCCCAGTTGTTATTTCTGAGGGTCAATACTAAAGTCATACCTTTTCTCTTTTCAAATGCAAACAACCAATAAATTAATGCCAGGAGAGGTGAAAATTCCATGAGGTTTCCTAGTTTTATTGTAACAATAACTGTACAGCTAAAATACTTACAGTGTATGCTAGGATAAAATGGAACTTTTTCTTAGTTTTCTGCAAAACCATTAAGCTTCGCAATCCAAAATGGTGGCCTTGCCATGCTGTGAGTTGAGGAGTATTGCTGACCTTCTATACTGCTGGCATACGTACTGTAGGGCCCAGGCCTTCCTAAATTAGCCGCATAGCCATCTTGAACAAAAGGAAATGCGATACAAATGTATGCCCACTTCAGTGTTAGTGGCCATTTTTGTGGCACTAGCTGGCAAGTTTTATTGCCAGTCTAAGTTTTTCAATGGATATTTTATCTCCATTTTATATTGAACATTGTGCATCCGATTTGATGCATTATGGCTCACAATTATGCATCAAAGTTGAAAATTAAGCATAAAATACTCGTAAACGCACTCTGAGCAAAACACTGCTAGTAGGGTCTTTTTCCAGAGGAGGGTATTGGCAAAATGAAATGGCACATATTAATATTCTGCACATGTACATATTTAACTTTTAGTCCTTCATCAGGTAGGAATTAAGGTTAAAAGCTCTTGTAAATATGCACATCATTTTGTTTGAGGTTTTCAGACTCCAAACTGAGAACTCAACGATCGAGCAACATTGTGCATTTTACGCTGCTGTCAATCATAACTACGATGGTCACTGGATATTTAGGGACGATGGCTGTATGAAGTGCTCCGATTCTGTAAGGGGCCAACCATTTAACTTCTTAGGGGAGGTGTGGGTGACCTAGTGTGCATGTAATAATTTATTTGTTCACCCCTCGAATGATACAAAAACAATTTGGATCGATCACAGTTTCTGGAAAACCCCACACTTCACCTTAACCTAACCCACCCCTCCCCCACACTTCACCCTAACCTAACCCACCCCTCCCCCACACTTCACCTTAACCTAACCCACCCCTCCCCCACACTTCACCCTAACCTAACCCACCCCTCCCCCACACTTCACCTTAACCTTTAATGGTTAATCGTTAATGAAACGATGCATATCCAAGGGAGAGGTGGGTGGGTAGTTTCCCAGAAACTGGGATTGAGTCAAAAATTCCCAGGTAATACATGTACATACATTGTAATTTTATTTTCTCATTCGACCACATTTCTTTCTTGCCCAAAACTGCTATTTATTTTCACTTGTGTTCCTTTATAAGATATTTTTTGGCAAAAAGGTAGCATGTAGGAATTTGTTCTTATGAACACCTACCCCCCTAAGAAGTTGAATGCTTGGCCCCTAAGTCTGCAATGTTGAAATACTTCCCATGGCCATTGCCCATAACTATTCAGTGGCTGTCATAGTTATGATTGACATTGGTCAACCATTGAGTTTAATAAATTGCTGTAAGAAATGATTATGTTGGGTTCTTTTGTTGTCCTCCAGTATGGCCACCATGCCTTTGTTATGTGAATCTGTGGGGATTCATTGAAAACCAGCAATAACAGACATATTTTTAGCAGGCTAAGCCAGTGGTTGGCACATCATTAACAAAACCTGCAACTTCTGCACCAACTTACTCTACTCCATATAGTTAGATTGGGAATTGAAGTTGCAAAGATAGATAAGTGTGTCGCTATCTTGCTATGCTTCTTAATAGCATAATGAGACGAAACATACTGACATTCAAACTAAAGACGTTGCAGTTGAGTTGCTTTTGAAAATGTTTTAATATACTTGATTAAGCACCATTGATTGAATGACCCTGGCTTCCCCTGGGGACAAGCGTGTTGTTTTTGAGAAGAATAACACTAAAATCAAATGGAATTATGTGGTCAACTAAATATTCAAAGCGCATGCATGGAGTTTAATTACGTCACATTTATGGTTTTAAGTATCCCACATTGGAATGAGCAGGTTTGAGAAATGAAGACAAGAACTTTCTTGAGCCATAGAATAGGTAGTGTACATGGTTAACATAAATCTGGAGGGTATTGGCAAAATGAAATGGCACATATTCATATTCTGCACATGTACAAATTAAGGTTAAAAGCTCTTTTAAATATGCACATCATTTTGTTTGAGGTTTTCAGACTCCAAACTGAGAACTCAAAGATCGAGCAACATTGTGCATTTTACGCTGCTGTCAATCATAACTACGATGGTCACTGGATATTTAGAGACGATGGCTGTATGAAGTGCTCCGTTTCTGTAAGGGGCCAGCCATTTAACTTCTTAGGGGAGGGGTGGGTGACCTAGTGCGAGGTACAAAAAATAACAGTTTCTGGGAAACCCCACCCCTCCCCCACACTTCACCTAACCTTTAATGGTTAATCGTTAATGAAACAATGCATATCCAAGGGAGGGGTGGGTGGTAGTTTCCCAGAAACCGGGATTGAGTCAAAAATTCTCAGGTAATACATGTACATAATTTTATTTTCTCATTCGACCACATTTCTTTCTTGCCCAAAACTGCTATTTATTTTCACTTGTGTTCCTTTGTTAGACTTTTTGGGGCAAAAAGGTAGCATGTAGGATATTTTTTTTAGGACACCTACCCCCCTAAGAAGTTAAATGGCCCCTAAGTCCGCAATGTTGAAATACTTCCCATGGCCATTGTCCATAACTATTCAGTGGCTGTCGTAGTTATGATTGACATTGGTCAACTTTTGAGTTTAATAAATTGCTGTAAGAAATGATTACTTGTTGGGTTCTTTTGTTGTCCTCCAGTATGGCCACCATGCCTTTGTTATGTGAATCTGTGGGGATTCATTGTAAACCAGCAATACCAGACATATTTTTAGCAGGCTAAGCCAGTGGTTGGCACATCATTAACAAAACCTGCAACTTCTGCACCAACTTACTCGACTATAGTTAGATTGGGGATTGAAGTTGCAAAGATAGATAAGTGTGTCGCTATCTTGCTTTGCTTCTTAATAGCACAATGAGACGAAACATACTGACTTTCAAATGTTGTTTATGATAGTAATTTTAAGTCCTAGGAAGGACAAAGCTACTGAGAATTAGAAAGTCTTTTAATTTTGATGTGTCATACATGTACATGGAGTTGAATGTTAGTTTCTCTTAGTTTTATACATGTACTATTCTTTTAGGGCCTTGATAGAAATGGGCATGCTATAAAACCAGGAACACCCTATGCAGAACATCAAAAATAAATAACAAAATTCCGGAACACCAGAACATTGCAAATTATTATTTTTCACTCAACGAAAAGAGTACAGAGTAATAACAATACAAATGGAGATGATCTGTTAGCGATCGGTCAACACTTGCGAGAAGGTCCTTTTTATAGTGGAATGGTACAATTTAGATACAGCCTTGTTTCCAGTAACATGCATTCTAAAGTGGCTCCTACATGTATAGAAAGGGTTTCAATGACCTTTCACCACATGACGTAAATCAAAGGAAACTATTGTCTTTTAAAGCAAAACTACTACTCTGCAGCACAAAGAACCCTTACCCAGAAAACAATGCATCAGTTCTGCTACACCAAGAAATACCTTTTATTTAGTACTTGGGGTCCCCGTCTTTACCGATGTACACAGTTTGATAACTCTTTATTGGGTTAGGAACTTGCTTTCTGTTTCCTTCCCTTCAGTGTTTTTGCAAAATGCGCTGAATTACTGTCCTTACTGCCCTACTAAATTATTGTGCTATTGATCTAACCCTAGATAGGACAATAATATTGACATATAGTAAAAAATTCCAACAAAATCCTAGCGCACATAAAAATAAGTTAGTAAAATATAGCTTTAAACGTGTGTAAAGTGTTCTCTCTGACAACCTGCCTTCTCATAACAAGCAGTTCTTGAAACCCTTGCTATAGTTTGTTTATTGGAAGTAGAGAACACTTTAGTCCATATGTTGTAATCACCGAATCCAACATTATCGCGAGCGCTGAGCGATCGCTAACAAATAATCTCCATATATATTGTTCTTATTACTCTGTATTTTCGTCGAGTTAAAACAATTATTTGACGTTCCGGAATTTTTATATTATTTTTTTATGTTCCGTAGATAGTGTTCCTTGTTTTACAACATGCTATAGAAATGGGCCTATTGCAGGAATGCAATCACGTGGTTGTACTGGATGGCAAAAAAATATGACTTCATTTATGTAAAGGCCCTTGTACTTGATAGGTAGTGTTATTAGCAAAACCTAATAGTAAATGCTATTTTCCACCTCCAATCGATTGTCTATCTATGTAAAACAACATTTTGAAGTTTGTTTGTGCCTTTCCCATGGGATCACAAGCACAATTCATTGGTTATCGAAGTGATACATTGTACACATGAATCGTTAGTTTCACTTTCTTCTCGTTGGTGAACTCGTCCACCTGTGACAAGAGTTTATTTACTGTAGACAAATTATTTATGCCTTGCTGTATATCAGCACACTTTCCTGCAAAAGTCCTATTCTATCTACAGTACCGCCTGGAACTATAGGTACATTTGATCGCGATCGAGTCGCGATCAAATTGCGTGTACTGACCGCGATCTGCTCGCACCTTGCTCGCGATCTGCTCGCACCATGCGCGATCTGCTCTCACCTTGCTCGCGATCTGCTCGCACCTTGCTCGCGATCTGACTGCGATCACTGGATGATCGCAATCATCAGTCGCAGTCTACAGCCGGGAAACAAAATGCCTGCTTATGAACATTTCCACAAACCTTTTGGGTCTATAAAATTTACGTGTACGTTCCACTTGAACACGGGCTGAACTTTTTATTAGTGAAAGAGTGTAAATCCAGGATCCTAAACCCAATGCAGGGGAACAAGTATTAATTCGAGATAGAGAGGTTATCATACGATGAACGGCAAAAATCCGGCCAAGCGGCAGGGTCTCTCGATCACGCCATTACGCACATGTAGCAATTAAAGCTACAGTCTTCAAATCCGCAACGAATGTTCCTTGGTGGTCTTGACTACATTTTGTATCTAATGGTTCATCAAAACATTCGAATGGATGGTCTTGACCAACTCTCTGATGGTTAGCCAAAATATTCTATCGCACGCGGCGCCACATGTGAGTTGAGTTTATTGTAATCTCGCCCTTGTTCCGAGGTCCTCTGGTTTTCCTCCCCCCACAAAAACCAACACGCTAAATTCCAATTCGATCTGCAGATTATTTGATCAGCCACATATTTGGTTGTTTCAGGTCCCGTTAGAAATATAAATATCAAAGGGTCACCAAAAGAAAGGTCTTGAGTGGGGTTGCGTTACTAACTGTCAGCCGTGGAGACTGATTGTCTGGTTTTTGACACAACAAGAGTGCCGCGAACTTCGCGGACATGTGATTTTATTGCAGAATGCAGAGTTAAATAATGCGGGAAAGTTTCTCAACTTTTAATACTGGCAAGTGATAAACGTCTACCAAATAGAATATTCTGGAATTCTTTTTATTTAATGTAGGATCCGTCATTTTGAATTGAAAGGTGATGAGGTCCGAGTCTCAAATTGCACGAACAGAAGTGTGACATTTTTGAATAATCAATGTTTTGCTTTGAGATCATACCAAAAATGATCTTCCTAAGAATCAAATGCTTTGAAAGTTTGTATTTTATTTATAAATACGGTCTGAACAGTTTTCACCTAATGCAAAAACTGGTTTGAGACCATTCTGTCAAATAAGAACACCCAGATATTTTAATTCGTTATTGGTTAATTTGCCGTGAGATCGCACCGAATCTTCTTGAGTTTTTTACTTCATCACTTCGTCAGTTTGTGATTGGCATTGCGGTTTATAATTGCCGTGAGATCGGTCTGCAGCGATTGGTTTGATGTCAGATGTGAAACAAAGAAGTCTCAGTGCTCCTCGATCGACGAAAACATAGGAATGGTCGTCAACTTTTATGATCCGTTCTAACCAGCGACAGTTTACTCTCAAGTACTTCTACATATACATTGTAATATTGAGCTTTTCGTTTTTACCTAAATGCGTATTTTTGTCAAGGGAAGAAATTGTAAAAAACGTTTCGCAAGGGCTCGGGTAAATGTATACGTAAAATCTAATGTCCGATGAACGTGACTGCGATCATTTCCATCTCGAACACAGTTGATCGCGGTCACATCGCGAGCAAGGTGCGTTCAGATCGCGAGCAAGGTGCGTTCAGATCGCGAGCAAAGTGCGAGCAGATCGCGAGCAAGGTGCGAGCAGACTGCGGTCATTGATCGCGATCTCATCGCGATTTGCTCGCGATAAATGTACCTATAGTTCCAGGCGGTACTGTAGCTGTTATGTTAGATCGGAGACAATGACATACTGTAGAAGAATGATATTTTATTTGATTGCATTCTGATTATGTTGGTTTAACAAGATTTTTTCCCTTTGAAACAGGAGCATGAAATAATTGATTTCTTCCTTGGAGCTGCATTGAAAGATGAGGTCTTAAAGATCATGCCTGTCCAGAAACAGACCAGGGCAGGACAACGAACACGATTCAAGGCCTTTGTTGCCATTGGTGACTACAATGGCCATGTTGGCCTTGGTGTCAAGTGTTCTAAGGAGGTGGCCACTGCCATCCGTGGTGCTATCATCTTGGCCAAGCTGTCTGTCATCCCAGTGCGCCGTGGTTACTGGGGCAACAAGATTGGCAAACCTCACACTGTTCCTTGCAAGGTTAGTATCACAGGGCTCTGATGGTCAGAGAAAATTCAAGGTCAGGGAATTTAGGATTGGGTCAGGGAAATCCCAAATTTCAATGATAAGTTGGGGAATTTTTAGTTTGAGTCTTCATATACTTAATTCTGTGGGCTGTTCTGTTCAATTTTTCTGTTTCAAAATAACGATTGAACATTTGGAAAAATATGAGCATGTGCCGGAGGTCAGGGAAAACTCTGAATTTGTTTCCTGCAAATGTGTGGGAACCCTCTCTGTCATTAAGGTTGACTGTGTTCCTTTAATGTCCTCATTTGGTGTTTTAATGTAGGTGACAGGCAAATGTGGTTCAACTCGTGTACGTCTTATCCCAGCACCAAGGGGTACTGCTATTGTATCAGCTCCTGTCCCAAAGAAGCTGTTACAGATGGCTGGTATTGAGGATTGTTACACCTCAACCAGGGGTCAAACAGCTACCCTTGGAAATTTCGGTAAGAACTTCATATTCCCTGATGTTTTTGTACACTACCTGTGTGTATTGTAAAATATTATTATAAGTACCGTAAACACCCGTAGATAAGCTGCACCTTTTCACCCAAAATTTTCATTCAAAATTGGGGGTGCGGCTTATCTACGGGAACACCTAGAAAGCAGACCCAACATTAACATATATTTACATATCATGAACCTGTATGAAGCTTTTATAATGCGACGGTGCGTATATTACAATCAGGTTCAAATCGCATCCGATAGTGTAATATAGCAATTTAAACATAATCATTGAAAAAAAAACCACGCAGTTTGAAAGAATTAAAGCAAAAACTCTTCTAAGACCCACCTTAGACCTAATATATTAGAATTTCGTTAATATTTAAACGTGATTAAGGTTATATGCTGATTTGCAGCGCTTGGCAAAGCATGCATCTAAACAACCAGGCACTCTTTAGCCTGCTTACAGGCTCTCAGGTTTTTTCGGAAATATTAGTTTTTGGGTTGGGTGGAAATGTTGGGTTACCTGTGGGCCGAGCGAGGCCCCGGACCCTAATCGTTGAACGATAGGTTTTTGCACGAGCCGCTTCATTATGATTGATTGACAGATTGTTTCCTGAATTAAACCAAGACGAAGGCAAGATATGGAGTGCAAAGACTGTACGAAAAGTTATATAAAACCTTTCTTTGCTGGCATAACAATCCACGATAGCCTTGTGAGAAATCGACATACATATGACGCTATATAAGTTAATGATTATCGACTACATACGAGTCAAAACATCGAAGTGCTATGAAACAGCTAGTCAGTTTACTCACTTTCGTGACAAGCGAACTTTTCTACTTTCGGCACACGGTTGCTAAACTGTACGAAATCCCCAAGAATAAATATCTAAATGTCGAAAATAACCCAGGGATCCGAAAGAGGATAGTATTGTGACCAATACACATTCATATGAAGCTCTAAACGTTATTATCCTTAGCATGAAAATTAAGAGAACAAACATTACGAAACCTCTAGTTTACGAACTTCTGTGACAAGCGAACTTTATCTAGTTTCGACATATGCTCGCTAAGTGTACAAAATCTTCGTGATTAAATTCCTAATGTCCAAACTAACCAGGAAAACTGAAAGGAGGAGATCCTTGTGACCAATCGACATACATACATGTATGAAGTTCCAGAAGTAATTATTGAATACATGAGAACCCATAGAGCAAACTGATAACAACTGAACCGCTACTCTGAAACACCGGCCTTCTGGGCAGGCTCTCGTGCTGACGCACTCGTCTCCGCCTCGCCCGGCCCACAGGTAACTGAAGCCCGACCCGAAAACTAACATTTCCGGAAAAAACGAGAGCCTGTAAGCAGGCTAGGCACTCTTTTCAATTTTACACGTGGGAGATTGGCACTAGTTAATGAAAATCTAAGATGGCGGACCTCAAGTATAGTTTTGCCAGAAAACCTTTCTTGCTCTAGCGATTAAAGGAAAGTGGTTCCTTGGAATTGTTGTTAGTTAATGGAGAACAAAAGCGGAAGAATTCTGGAGTTATTTAAATACTGCAGGTTAAAATATACACAAGAAATGACAACTTTAGGCAAGTTGAACCATATTCGATCGAATTTATGACAATCTGATGAAGTTTTGCTTCAAGTACAAGCATTTGTGAACTCCAACAAAAGATTATTCTTTTTTTTTGGAAGAAGTTTGGCATCAAGTACAAGTGTTTATGAACTTGGACAAAATATTTTCTAATTATTTTTTGTATTTTTCAAAACATTTTTTCCTAAATTCAAGCTTCAAAACTTGGGGTGCTGCTTATCTATGGGTGTGGCTTATACATGGGTGTTTACGGTAATAGCATGACATGAGGGAAATTAGTGATTGAATTTCCCAGAGAGCCGAGGGAGGATTTGTTGAAGTCCCAACGCCAGAGTCAGGAACTTTTACAGATCCTCCCGAGACTCGAGGGAAAGTTTAATCACTAATTTCCCAAAATGTTGTGCTATCACTTTGTAATACTATTATGCATAAGCCATGCATAAGCCATGCATAAGCCACACCTTTTCCCACCAAATGGAGTTCTAGCATATTTTTGTGTCATACATGGTTTGTGCAAGGGGAGCAGGATAATTGATTCACTAACTCATGCTCGTGATAATTTACATTGCAATCACATGGTTGTTCTAGATAGCAAACAAATCTTAATTCATATATTTAAAGGCACTTGTATGAGATCGGTAGTGTTATTAACAAAACCTGTTTGTAAATGCTATTTTCCACCTTAAAATTCTTTAAAACCACCAAATGTGGTCACTGTTTCTTATGGGAGCTTCTAATTACAAAGTTTTACCTATTATAATTAAATCGGGGTTTCATGAGGGTTGTCGCTTAAGGTACTGGTCAGAAATTAGCAGGGGGAGGGGGTTGAGATGGAGGGTCAATTTTTTGAGTCCCCAAAAATGGAGGGTCCTAAATCATGGGAAACTGGAAAAGGGGTGGTTATACGGGAGAAAGGGTCAAAATATTTCATACTCATTGTCCAGGGAAGGTTATTTTTATATTAGACTTTTTGATTTCATTCTCTATACCCTCATACCCTCCCCACCCTTTGCATCTCCCCTGCAAATTTTTGAATAGTCCCTAATGTTTAATACTGAAAATATTGTGTGTGTTGATTTCATGCATGTACACCACTTGGAAAATAACTATTTAAAGAGGGTAACACTAACTAGTATACACAGAGAAATGCGTGTAAGTAGTTATGGTATGAAATCATGTTTTCCGCGTGTAGTGGTAAGTGTGCACGCCCTACGAGGGAAAAAGAATTAATCTCTGACCCAAGTGGGACTCGAACCCAACAACCTCCAGAGAAATGCGTGGCCCTCCTACCCTGCGAGCAGAGGTTTCTCATATCTTTGCCTTTCCTCCGAGTAGCATGGAACCTCTCGAGACCTGTATTCTGATTGCACCCATAATACTATACTTCTATGGTTTTTGTACTGCACTTTCTAATGGGTTAGGGTGCTTTCTATTGTTGCTTCGGCCAATTCTATCGCTCATTTCGATAAGTTCCACCCGACCCCTTTCCTGCCGCTGAGAGAAACCTCTGCCCACGAAACGATTACATGGGCCACGGTATCTCGATTGCCATTGGCCGAGAAAAACGAGACGGTAAACATTGTACATACATTGTAGATTTCAGATTGTCCATTTCCTATTGTTAACGGCGAGGGAAGGCGAAGTGGAGAAAATTAAATGCATTTCCTTCTTCGAGGGTATAAATCAAAGCTTTCTTTAGGATAAATTAAGGTAGATTTATTGAACGGATATTTTGAGGTCTTCTGTGCAGTTCAGCAAAATAAGAAAACAAAGCCGGAGTTTGAAACCGTTCGTATCAATCGTCAGCAAACAAAAAACAGTGACGACATAAGTATAAACGGCTGCGAAGTGGATATTGCTGTGGGCAGAGCCATACAGTATTGTGCAAAAGTCATGCAAACGTATTTCGACGAATTTCGCTCTTTGTTCCTACGAATGTCGCCTAAATTTTGTCGAAATTTCGGGCAACTTTTCGTTCGAAATTTCGACGAAGAATCTATCAGATACGCGAAAATTTTAATGCCAAGGCGAAATATCGCCAACATGCGAGCGACATTTCGACAATATTTTGTTTATTGTCAAACGAAAATTCGGACCAGGTTATCGAAATTTCGGCAAGCGTACGTGTCAATTGCACAGTTTTTCTTTCACCAGGATTAACGCGTGACAAATTAGAATTCATGACAAACAGTTTTACAAACGTACAGTAAGATGGTTTTGGTAAATACCCTGCGTGCCAGAGGCGTAAAAAAGTCAAGATTCTTATATAATAAAAGTCCCTGTCAATTGTGAACTGTCAGCCAGACGCGTGTCTCATTTCTGACACAAATACCGCGGGAGCGTAATTAATTTCCATTTACGCAAACCCGATGCATTAAAGCTCTTTTAATTCAAAAGGAATTGCACTTTCCCAGTAGAAGTTTTCTGGTAAGAGTATAGAAGTTTTTGCACGTCTTTCAATATGACAAACGTTGCTTCAAAACTCTGTTGATGTTCAGTAAAATATCAGACTGACACGTTCACGCCTGACTGATTGCACGTGGGAATTCAGAAGAGTTGAGATTTTAATACGCAAACATTTACAATGATTTCTGCCGAAACCTTTTAATACTAGTAACAAGACAAGGATCTGACTTAAATGTGAAACTACACTATTTGGTGTTATGCTTTGCGCTCGCGAGTGAGTCAAGCTTTAAAGCGGGCCACGCACCGCCGTCTGGGAACTATTAGCAGCCGTTGTTTTGTTTATTTTACGGCTCACGATATTTCGATAACTGCATGGTCCGAATTTACTTGAAAACTTTATGCAACTACTTTTACAAAGATCTGGAAGGCTGAAGGATCTGAATATTATTGTGGATATACGGATAACGTTTACAACATTGAACACTTCCGAAGTTGGGACGTGCGCGCGATTTATAGTAACGCATTTCTTTCGTTTATTACCCTTCCGGCCTTCGATTCATTTCTATTCTTAGCGGAGCCATTCTTAGCCTGATTATACTGACCGAACTGAAGTAAACTCTACAGTTATCCTCCTGTACCGTTCGAAAGTGAGCTGTAAAGTTCAGTTAGTCAAAGTCCGAATAAAGTTTACACTCAGGTTGGTCGAATTGACCGAGTGAGCCGGAAAAGGTAACTTGATCTTTGACGGGCAAGGATCAAAATTTCGAAGGAGCGAAGTTTCGTGCGAATATTCGCAGAGTATCAAACGAAATTTTGCACGATATTTCGTAGAGTGCAGCGAATTTTCGTGCCAACCTGTCGCAGAGCACTGCGAAATGTCGCACAGATTAAACAAAGGGCTTAACGAATTTTCGTCTAAATATTGCCAAAATTTCGGTTCGTGAAAATTTTCGTTCATTTTCGGCGTAAAGCCCTGAAAAGCCCCGAAATTCGCCGAAAGGTGTTTGCAAGACTTTTGCACAATACTGTAATTTATACTCTCCAGTTCTAGTTTTATGACAGTTCGGTTTCTAGTTACGGCTTACCACGACAAACCCTGCTATTCTTTTGATAGATCCAATTCAATTTTAATACGGTATTCTCGGTTTGCAAGACATATCCAGTTCTGTTTATGGGTATAATTCGTGGTCAATTCTATCTTCTAAGCTCTGTTTTTCTTTTGACGATTTTACTTTTTTTTCTTGGTCTCTAGGCCGGTCTTTATAAAGTCACATACAGTTCAATTTACGGACAATTTCATTTCCAGTTAGAATTACAATCACCATTACACTTACTAAAATTTTAAAAATAGGGACAAGCAAGATTTGTGTGGGTATATAAACACAATTTCAACCTCACCAGTTCTGATTTCCGTTTGCGTTCAAAGACAAGGCCAGTCAATCACTGTTCACTTCCATCTTTTGCGACTCTTGAGTTGAAGTCTTAGTAAAGCTCACATTGGATTGTCTGGTTTAGTTAGTCAAGACATCCCAGTTGTATAATCTCAAAAGTATTTGAGGAGCGTACTTGCCGGTAAACAGCCAACATTGCAAACAATCATATCAAAATCCCTCATATGACAAGAAAGACCATTTCAACAATAACAACAACGCAACACTGCAATCCTATGGTACTTAGATGCAGCAGTACAGGCATTTTCTTTCAGTTTCCATGGATTATTGCCTTTGTTAACTTTTATTGGACCAAAGGGTTTATGGCCTAAACCGACCAAAGCCTTCACTCCTCTATGCATCCTTACTTCACATCATTTTCAATAGCGCTGCACGTGAGTGACGTCACGAAAATTAAGACCCCCCGTATGACTCAGACAAATTTACCACTTTTCGCGTTAGAACTTACAAGAATTGACTAGCACTTCAGTTCGTTGTCTGACTATTCTACCAGAAATGATGGCTTTCCTGCATTATACTTCGAAAGAGAACCTGATGATTGTACTGTCGAACAGCTTAAACGTTGGCTAAAATACAGAGGATTGAAACAAAGCGACAAACAGCGATCTTATCAAGCGAGTTTCGCGTCTGGGGGTGCAAAGATGGCGCAAAATACAGTGTTTGTATGGGAATCCGATGCCAAATAATTTCCGTAAAATCGAATTTCTGAAATATTCACTGCCTGCAAACTTTAGATACCAGGTAAGAGATTAACTGATCAAAATTTGCGGGATGTAGCTGTGCTGGGAAGCGTGCAATCGTGTTTTCAGTTTCCCATACATTTCGGCTGTTTAAAACAATGAGTCAAAGTCCGCAGGAAAATTTACAGACAAAGGTATAGAAAACTGAAAACACGATTGCACGCTTCCCAGCACAGCTACATCCCTCAAATTTTGATCAGTTAATCTTTCACCTGGTATCTTAAGTTTGCTGACAGTGAATATTTCAGAAACTCTATTTTACGGAAATTATTTGGCATCTGATTCCCATACAAACACTGTATTTCGTGCCGTGTTTCCCCGGCTCCTACAAAAAGTGGTGGAAATTTTATCTTGGACTGACCTATTCGTTGCCGCAAACCACGTTTAATATAGTCAATCTCTAGCTGAATCCCAAACCTATCTTTTCCCATTGAATATCGTTGTAAGACTTCACCTAAACTTTGAAAAGTCAGGTTTTCCATAAGAGATTCATCGGCGAATGGGAATATTGACTGTATATTGTAGCCAGCAGGTAACTTAATATTTGAAATTCTTTAAAATTAAATTCATCGGAGACCAAAACTAATGTAATGGTTGGAAAATAGATACCAACTGTGCAAGAATGGTTAGACAAATCTTCACAGACAAATATGCCCGAAATTTTCTCTGTAATATTTCTCTGTACAAATGATATTTTTGTTTGCAAATTTATAGCTTTGTAAAAAAAATATTACCCTAAAATTAAGCAGTCTTGCTTTATATTTTGGTGTGCTCTTTCAAGCTATTATAATTATTATGTTTTGCATTTGTCGAGTTTTCAAATTACTTGCAAGATACCCATTCTGTGCGACATTTCGGAAAGAGATTTGTGTTCGTAAAATAAATCAAAGCATTGTAGATGTACATGAGTCAGTTCGCTTCAAAACTTTATTTCAAATCCATAAATTCAAGTAAACTATGGTTGAAGAACTATGTCAAACACGAATTGGAGTCTTTCATCAAGGGTTACAAATATTGAGAAAACAAATGAGGGTTTTATTGTTTTAGAAATATTTGGAATCCCCTGATGAAAGACGAACAATGAGTGTTTGACATGTCTTCTCATGCGAATGCAAAACCGACAATTTACGTACGTTTCTTTTCAAACTTCATTAGCAAGTATTGTTTACCATTTGACTGTTGTATCTAATTATTCAATAGATGGCTTATTATTCTTTTTTGATGGCAGTGACTTCAACTAGCGTACTAGTAGAGTAGTGGACAAGAGTTAGTACAAGCAGTCGGAAGGGCCGTGGTTCGAAATCCAGTGGAGACAGACTTTTTCTTTCTATGTTATTCTTTATTTCTTTACTTCTTTGCTCCTTACTTGTAGTTTATCAGTATGTAATTAGTTAGTGGTTCATGAATATGATGATTAAGAAATATTGATCACTAGGGTTGGAAACATGATCAAACACAAGGGTTTCACCCGGTATCAAGATCCATGCATGTGACCAAATACAGTTCCTCCATTGGATGACTATCTCATGAATTATTAATGAATTTGAGAACTGTAATTCCTTCTCGCTATGTTTACTGGCGGGTAGTGTATAGTTCAGACAAACTCCCCCTTGCATTTCAATGCACTTGTCTCGTTATTATTCTGTGCTTTTGAAGTCTCCTGTAAAAACATTTATCCAACGCTGACATTTCTCACTGAGTTTTGGAACGGAAAAGCACTGAGAAAAGATGAGAAACTGTGCTAGCGGTGTACCAATCGATGCTTCCATCTCCGAGAGGTATCTCTTTGAGCGATTTATGAAGGTTTTTATACATCTAGAGTCACTCTTACATCTTCCCCAGCGACAGTGCTTGGTAGTTACCATTACTGATATGACTGGGAATCTTATTTCAGGTATTTCTTCTTTTTTTGATCGAAAAACCTATGAATCATGTTCTAACACGACTCTCAAAGTCACTGAAATACTGTAAACAGCCGCGTGTGTTTGTCTGAGTTTTGCGGGGGGTCTCGTTTCAGACAATCTATTTTTAGACCACGCGCAGCGCTATTGCCGTGAGTCATGTTACATGACATGGCGGACACGTGTAGAATATGTAATTGTGATTGGTTGATGGCGCGAAAGCTCGACACAGAAAATAATAATAAAAATAAACACTTGCGAAACTTGACTTGGGCCCAGCCTACGCTGGCCCGAGTAATTATACTTTGAATCACAGATTACATAGATACAAATGTAGATTATTAAACTTTACGATTGTGTTTTCAGCTAAGGCCACTTTTGCAGCTATCTGCAAGACCTACTCTTACCTCACCCCAGACATGTGGAAGGAAACTGTCTTCAGCAAGACCCCATACCAGGAGTTCACCGACTACCTGGCCAAGAACCACATCAGTGGGCAGAAAGCTGCTGCAGCAGCCAGTGCAGAACCAGCACCTCCCAAGACATTCTAGACTTTAGTGCTGTACTGAATAAAAAAAACTGGCAACAAGTGTGTGGGTCTGTGTGATGTATTTTAAGTGCTGAATGAAATGAAACAATCGATCCTGTTTTTATTTTATTTTATTAAATTCTAGGTTTATCTTAGTCATTTTTTGCAATTAAAAATCAATATGGAGAGTGCAAACAGATTTTTTCGAATTGAAGTCGAGTGGAATTGCCAAAATAAGGCAACAATTTTTATGCCATTAAAGATATTATGGCAATCACATGTGTGACGTCACTACAGCCCTGCTCAAAAGCTTTGCAACCGTCGGCACCACCAGCGGCGCTAATTTTTTAGCAGCTGGGTGTTAGTGGTTTGGTGGCACTGATGCTAAAAACTGGTGGTTAGCCGTCGACGCCACTAGATGTTTAGTGGCTAGCTGTCGACAGCTCAAGACATTTGGTGGCTAGCAGTCGACGGCTCAAGACATTTGGCCGCTAGCCGTTAGTCAGTGCACGATTGAAACAGTTTTCACTGCAGTGTGAGTGAATGTAAACAACCTGAAGTCGAAAATTAGCATATTAACAATAATTGCAGTCCCATTGTGTCTGACAGAATTGAAGACTTTTTTGGGAACTTTGCAGATTTTCCCTGGAATAACTAAAGAAAATCACTTCAAAACCATTCAGTAAAACTCGAACAGCTAACTTCACTAAACTTTATTCCTGTTTCATTCTTCACATGTTGCTTTAAATCGCTTTGCTGCGCAGACACGCTGACTAGTAGACGTAAAACGTTTCAAAATTTAGGGCCCGTTTACAAGGAGATAGGGTTACCCAGTAGGGTCAAAGATAGCACTAGGGTCAAAGATAGCCCGGGTTTACAAGCAAAGTGATTCAGGTAGGGGTTACCCTACTGCCCGGGTCAACTCAACACAAGCCAGTTTGAAGTCTCTTACAAATATATTCTTAATTTGAAAAGCATTTTTTTATAAAATGTCATACTAATGAATGAAAACATGTGCTACTAATATTACTCTTCCACTTTTTTTTCATTTTTATCCGGTTCAAACATCTGTGGAAGTGATTTTGATTTTACTGATTCTTTGGTAGCCTGTGAACCGCTAGTCTTGCGGCCGCCAAAATCATTCAAGCATAGAAAAACAACATGGCGGACACGAGTAGAGTTTTGGTGGATTAACGTCGATTCTTCTTTCTGTGGTGCCCTTTATTGTAGCTGTCTAGTATCCTAGAATGTTGTTATGTTAGCTACTAATTGCTAGAGAACTTCAGAAACTTGCAATGTGAAATGTGGCTCTAGAATAGAGTTGACCCGGGTAGGCGGGTTACCCTAGCAAACCGTTTACAAGGACAAAACATAGCCCTAGGGTTAGGGTAACCCGGTTACCCTAGCGCTAGGGTAACCCAGGCAGCCGAGTTGAGTTGTCCTGCCTGCTTGTAAACACATCGCTAAAAATAAGAGGAAATGACCCAGCGCTAGGGTAACCCTAGTGCTAGGGTAACCCTATCTCCTTGTAAACAGGCCCTAACTACTCGAAACTTGGTTGCTGACACTAGATGGTAAATTTATTTTAGTTGAAAACTTCTTCCTTCAGTACTGCCACGTAAACCGATGAACTGACTAATAAAACAAACGTTTCAAAAGAAATTTCTCAAAACTCTGCCTAGACGAACATTTCAAAATAATTAAACTTCTCAAAATGCAAAACACTTCAAGTCAGCGCATAAAAGGCTTCAAAATAGACCAGTTTGCGGTAAATTCTGACATTTTGAAAGGGGTGCAAACACGGTGCAAAATACAATGTATGGGAATTGATGCAAATCTGATACCAAATAAAATCGGTAAAATCTAATTTATGAAATATTCTTCAGATACCAGGTAGAAGATTAACATATCGAAATTTGAGGGATGTAGCTGTACTGGGAAGCGTGTAATCGTGTTTTGAGTTTTCCATACATTGTCTGTAAATTTGCATGCTGAATTCGACTCGTTTTTACAGAATGTATGGAAAACTGAACATGACTGCATGCTTCCCACTACATCCCTCAAATTTCGATATGTTAATCTTTTACCTGGTATCTTAAGTTTGTATCTGAAGAATATTTCAGATATTCGATTTTACGGATTTTATTTGGCATCGGATTCCCGTCGATTCCCATACAAACACTGTATTTTGCGCCATGCGTGCACCCTTTTCAAAATGTCTGAATTTACCGTGAACTGGTCTATAAACTTCTTGAAACGTCGGTGGCTCAACATTTAGTGGTTAGCCATTGGTGGCTCAGAAGTTTTGGTGGCTAGCCATTGGTAACTCGGAACGTTTCGTGGCTGCCACCTACGGTTCAAGCCGTCTTGTGATTTGGTGGCACACAGGCAGCCCATTAGCTCAACTTGAGCTTGGACTGCCTGTGGGTGGCACTAACGGTAAAAGCTAGTGGCACTAACGCTGCTAAAAGCTGTTAGCACTGTCTGGCGTTTAGTGGTGGTTGCGAAGTTTTTGAGTGGGACTGCATCTATATTCGTCTCCATAAATACTACAAAATAAGAGCATTTTTGGCCAGCCTTTCTTGTAATTTCATTGGTTGATACTTATAAATTCAATAGAAACATCAAATAATGCATTATCATTCGACACGTTTTTGTGGTTCGATTTATTTTTGATCAAACTAACTGGTTTAATTTTGAAGAATATAGCATGTGGGGAAAGATCTCAAATTAGTGACTGAAATATCTTTTTGTTTTCTCTATCGGATTGGCTGGATGGTGGCTTGTCTGAGTTTCACAGAAAAATAAAGCCAATAGCATAAAAAATACTTTATTTTCGAGATGTAATTTGGACTGTAGATACCTCCCTAAAGCTCATTGGGGGGCTCATTGCCACAGAACGGATTCTACTACAGTTCTTATCTGGACCATTGCTTAAATTCTGAAATAATAATCTGTGTTCTAGGTAGGGGACATCATTATCAGGGCCCCACAGAGCATGGTATTGAGTGTGGGAGCTAAATTGAAATTGCCAAGCACAAGTTCTATGGATGGATTGGGTCCATGCTTGTTTTAGTTCTGTATTGTGATTGGTTTTCGTTGACTTAGTGGCCTTGGTTGCAAGAAGTCTGCTGGTAAAGGCTGAAGTGGCAAGCTTTTCACTGGATTTTGCACCTTTTTATGTGAAAGCAACAGTTATAGTTCTTCCAAGGGATAATTTGACTGACAAGAACTTGTTTACTGTAAAATTCTGAAGCGACAAATCAACATTTAGACACTTCTCAGTGACATGACCTTTGAGATGATAACCATTAACATCAAATTTTAGATCTTAACTATCAATTATGTTTCTACATTAAGAAAGAGAAGAATACCCCAGTAGGGGGGGGGGGGGGTACTCCCATATATGGACTATACAGGGATGATCCGCTGGACGGTATGGTTTTTTGAGTTTCTGATCTTAGACAGGGTATCCATTTTCACATCGACAGATCTTGAACAGGGTATGGTATTTATCTACGGCTTTATTTTCTAATGCTTGATGAAGGCTTTTTAGTTGTGATACTCGTTATACAAGATCACAAACACTGACATCCAAACACGGGGGTGGGGGGGGTGGGGGGTGACTCCCATATAAAAGGGTAGGGATGCTTGTCGGACATTTTCGATTTGACCCTTAAGAGGTACTAAAATGGGCGTGGCTCAAGCTCATTTTGATCCCTAAAAGATAATGTAAATTGATAACAGCTTTTTTGTTCAATTGACACCTGACCCCTAAAAGTTACCGCTTTACATAGAAATGTCTGTGTTTGATGGTGGATACCCTAAGTGGTACCAAATGCAAACTCCTGATTTTGAATCCCTAAAAGATACGACGAGCATCCATGTACCCCTCACATAAGGGAGTTCCCCCCCCCCCCCCCCCTGGTCATCCCAAGTATAGATAATTTGTTATTTGTCTTTTAGAGGGATATAAAATTTTAACACTCACATGCAAGACAAAAATAAATAGACTTGTAAGTACCAAGTGCTGGCTTAGAATGTATCGCGTTATACTTCACTTTTATGCTCAGTTCCCATAATGCACTAGGATTTTGACAAGAATGAAATGAAGGAAATGAAAAGTACCAATGATACTTGGACACACAAAATACGTAATATTTTATATAAGTACGGTTTCGGTGAAATTTGGTTGCTCGAATCCTGAACTTGAGGTGCTTCCAAAGGTATTACTCGACAGAGGCAGAGGAATGCCTCTAGCTTGTTTAACGACAATAGAAATAATTCTAACCAGCAAACCAAATTAAGAACCTTCCGTAACCTTCAAAACAGGTCGCGCTAGAGGATTATGCGGGTATCAGCGGCCATCCCGAGGGGGCGGCCCCCGGGCACCCAGGGGCATTTGTCACAGCAGCCATGACAAATACACGCTAAAGCCCCTCGGGTGGGGCAGAAAATTGTGACAAAAAAACCCACCCCTGGGGCAACCTGGGCAACATAAGTATTAGAAGCTAAACGTTTTAGAAGTGTCAAAAATCTTAATAGTTTTATACAAATATTATCCTTTATTTCTTTGTTCTGTCTTCCGACAGTGGTTAATCTCTTAATTTGAATGATAATGATGTCACTTACCTCCAGGACAAAGAAATCGAAGAACGTGTCCTGTGGCGAAAACCGCTGAACGTTGAGACAGGAGATTACGTGCAAACCCCGTGGGTATGTCCCCGGGGTATTTTGACGAAAACGCAAAAGCGCTGTAATGCTCCGCGTGTGGGGCATGTTTTTGCTACAAATCCCCTGCTAAGCCCCTGGGTTGCCCGGGGGCCGCCCCCTCGGGATGGCCGCTGATACCCGCATTATCTCTTACAAATAAAGAATATAACACCAAATTTCACTAACTAAATTAAGAACAAGCAATCGTAATTTAATGATTGGAAAGGGGAGACATTTACACCCTTGCATCCCGCCTGAAGAGAGGCGGTGCCCTTTTTGTACCATTGAAAACACTCCAATTGTGGATTTTACACTGGCCTAAAAAGGCAATTGACTAAAGATCTGAGATTTATAGAACAATCTCCAATTTCAACACCTAACTGCTGACAAACAATTTAGGCTACTAATAAATCCACCAAGAAAATTAATGAAAACTTTCGAATTATATTTATGATTGCTTCCAAAAGAGAAAAATAGGCACTGCCTTTGATAGCCAGCGTTTCGGTTTTTTTTTAGTCCATTATTATTATTGGACTCCCACTCGTGTAAAAGTCTTTTTACAAAGTGCCAATAAACAATTGCCACCCTCTGGACAACCTGTTGGGGTAAAAATATCTGCCCTACTTGGGTAGGCAACGTATGTCAAAATAAATGTCGATGACCATTGCAAAAGGTAGCCCACTACAAAAAACGTTCGTCTATCCACTCAGTAGAGTGGATCAAAAAGGACAGATCTATGTATAAAAAGACAGACGCACGGCAGAATGGAATGGTTTTTTTTGTTTTATATAATCGCAAACTAAAAACTGAAAATATCCAATTAAAATGAGTTGATAAATTGGTTGCGCCTGTAGCGTGCTTGCAGGCGGTAGAGGGTGTTATTTTTTCCGTGCAAGACTGAATAGCCTGCGTCACATCCGAACTGAACCCTAGTTTAATAAGTGTTCAGTTCGGATGTGACGCAGGCTAAGACTGAATGGATCGCACAAACGGATATCGAAACGGCCGTTCAATGTTCATGACGCCATCCATGCGTTCTCTCGTGGAAATCGAAAGCAGTGTGCGTACGACTGATATTTTTACTTTTCATTATCATTCAAAAACAATTTCCCGCCATGGAGTTGTCCCCAGTCCTCTGCAACCAAGAATTAGCCATCTCCCTTCTAAGGAGCTGTGGAAAAAAACTTGCTTTATAACTTTGCCTTTGGTAAATGTAACTGAGAGTCGACGGAGAATCACGTAAGCGATAAAATGGCTAGCGCCTATCAGCCGACAACAGAGCACAGAGAATCACAGGAGTCGATTGGAGTGACTTGTAATCCGACAAGATGGAGCGGGCGAAGAAGAGGCCATGATCTTCCTAAAGTCAAAGTGACGGCCGAGCCCGAAGACAAGCCAGAACCTAACAAAGATGGCAATCAAAGGTATCAACAAATTCTGATGTTCTTTTTTCGTAGCTTTGTTGTTCTTCCGAACAGAATTCTGGCGTAGCTGATTAGATACAAAGCGTTGTTGAAACTACTGATTTAACAAAATGCTACTGCCATCAACACTACAAAGCTACCCAGCTGTTTGCGATCAAACGTGCTTTGAATTTGAGTGTTGTGCAGACGGGTCCGGAGATTTTTTTATTTTGTAAATTAGCAAAACTGAGCCTGCTTTATTATACCCCAATCTGTTAACTGATATTTTTGTTCCGTTATAGGTTTTTTTCCCGGTGTATGAAACCAAAATCAAAGAACGCTGCCACTTTAGACTTGACGCCGGCTGGTTCAATGACATCTCTTGCCAGCCCAACTTGCGAAACAGGCCAAGGAAGCACGACAAAACTTGAAAGAGCCAGGAGTATAAAAAAGTAAGAAGTAAATGCTATTTATAAACAAGTAGTAAACCGTCATTTTGCCCGGTTGCCCACATCGCTAACTAGTCTTCACAGTATTATTGAATTTTACGTGATTGGATGACGATAACACTCCTAAAATGTTTAAACATGGTTTCAACCACTGCACTTCCGGTTCGAGTCATTTTTATGCAAAACGGACTTACATATCCCCAAATGATCCTTAAAATATGCCTTTACAAGTTGGATTCTGGGATGTCCCCTGACCATAAGGTTTCCTCATTTGCGTGACATTGCAGTTCGAAGCGATGGAATGTTAATATTCGCACAATTTTTTGTTAACACGTTTCCTATATCAGTCGCGACCAATATTCAGTAGATTGGCCTATCGTATAGCTCTTTAGTTTTCGATAATCACGTTGGTTATTTCATATTCATAACACCGGACATATCTGTGAAGACCGAGGGATTCTGTCCATACAGAAAAACGTGGTCAACGCTTGTTTTGACGAACGTTCCATCAGAAACTACGTTTGACTCCGAACTCAACTGGAAGTCCGAGATGTCTCAAGCTCCCGAAACTCCAGGCCAAATGGACACGTTTTCTCTTCCTAGTGTTTTCAGCTCACTTCATTCGGTGAATCGACTGAGAGATGTGGAAATTTATCCACAGCCTAAACGTGAAAGCAGTAATCGCAAATTTACCAGGTAATGATGTGGGTTTCATGATGTGCTGAGGGTACGTGTTGCGGTATAGTTCGAAGTCTTTGGTTTCTAGCGAATATAATGTTGAGATTCAAATGATTTGTTTGCTAATGATCGTGAGTTTATAATTTATTGTTCACTTGACGTTATATTACCTTTAGCCGACACTTCATTGTTTGCCGGCTATTTCCAGTTTGTTTTGCAAACTGTTCTTTATTCAGGTAGTGCCCTTTAGTGTGATGTTAAACAGTCCTTAGTGAAGTCTAGCTGTTGGTTGATTGATCATGAACCACAGTGCTGTGTGGAACTGAATTATAGCAAGAGAAAATAAGATTGCTTGCTTTTTTAGTGCTGTCGATCGAATCAGACCTTCAAGATAGCCGATAAATATCCTGTTTGTGGCTAACTGGTATGCTTTTCATATGGTTTTCATGAAGTATGGTAAAGGTTAAATTAATGTGGATTTCATAAGGATGGTAAATCAAGATGGTTACAGAATCTTATTTTAGGAACTTTCTTTCTGTTACACTGAAAGGAATCATGTCAAGTTGACCTCGTTACTTTCGGGAGGTCGTTACTTTCGGGAGGTCGTTACTTTCAGGTTCAAAAAAACATTAAACTACAAGCTTACTACAGGACTTACAGACTCTACGAAAATGCCTGGGACATTGCATTTACACTGTAAATAGCACAAAAACACAATTACGGTAATTTCAAACTCAGTGTGGTCAGTGCAGTTCCATACTTTAATTATTTTATACCTGAGTCTTGATACATCAGTGGACTAGTACTAGTGTATGTCAGAACATACCGTCCTGCAACAGCTGTTGGTGATTCAGTAATAAATGCTTAAAAAACACTTAATGGTAAAAGGTCATTACCTTCGGGGGGTCGCTACTTTCGGGATTTCTTAGCAGCCCCAAATTTTATCGTTACATTCGGGGGGTTGTTACTTTCGGTATGTTGTTACTTTGGGAACTTTACGGTATACTGGAAGAGAAGGGAGGGAGAAGGGAAGAATGAGAGAGAGAAAGAGTAGCTATATCTTTATCTGTAAACCAGGCAATGTAGTTCTATTCATAATATCCTGCTACCAGTAAAGTAAAGCAAAGCACCTTTATTTAACTTTGGTAACTCATGGCAGTCTGGTGAGGCTGACGTGGGACCTACGATTTTATGTCCTAATCCGAGAAGACGTAAAGGTCTAACTATTTGCATGTGAATATTACATATCAATAACTAGTAAGTAATAATGTATAATTTGTTATACTAATTGTTATAATTAACACATAATTCATAGAAAATTTAAAAATTAAGTTAAGTTACATAAATGCTTCTTTAAAAAGGTAAGTCTTGATCCTAGATTTGAATAAGTTTACAGAATCCGTATTCCTAATGCTTGCCGGCAGGCTATTCCATTGCTTAGGAGCCGCTATAGAAAATGCCCTATCCCCATAAAAAATATGTTGTAGTAGATGAACTAGGTACGACTAGAAGGCCTTGAGAGGCAGAGCATAGGAAATGCCTTGGAACGTAAGGTTCCAGTAGACTAATTAAGTATGATGGAGCGCAGCTATTAGTAATCTTAAAAGTAGTGAGTAAAACTTTAAATATTATCCTATATTTAACGGGGAGCCAGTGTAATTTGTGCAAGACAGGAGTTATATGATCTCTGAGTTTAGTTCTCGTCACTAATCTAGCGGCTGAGTTCTGCAGGCGCTGCAACTTATCTATTTCCTTTGCTGGTAGTCCATATAATAAACTATTACAATAATCTAACTTTGATGTTATGAAGGCATGGACTAGACGTTCTGTGCTAGACTGATCAAGATACAAATGTATTTCCTGACTCTCCTGATGTTTCTGAGAGCCAGCAAAGCAGAGCGGCAAACACTATTAACATGTCTGGACATAGTGAGATTTTTATTGAAAATAACTCCGAGATTATGTGCTTCCTTACTAATAGGTACAGAGCATTGACTTATGTTGATACCGGCTATGGGAGTAAGAGTTAAGAACCGAGAATGAAAACGTACTATTTCAGGGATGGCTGGTATATTATTAATACCACAATGGGAGCAGCAGTGGTTTTCAGAAAATGTGTACCTTTGTTTCTCCATATTGCAATTTGCCAAAAAAAGATTTACTTCAGACATCATAATATAAACAAATCTAGTATTTGGAGTAGTATAAAAGGACAATTTCTCCAAGGGTCTGGAAATATATTTCTCTTGTAACAGACAATAAATAATTAATGTTATGCATTGGTAGTGCAAAGAGAAATAAGTTCCTATGTGGACGAGAGGGCCTGGAGAGCTGACTTTGTTATGATAATTAGGGTTATAAATATAAACTGTCAAGAGACACTCAGTTCATTGTGGTCCTGGCTCGCGAATTGTAAGCATGCTAATTTTTACCATAGCAAAAATTGCTACATTAATGTTTAATAACTAAGCAAGTAAGGCATATTTATTTCATCCCAAGTACAAATTTAACATAATTATTGATACATATACATGTACTGTACAATATACATCAATAATAGGGACATCTTAAAGAATGCCAATCAGGATTAATGCTTTGCAATCTTGAACAATAGAAAACTGTTACAATCGCCATTTTCGTACAGTACGGAAATGGCGATTGTAACGGTTTTCTGTTGTTGAAATGTAAACACGGGCTTGCAAAGCATTAATCCTGATTGGCATTCTTTAAGGTCTCGATAAAGGTTTGATGTGTTATTTTGGAAAAACGCTGAAAATGGTATATTTTTCAAGGCGAAATTACTCAGTTCAGCCCTTCAGAATTGCTACATGAATGTTAAATAACTAAGCAAGTACATGTATATAGTAAATAAGTACAGGGGTTTCACATTGATCACTCGGTGGTACAGTGGTTAAGGCTCTGGCCAACAGATCCGGTATGGTAATTCAGTATGGTAATTAGTATAGTTAATTAAAGCAATGTAGCACTGCATGTATGGAGACTTGTGGAGAGAGGGATAGGGGAAGGAAGTGATAAGGGAAGAGAGAGGTAGGAAAAGACAGGGGGAAGGGAGGGTGGATATATTTTTATAATCTTGATAATTGTACTGGTTCAAAAATAATTGAACTAGTTTTTAAAAAAAATGAACTGGTTCAAAAATAATTTGAACTGAGATCATAAAATTATTTGAACTGCAACATACTCTTACTGTATATATATAATAGCATGGATACTGTGGGTCCGGGACCTGTCACCTTGCATTGCTTCATCTCAGACATGTTAGACACTCATGTCTGTATAATTTATAATTGTGCAGATGTGCTGGGCCGGGTTGTTCAAAGCCCGATTAGTGTTAATCCTGGATTAACTCTGCACAGAACCTATTGGTTGTCATGGAAATTAACCCTGGATTAGCACTAATTGGGCTTTAAAAACCCGACCCAGATGTAGAAATAATATAGCATAGATACTGTGGCCTGGACCTGTTTCCACAAAGTGTTGTTGTTGCAGTGTATTTCTAGGACTCAAGGGAATAATAGGAAGTTTATTTTTTATGATAGTGTAATAAATTGTTGCTCAAGTTAATATTCAAGAGTGACTAACACTTTTACAAAATAATAAAATAATACCAAGCTGACAATTTACAAATAAATTGCATGATTAATTATTGTAAGAAACCTGTTGGACACTTAATTTATTATTAATTTGTTTCTAAATGCAATTTCCACTTTCTAGGCCTAAGGGCAGCCTGTAAAATTGAATTCAGATCAGTAATTTGAATTCAGACATTCATTATTTATTTATACACCATCCCTTCGTAATGAGTGTATTTTCGTAGGAAAGTGTGGTTTGAAATTCTTACCAAGAAATGTTATTTTGAAACATTAATCAATTACAGCTAAAATGGAGGAAACTTCCAACAGGTAGTTCTGCATTCAGGATACATTGTATTTCTGTAGAAAAAGAATTAATTTTATACTCCTTACATCTTATTATTGTATACTTTACTATGAATTATATTTTTCATGCTGAATAATGCCTGCCTTAACTCTTTCCAGATGAGACCAAAAGTGGTAAAAAAGTCCATTGTAAACTAAAATTCATAATTCCAAAAATATTGAGAATTATATGGAAAGCTTAATACATCATTTTAAAGATTTATAAAAACACTTTTAGAATACAACTTTACTTTCATAAACAGATGTAACATAATAGCATAAATTAGCATGCATTTGCCATCAAATATTGGTAAATTGTGAAATTGACACAGCATTGTGTGTTGGATAATAAAACCTTCAAATCAAAACGTGGCCTTGTTATGTTGGCAACATGCTCAGCAAACTTGACTGAAATAAATTGAGAAGAACTGGTATTATGAGAGCTACATGTAACATGAATATAACGCTGTAAATTTGGAAGGAGGCTGAAGTGTCATATTTCACATGACGCTCGCTAAATTGAAAGATTTCATAATGCTCACTCGGCCTAATTTTGTCCTTTTTTATAGTGGAAGCTAGCCAATTTTGTTCTCCATTATTTTGTTCATCAAAGGATGAGAGGTTTCAAGCATACAAAATCGATGTAAATACTAATTTTATGGCATACTAAAGCACTCAGTGCTGTACACATGCTCACATATCACTAAGTTGTAGTAGTTGAAGTCGCAGAACATACCTCGATGCATCGTCGAAATTCGGCAGTTCACCACTTGAAATGGCTTCACGATCACTGTCAGATGTATCAAACTCTTCGTCATTTCTCAGCCTATCAAACTATCAGCGAGTGGAATAACTTACCTGGCACAATAGTTGAAGCAGTAACGGTTCTACGTAATTAATTAGTTCATAGATCATTTTTGATTTTGAATCCGTATCCGTATTTGTAAATACTTTTCTCTTGCACCTTGAATAAACTATGAATTGTATGTATGTCATCCTAAACAAACCTCAAAACCTGGTCAGTAGAGCATTTTTTTCGGAGGCCTTGTCTGCTTCGCTTCAGTAGCCCTGTGACTTCGCTCATCCAGCTTGCTTCACAGTAGAAATCTCGACTAATCATAGCTTGAATTCGCTGAGTTTCATTATTTGGACGTAATGCAAGTGAATAAGAATTATTTATGCTATTGGTCATATGTGACCAATGTTTAAAGGGCCGTCGTGAAAGAGTTAATACATGATGATTATATTATGTAATATGTACCTGCTTGTTCTTTTCTGTTTACACATGACACATTATTTTACATGACTTTTGTACATACATGTGTGTAACTTGATATTGCATGTATCTTAAATATTTAAGTGTTTGGGCTTCATACTGATTTTCCCTTAAGAGGCAACATTCACTTTTATTTAAACTTAAAGTCATATTTTACCAGGATTAAAGCTTGTCAGACACATTTACTAGCCAAATTATACAGTCAGGGGCTTGTGCTTTGTTCAATCTTTTGAATGTTCATATTGTAATAGAGGTGACACTATACTCTCTAAAATAATTGAAGGGCTGACAATGAAAACAACATAATATATGTGATATTTTTTCTTCACATACATCACTCTTTTCTGTTTTTATGGTCACTTTTAGATTTTTTTCAAGTTTAATTTTTAAATTAATGTACATGTAGCTCGTGTAAATTTCTTGTGGGAAAAACTCAGGATTTGAAAATTTTTCACTTTTTCTCACCTCCCCTACCCCGTATTTTTAATAAATTACGAGCTTGTTTACCAGAGCTGAGTCAAACATGGGTTATCAGTGTCTGTGGTAATTCTGTTTTTGCTTCTTTTGGGTTTTTCAAGTCGTTCATAAGGTCCATTCATATTATTTTTTTCATTTTGCTTGTTATGAACTCTTTCATTGCCATATTTATTTTCAAATTTGAATGTATTAGCCCTTTACTCATCAAATATTCAATTCACACTATAGTGCACTTCACAAAGAAACATTTAAGTACTGAAGTTTTCACACCTTCAATTAGCTTGGTCAGTGGAGTCACTGCATGACCGACCCAATTTCAGTTACTTTAAATTTTGAAAATACAATCTTTCCAAAATTCTTGTGAGCTATCCCCGTAGCTAACATGGATACAACCTGATTCCCTTCGGATTCCCTTCGGACTCAACACAAGCTGAAAAGAATTATGGGTACACACCAAATAATTTTAAGTCCCCAGGCAAAACACAAACAAGGCCTGACACGACTACATGTATCTTTGGAAAGCTAAGACCATGAAAGTACCAAAATGACCTACCTAGCTCCAAAATATTAACAGTTTGGTTCGTCTGAAGATGTAACTCTGTGTAAATCTCCAGAGATAACGAACCACCTTTTAGTCAAACAGTTCTAATTGTTCAACCATGAGTTAAGCTGGCAACTTAATAATGTCCAACGGCACTTTACATGTTAATTTGGTAATCTTTAGTTATGAGTAAACATATTTTACTGTCTGACTACAGTAACTGGGGCAGAACCAATCACATTGTAGAATGACAACAAAGCATTCCAACTTGCGGTTATTTGATCCAATCAGTGCTGAGAAAAGACAATAGCATTTCAACATGTTCGTACTTTGATCCAGTAAAAGGCAAATTTGGTGGACTAGTTTTGAAGTAGAAGTCTTTTGAATGTCAGAAGAAAATTGTGTGAATATGCAAGTATTTGTAAGTTAATTGGAATGCTTTATTTTCGTTTTGCAATTTGTTTATTTCTCATTGTCTCATTGGCCCTGGTTACAGTAAAAATAGAATGTAAATGTAGTTGCACTGTACAAAATATGCACATGTACAAAAGAAAGAGACAGATTCACAATGAATTAATTTCTTTACTTGTTATATTGTACAGTGTAAGTTAAAGTTTAAAGTTAAATTTTAACTTTGACAGTTTTAAGTTAAAGTTAAAATTAATGAGTAACTTTCTCCCTTTTCAGGAAAATTGTGAAAAGCACAGAGCAGTTCTTTGGTTTGGGTGAATGCGAGGAAGAGCATACTCAAATCCAAAGAAAATGGACTCAAAGGAAGAAGCGTCATTACGGCAAACGCTATGGTGGTTTTTCAGATGTGGCAGAGGATGCAGTTGATGCAGCACATGCCAGACAGGCAAGACAACATACAAGACAAGCTAGTGTGAGCAGTGATCATAGCACTACCAGTGCACAGTTTGATCCAACACTAATGCGAGCCCGTAGTAGAAGGAAGTCTGTTGCATCTATGGCATGGAAGGAACTGAAAAACAAGGCCAAGGCTGGGACTCTGGTAACATTTTGAATTCTAACATTTTATAATTCTATTGGATGCTCAGATTTAATATTCACATGAGAAACTAAGACTTCAGGTGGCTCGCCTGGATTTTCCAGGGACGCACCATACCCAATTTGAACGGCTGCTACTACACTGTCAGAGCACGGTCGAGCTAGCCACTTCACCCATTTACTAGAAATAGAATAAACTTTCCAGAAATGTAGGTTTGTTTGACATCGGTGTTACCATAGCAACACAGCGTTGACGTCATGTGTTTTACATATCAGCAATTTTCTTGAAATTTAGACCTAAACTTTTAAAACGACCTAGTGTCCCTTGTAGTCTAAATGTAGGCCTTCAAGACTGCAAAGTTTAAACAAATTGTATGAGAGCATTTTCGAAAAAAAATGGGTTGAATATTTTCATTCAAAAATGACAATTCGCCTTACTTCCTGTTTAGTCGTCGAGAACTGTGTGTCCGGACCGATTCAAACGCTGTTTTTAGCATATTTCATACCTGTGGCATAGGACTACTTGCCATGAAAATTTCATTCCGTTTGCTTTATTCGATTCCGGTTTATGGAATAATAGGTAATGTAATAAATATGCTCATTTTACTCAGAATAGTAATGTATTTGCTACTAAGGAAGCTGTAATTCGAAAACTAGTCGATAATTTTTTTTTTTTATATTTTCACCTGAAATTCAACATGTACTACCCTTGCCCTGTAAATTTCAAGAGCATTGAATCATTTTAAGGGCGCGAAATAAAAACAAAAACACAGGGAACTTTTACATTCATCCACGCAAGCTTCATTGCTGTATCATTTTGTTTGTAGCTTGTGTCTTTCCGAAATTTCTCTTTTGTCTAGATTCTACATACTTGTGTGCTTTTGAACTAACAAGTTTACCATGCACACTTGCTACACTTCGCTAATGCCGGAACGCTCGTGCAAATTCTGTTTTTAGTACAATAGTCATGCTGCCAGTTGTAACGCTGTTATATTATTTATTTACAAAAGGTTTTATAATATCACTAATACAAAATCTCGTTTTTAATTTATATTTAGAAAATGTGGTCTAGACGTCACGGGCACTCTTTCCCGATCTGGTTACTAAAAACACACTTATTCAACATTATCATCCCGCACTGCCAAGCTTCATGGTTTAACTAATTTGCATGTCATTGTCCTAAGAACAGAATTTGCACGAGCGTTCGGGTGGTAGCGAAGCGTAGCATGCGTGCATGGTAAACTTGTTAGTTCAAAAGCACACAAGTATGTAGAATCTAGACAAGTGAGAAATTTTGGAAAGACACAGCTATAAACAAAATGATACAGCAATGAAGCTTGCGTGGATGAATGTAAAAGTTCCTTATGTTTTTGTTTTTATTTCGTACCCTTAAAATGATTCAATGCTCTTGAAATTTACAGGGCAAGGGTAGTACATGTTGAATTTCAGGTGAATGGATTAAAAAATATATTTATAAATCGACTAGTTTTCGAATTACAGCTTCCTTAGCAAATACGTTACTATTTTGAGTAAAATGAGCATATTTATTACATTACTTATTATTCCATAAACCGAAATCGAATAAAGCAAATGGAATGAAATTTTCATGGGAAGTAGTCCTATGCCACAGGTATGAAATATGCTAAAAACAGTGTTTGAATCGGTCCGGCAAACACAGTTCTCGACGACTAAACAGGAAGTAAGGCGAACTGTTTATTTTTTTAATGAAAATATTCAACCCATTTTTTTTCGAAAACGCTCATACAATTTTTTTAAACTTTGCAGTCTTGAAGGCCTACATTTAGACTACAAGGGACACTAGGTCGTTTTAAAAGTTTAGGTCTAGATTTCAAGAAAATTACTGATATGTAAAACACATGACGTCAACGCTGTGTTGCTATGGTAATACCGATGTCAAACAAACCTACATTTTTGGAAAGTTTATTCTATTTCTAGTAAATGGGTGAAGTGGCTAGCCCGACCGTGCTCTGACAGTGGAGTAGCAGCCGTTCAAAGTGGATATGGTGCGTCCCTGGAAAATCCAGGCAAGCCACCTTAAAGGGACACTGTCACTGAGTCAATTGAACATGAATTTTGTTTCATTTTAAAAACAAAACTACAAAAATAACACTCTGAGATAGACGAGAAATACATGTACCATGTGAATGTCCTGATATGATTTTCAACCTTTTTCAACAGAGGATGGCAAAGATTAAAGTGTATTACAAAAACTTTATATTCTAGAAACCTGATTTTGGTTTACAGTGAACCCATTTCAAGTTAATTGCTCGACATTTCTCTTAAAAACACTATTTTTCATTCACTCCAATCTTTGCCATCCTTCATCAAAATTGTCTCAGATTTTCTCCAGTCTACCTGGAAAGCCTATTCTGCTATTAATTTGAGTAGTTATTTTTGTCTTTCATGATGAGAGAGTTTATCATTTGGGGGTTGACAGTGCCCCTTTAAGAACTGTTGTAATAATAGGCAATATTTGTATTCTCACGGACGAGCTGGAATGAGCACTCAATGGAGGCTCATGCGGGGGAATTTGCTATAAGCTATTTAGCATTAGAAAAGAATCCCCCGCATGAGCCTCCACTGAGTACTCGTTCCAGCTCGTCCGTGAGAATACGAATATTGCCTATTAAAGCATTCATTTGATTTACCTTCATTAAATCCACACTTCGTTATTTCTTCATAATTTATTGAACAATAATATTATTCCAATTATGTGTTATTTCTTTCAGTATGTTGTTAAATCCTTTATGTGAGACATGGTAATCCAAACATTAGATATCAAACAAAAAGTCATGTAATGTATCCCATGGTACTGTCAAAAAGCGTTTATGCAAATACATGCAAGTACATCTAGCATATTCATTGTTTCAGCTGAGTACTGTAAATACCTGTGTATAGGCCACAGTTTTTTGGGACAAACACAAGGGCCAAAGTTGGGGGTGCAGCTTATATGCAGGTATAACAAGCTTATAAATTATATTGTATTGTACTACTCTTCCCAGTAAACTGCAACACCCCAAGTTTTTTTACGGCTCCCGTGATGTCAATATTCTGTACCACGTGATCACTGTTTTGCTTAACCGCTGGTAGAGATTTTTGTGTGGCGGCGTGAGAAAAGCGACGTGTTGTTCTACATTGTAGACAAAGAATGCCTCGTTGGAGACAGTAGAATGACACATTGTAGACAAGTTTGACATTTCAAAACCGCAGAACGACTGACTGAGATCTTAAAATATGAACTACCATCTTAAATCTTAAAATATCTCAGATGAATTGGCAAAATATTTCCTCCATTTCCCTTAATAGTTAAGCCACGTTATGTGGTTCTTCAAATACGTTTAGTAATAAACTCCAGAGCTCAAAGAACAGCGAGAAGCAAATTTTTTCCAGCGATTTATAAACTTTGAAATCAACAAGGCAGTCGAAACTTGTCTACAAATGCCGCCAACAAGAAATCTACCCGGCGGTATGTCAAATGGTCATCCGTGGTACAGAATATTCACATCACGTGAGCCGTAAAAAAACTTGGGGTGTCGCAGTTTACTGGGAAGAGTATAGTACATGTATCACACATACTTGCCCCAGGCCCCTATTTTAAAATCCAAGATGGCAGACCTCGGACTCTCGTGCACGTATAGTTTTGCCAGAAAACCTCACCTTCTCTTACGATTCAAGGAATGAGGCTCCTTGAAATTCTTGCCAGATAAGGTTACTGGATACCTTCAAAACGAAAAAGAGGGTGAACATTTTTCCCCGCACAGAAATGTAGTTTTAGTAGCAGTGTTTGATATACTAAAAACTCTGTTCAAAAAAAGTTAATATTAATGGAGATATACCAAAAGGAAGTTTTTAACCGGAAGTAAAAGGTTCTGTTTGATTGACAGCAGATCAATTAACACATGACAGGTGCTCACTCGCCCATATCGAAAGTGTGGGGAAAGCTAGCGCATAAATTCATTTCATATACCAATGTTTACGTTTATTGATAAACGTTTTTCCACACACGATTCCATAATTCCATCGGTTGTTGGCCTTATTATGTCTTCCAAAAAGCAAGCAGGATACCCTTAGCTTGGAAAACAAAGAAAAATGAAAAGCAAAACAAGTCCAAACAACGCATACGACTTCGAGCCAAATAGAAGTCCTCGAAAAACCCGACAAGGGTTCGTATTTTCACTTGCGTGCCGAGTGATCCACATCTGAACATACATGTAAAGCAGAATTGATAGGAGCCAGCCGAGAGAATATTTGTATCCAAGAAAGCTAAGATGGAAACGTAAAGTCTGACGGTTCACCTTTTTTTCTTCTTTTTTTCAAGTCAAACGTACCTTTGATCGGAAATCAACATACAATATTCATCTTGGCAAATATATATATTTCTCTAATTCCTAGATTACAATATCCTCTGGAACCCACATATTAAAACGAGACTACAAGGAGAACTATGGCTTGTAATTATATTTACATATTGAAACTCTCTACCTTTAGTTTTCCCCGCTGAATTTTGGGAGACTCCAGGAGGTTGCTTCTGATTGGAGAATGGGTGTTGAGTCCGGAAAGCCGCTCTAAGTAGGTGTGAATCAGTTGCTGAACTTCTAATGCCGATTTCTCGGCTACAATTTTTCAACGTTTCTGCAGTCTTCAAGTGAATTGATTGCATATAAGAATTTACCGGAAATTTTGTCCATTGATTCTACGATAACTAATCTTCAAAAGCGTGTGTGATTTTTTTCTGATTTGTTTTTAGTTTTAAAGATATCGGTCCAAGCGTGATGGCTTGGCAAAAATAAACAATGACTCAACTGTAAACTGCAATAATTTTGCATAGAAAATAGGTATCAAAAATCGCACACACAATATTGGAGATCAATGACCGCTTAACTTGACACAAGTGTTATTACTTCGTAAGTATAAAAACCCGGCGCTGGTAATTCGCATTTATAAACGTCTTCGACATCGGGTTAAAGTGACTGTAGTTTTAAATCTAGAGTAATTCCGTATTAAATAACGTTTTACTGGTATTCTTCAGTTATCAACCTTTCCATTCATTTGATATATAGGTTCCCATATTTTGTTCGCCGAGCGCCCGCGTAAACACATTTTTGCGGAAATCACTTTTGAAGGTATCCAGTAACCTTAATGGGGGAATAAAGGAATAATAATTGTGGAGTGACTTAAAGACACAAAGGGTAAGATATTCACAAGAAATGACTATAGGAAAGTTAAGTTGTAACTATATTCGAGTTGCGATAGCAGTTGTCATGACTTGGCCTTGGAATGACAACAATCTCTTCTGAAGAAGTTTTGCTTCAAGTACCTTCTACATGTAGCTGTATAGGGGCATGTAAAGGGCATCTAAGTTTGGGGTGCAGCTTACATATGGGTGCAGCCTATACATGGATATTTACGGTACTAGTAAGTCTATGTATCTTTTACCTTTCAAACTGGATGAACATAATAATGTTAGGTAAACCTTTAAGAAATCATTTACGCTTAAAATCTGTAAAACACACTGGGTAATTTTCATTTCTCGTTACTAAAAATAATTTCTTTTAAATAAAATAAACTTGAAAATTGTAAGGAATCCATCAAATAAATCCAAAGATAATACCCCTGTAATTAAACCACTGTAAATGCTAATTGACAGTCTGTTGTGTTTCTATTGACTTCCAGGGGCAGATGGCTTTGTTCATGTTAACAGTTGATCTTGTAAGCCATGGTCGTGTAATCTCAAAATCATTTCTTAAAAATAATGATTTTTTCTTTTAAATATATTTTTAAAGCATTATAACTGCTGCCCCAGGACAAATCAATTTATTTGCACTGAATGGCTTTCTGTTTCTTTATATTTTATTTTGTTAGCTATTATTTTGGTTTTCTGCTGACCCAATTAACAGGCTCATTTTGGTACTTTTTTAAAATTTTGCTTTCTAACCAAAACTTAGTACACAATCATAAGCATAAAGCATATAATTGACGTATTAACTATAATTATTATTAAAATTAATAATGTTAAATACAAGTAGCATGCATGTCATATATTATTGCCTTTGAAATCGATAATGAATGCTATTAATCATATTACATATGAAGGGGTCCGTGCAAGAACGACGTAAGTGACTTTTTATCGAAAATGAGGTTTTTGGTGTTTCCAAATGTTCTTGACCGAAGCTATCATGTGGCGAAGTTTTTTCTTAAAATTCGTTGTGTAAGTATGTAAAATCGTAGAAAACATCTTCCTCACCAGAAGTTAGATATTTCCCGCGAAGAGTGTAACAACGATAGTCTTTATTTGGCGCGTAATGGCTCATAACGAGCTCGGACATGTTGTAGTTTTTCAGATTCGTATTCTTGTCCGCCATTTTGTCTGTTTCATTACAAAAGACGGCAATGCATCATGGTATGAAATCGAAAGGTTTTCGTTAAAAATTAATACATATTCGTAGCTATTTCGGCCCTAGAATGAAACATTCGTGGACCCGATCAAAGCGAGCCTTCTGTCAACACCGAGAAATAATTGATTACTGGTAACACAAAACCAATACCTTGTGACCTCGTAATGTTGATAAAGATCAGATCATTCAACGTCTTACTTTCAGGTAATGTTACACTATGGAGGCATGTGGCAGAAATGCCATCCTCTGATCTAGCTTTAACAATCATAAGGTGAGCGTGGAATTGAAGCCGGCCGTGCCAACGAGAGCTACAATGGATTCTCTCACTTTCCTCAAATATTTTCAAATAACATCGTCGAATGATAAAGGAAGCCACATTTTATGAATAGGAAATAAAAGCGCGTAAAATATCAATATCGGAGCCATTTGAAAGGTTTTCAGTAGTGTGCCAGTTTCGCGGGCATTTGTTACGGATCAGTCATTCTACACCACATGATAATTGTGAACTGTCAATCAAAGTTTGTAAAATTACTTCCGGTAAAATGAATATATCACATATTTTCAAAATCTTTTTTTGTAGCTGGAAGATATATAGAAGGATATTACACGTATCTGATTTCCTCAAAAATTAGAGATGCCTGCGGAGGAGGCTATATTACACGGTGGCGAGAAGATATGAAGTTTATCCTCGAGAATCAAGCATAAACTTCATATCTTCAAATTACCGTGTAACTGCATGTCAGTACAAACTTGTGAGTTTTTCTAAGCTGTTCTGGGGAGTTTCATCGGGTTTTCTTGTCTCTTCGTTGCAGTCGAGAACGTCTTTAAAGAGTTTTAGATCGTATTTGGCTTTTTGTGCTCGGAATATTCATTGTCATGCAGCTCATTTAAGCTGTTTACCTCTTCCTCTGTGATTTTCACAAACCTGCCGCCATCTTTGTAGTTCAAAAGGCGGCAAACGTGATGTCATCGATATTTTCACTAGTGGGATGTAGTTTCGTATGAGTTCTACGAGTGGTTTATTTCTCAGTAAAACACTATCGTCCATATAATGAGATAAAATACTACATCACAAGCGAATTTTTTTTCCACAAATACCTGCTTCTGAAGGTCTAAGGTAAGCTTAGAAAATGCTCTTCCCAGATCGTCCAACCACAGGCAGCCCAGACTCGACATATATTTCCCGCCTTTTGGGTTACCTGTGGTATGTTTCATAAGCGATCTCGTGAATTCTCTTTTCCGATTCCTACGAAATAAATCTTCAATAATAAAAGATTGATACTTAATGAAGTTTTTTGAGTGGTTTTGGGGTGATTTGGGGACTTCTAAAGCAGTTTATTAGGCCTCGAGGTTTTGACCGTTGGCCGCGTATCTATCTCATAGCTACAAATATACACAAGGTATGCAGCTTCGAGCCGCTTTTCATCGAGGTCACCTCACTCGCCGCCGAAATTCGACAAGAAATTCAAATCGATTTCGCCTCTGCTTTCGGCACACAAATCCAAACATGTGTAAGCACTTCTCATCCACGTTTCAGGCCAAACGACGTGAAAACGTTTGAAACCACTGCTATGCGAAAGTCGAAACGAATTTAATTCAGTTTGATACAGCGATAGCACGGCATTTGATACCTACGTTGATACCTACTCAAAACTGATCTTTAGAGCACCATAAATGAGTCAAAATCCTAAATTTGATAGTTGTATCACGTATAGGAGCAAAGATAGGTCAAAGACAAAGATACATGCAGGCATGTATTAAAAGTCGCGGGAAAATTTCGCAAAACGTTTATACAGACGTTAGTACGGAAATTTTGATTGGAAGCAAGTTTGTGTATGCCAGTATCTTTTCTCCTCTGCGTGCATGATTGGTATTTGGACTAATAATATTATTCAGAAGTATCCACTGCAGAATTTTAGACTGGCCTGTCCTTTCAGTAGTGAGATGTGGCGAGTGGACCATGTTACAGATTTTTTCTATTTTACCACTCGTAGGTGGATGGAGAACCTCAACAGGCTTAAAGCCCTTCTATGGAGATAAAGGCACCTGTAGTTGGAACTGGAGTTAAAATAAAGTTTACTTATTATTTATTATCTGTAGCTGTTGCCTGGTGTGTTTGAAAGACCTCATTAGAGTAGAGAGTAGCTCTTCCACAAAGCTAAAGGGCCTGGAAATGATAATTTCCGCTTATAATACTCCCGGAGAATGCTGCATACAAGCGATGGTAGCAAATTTCGACTAGAAGAAAGTTTGTGTTAGTTTTTGCCGCAGCTCTTTTTAGGGTTCTTATCCTACCTCACAAGCGCTGCGAGGGAGGCTAAGTTTGTGTATGCCTGTATCTCTTTTCCTGTGCGTGCATGATTTGGTTTAGACTACTGATTTCAGTCAGCATGCAGTATTGAGAGCTGCAGACACGCGATGGTAACAAACGTTTACTGGAGGCAACTTTGTGTAGGCCTGTATCATTTCTCCTTTATGGGCATGATTGGTATTTCAACTTCAGCAGTATTCACTGCAGAATTTTAGTTGTCCTTTCAGTAGTGAGATTGTGGCAAGCGATTGGGGCAGCTTTAGCCAAAGTTTACTTATTGTTTGAAATACCTCGTTAGAGTCGAGTATCATTTCCGCTTAGAATACTCCCGAAGAATGCGCAGACACGCGATGATAGCAAGTTTTTACCACGTCACCTGATATTAATTAGCAAGTTTTTTTTTGCTTCACACCGTCGGAACAATGATTAGCAGCGGGTGCATGCCGTACTTTTTTTTGGCAGTGTTTCAGCGGTGTTCTTTTCCTTGTTAAAGACATTGGTGGTTAGTTGTTCAGTATGACGACAAACTAAGACGTTTCAATCAAAAGACACTGCAGCAAAACGTCACGCACATACGCTTTTGATAAGCCCAGCACCTGCGGATCCCGCCAGTTTCCCGCCAAAACTAAAAAAAAAAGACAAGCACTCCGGTTTCTAATTTTAGGCACGTGTGAATAGTTTTCGCGAAAAACAAGAAAACTACTTGAACGCTAAGCCTCAAACTTTGACAGGTTTAAGTTTTCTTAATTTGTAATTCACTCGGTGAGTTTACTAAGTTATAAAGTTATTTATTAAAAAAAAGGTTAAAGCCCTCGGAAAATTTTATTTCAAACCAGCTGAGCCTTCGTTTTTTCGGTCAGAGGCGCACAACGTTTTGCCGCGGTGTGTCTAACGTGGTCTCGAGTCAAAATTTATTATTAATAATGTTATTTTGCATCAAATTTACCATTATAATAAACACAGGCCTCATGCTATGCACACAGAGAGTTCTAACTTATATTTTGTTTTTCGCAAGAAGACGCACGGGGCGACGAGACTTGTTTTCACAAGAATATGCGCGGGACTTGGGCTTAGTCCAACTTTATAGGGTCGCGGCTATATTCCATCCGCCAAAAGGTCGAATTGCAATATTCTCGATGTTATATTTCTAGGGTACAAACTAAAGCGCTCCTACGCAACTCTTTGCATGTACTGCAGTGTAGTGCAGACGTCATGACCACTACACTAAGCCGGTCTACGTCTACCGCCGTTCGGAATGTGACAAATGTTTATCTTCATCCTTGACTGGTTTTAAGTTGTCATTAGAAAGAACGATTATCATTATTTCAAGCGTGTTTTCTATTTAAGGATAGTTGGTAAATTAACGGGGAGAATGTGTTGGCAATGGCTCCAAGCCCGTATGCTCAGTACAACCTCGTACCCAGGGTCTTTTTGGATCTGACCGAGGAGACCCTGGGGACAAGTTGTGTTCAGTATGCTAATTTGAGTGTCATTGACAACTTCCAAGATGGCGGAAAATAGTGGTGAACGTGCCACTAAAATTGACAATATAAACTAACCCTAACCTGAACCATACAACTTTTCCTAACCATTTCAACAACAAGTTCCCAGGTAAACGATGAGGTTTTAGGGTTCACAGGTAAACAACTAATTCTCACTAGAGAGAGGAAAACTGTATTAACTCGAACTCAAACTCCTATTAAATTCGCAGGCTTCCTGTGAGCAATTCTTTAGTACTGTATGTAGCCTATTTATTATTCCCTGTTTTGGGGTAACATAAAGACCGCAGACGGCATATTTCGAAAGACTTCCTGTTTCTACATCGATGTTAATCGCCACCGGATTTTAACCTCGCTCAATTTCATCAAGTCTTCTTCCTTCCCTAAACGAAAAAATCAAGTTCTAAGAAGGTTAGTATATTATAGGCTATCATTATTCTGTTTTGTGGTGACCGAAAGATATCGGATGATAAATTGTGAATTCCAGCTTCGCTTCTTTTCCCCCTGTGCTTGGCTGGAATGGAACACACTTCCTATAAGAACAAGTCTGTCGATGTTTGATTGTAATCGATCTAATTAATGTAATCATCCGTCATGTCAACACTAAAGTCTAAACCTTTCTGCGAGCTGTGCACGTGCACGCCAGAGGTCATGATTTAATATTCGATACCGAGTTAATAAATTGAGCCGGTTAACACAAGTTTGAGGGAGAAAAGCGAGTAAAAGAGCGAATTTCCGAAACTTCTGCCTTATTATCGGCATGATATGGTTCCACTGGAGAGCAGTGTGGTTGTTAAATGTGAGTCTTACCTTATTAAGTATGTAAACTTTGCATTTTCCCGGAATATAGTGAGTTAACAGTTTTCTTAGATTTTCTCTGAATGACCTAAAAGTCACTTACGTCGTTCTTGCACGGACCCCTTCATATATTAAAATATATTGAAATTGATAAAAGCTTAAAATTAATAAGCCAAAATTGAATTGTGTGAAACAGGAATAATGTTGTAAGTCAAGGGAATCATTAAATTAGGGCTTTCAAAATGTTTTTGAGTAAGAGGTAAAACTAGGAAAGTAGGTACATGTAGGCTAAAAGTAAAGCAAAAGTTTCATTGTCTGTTGATAAAGAGAAAATAGCCAGCAATGTGCCTCAAAGCAACTGCCGTAGCTCTGCTGTAGCACTGGCTTGTTTGAAAGCCCTGTTATAGACCACATTATGAAAAGAAAATTGAATTTAAACATTACATGTACATTGATTAGGCAAGTTTGGTACATGTATTGTTATGGATGAGCTAGAATGAGCCCTCAATGGAGACTCGTGCATGAGGGTACAAAACGTGCCTATTAGGACTTTTCTGTTAAGCTCTCTCAGTACATATTCATGATGCCCTTAAATGGGAGCTGGGTGGCACAGCATATAGGTGCTTGCCCCTCATCTCTGTGAGCCTGGTTTGACTCCTGGATGCAGTGTCATGTGAGTTGATTCTCATCCATGCTCCAAGAGGTTTTCTCTGGTTTTCCGTCAACTCACATGTTGATTTTGACGGAGGGGTATTGATTGCAGAGATTATGAATGTAGTAATGTTAAGGAGCGTGTGTGTAGAATGCTTGGATCATAGCAGTATCTGCTAGAGGCCTAATAAGCATCGATATCCAAGGGTAAACAAAATATTTCATTTTTTGTTTTGATTTGGTGATAATATCATAAAATGAATCAATAATGATTATACTGTTTTAGTATTTCTAAAAATGGGTTGGACTGCAGTAACTAACAACCTGCCATGTTATTGGCTTGCTATCTCAACAAAACAACAATAGAATGATACAAACACAATAGATTTCTTTATAGTGTGGCCAAAAAGGGGTCCAATAAAATGCAAGGTTTTTAGTAGCTCCAGTTGTACCCTAAAAATGCTCTACTCACAAAAATTAATAACATATTGCAAGCCAGACTAGTTTAGGCACCCTAAGTGCTTCCAATTGGAGAGATTGGCATGCAAATTTAGCTTATTTCTAGTCAAAAGGTGCATTACTTTGTAAAGTAAATACAAATATTATATCAAGGCCATGACTTAGACCACAGGAACTAAACACATTGCAAACACAAATAAAGCATCCAAACTTACAACAACAAAAAATAATATCCACTTATTTTTCATTTAAAAGACTGACTTCAGAACTAGTCCACCAAATTTGCTTTTACCAATCGAAACTCAAGCAAGTTGAAATGCTATTGTCTTGTACTCAACACTGATTGGCTCAAATAACCGTAAGTTGAAATGCTATTGTCTTGTACTCAACACTGATTGGCTCAAATAACCGTAAGTTGAAATGCTATTGTCTTGTACTCAACACTGATTGGCTCAAATAACCGTAAGTTGAAATGCTATTGTCTTGTACTCAACACTGATTGGCTCAAATAACCGTAAGTTGAAATGCTATTGTCTTGTACTCAACACTGATTGGCTCAAATAACCGTAAGTTGAAATGCTATTGTCTTGTACTCAACACTGATTGGCTCATAACTGTAAGTTGGAATGCTTTGTTTTGTTCTGCAATGTGATTGGTTCTTGTTGTTGACCTGGTTACAGTATAGTAACACTCAAACCTTAACAGCCTCATTGTGACTGACTGTACAGGTATCAGAGTCCTCAAGAGCGGCACCACCCATTGGTGCATTGTTAGAAGCTGGCAGAAGCTTTTCACCAGCTGCAATTGCAGAACCATCTGAGGATGATACAGACGGTGTGTTGGTCCGTGATGAAGCCAGAGTAAGTACTGAATTCAGTCAGTCTGTCATTTCTAACTGGATTGACCAGTTGGTGCTAGTAGCCATGATTAAGGTGCCCCTAACTCATTTTTAAAATTAATTATTTTTAATTTAAATCATCATAATCTTTAGAGTAATTCTCAGACTCTGTGAAAAAATTGACGAAAAGCAATCCAGCTCTTTTCACAACGGAGTGGCAGTACACAAATTAGAGTCGTTGGTCTAGTACATTGTGCATTGTGATGTAAGATTAGCAATCCATAACAATAGAACCTACAGCAAGTGCAAGTGAATGCTTCATATGGCCTTTGGTAATAAATAAAACTAAAATGGAGTTAGAGGCACTTTAAGCTATGGATAAATGTTCGAAAATTCTAACAGCAACATATACAAATTCATACACATCACTTATTCAATTTCACACTTTTTCCATCTTGCAAATCGCATCCTAATTACCCTATATCATTATGACGTCACGGCTTGTTTATGAGGGGGACAGAATCGACTTGAACAATAGAATTTTGAACTAAATCTGCTCTGCTGAGGAAAATTTAACTTCAAATTGTCTGGTTTCCAGATATCAGCTGTATCAATGTTTATCCCACAATATTTACCGTATTTGGTGGCTGTTAGCGCTATTCTACGTTCTTCAAAATGCATTTGATAGCGATTTCCTTTGTGTTGTTGTTGTTTTGTCCCTGTTTTGTCCCCCTCCCACGACCGTGATCCTTAGCGTTTAAACAATAGATTGTTTTGATATGACGTCATAGTGATATAGGTCAATTGCCCCTGGGTTAGTAGAAATTTTGTATCAAAAGATTTCTCATTTGTCTTGTTGCATGATACACTGTACTTCCAAACAAAAACAAACACTTTCTGTGTTTGGCCTGAAAAATAATAAGGAAACAGCTTGATTTACATAAATTAGTATAAGTACCATAATTTCCGGCCTATTACCCGCGGGTTATATGTGACCTTACACGCGAAAACGTACACTAACGGTTATCCATTAAACGGTCTAAACCGTTAGCCATCCGTTAGCTATCCGTTTAAACGGGTTAGAAAGTCGTTGAAAGCGTTAGCTAAACCGTTAGCTTTACATTAGCTATCCGTTTAAACGGGTTAGAAAATCATTAAAAGCGTAACTAGCTAAACCGTTAGCTTTTTCAGTCTACCCGTTTAAATGTTTTCAGAAACTGTTAGCTTTGGGACACCAACCGTTTAAACGGTTTGGCAGATCGTTAGAAGTTTTTGCTTGGCCGTTTAATTGCTCTGACAAACCGTTAGCTCTACGAGGAAACCATTTAATGAAACAACCTGTTGATCGTTTGATTGATCTAGCCCTGCATTAATTTTCAAAGCGTTCTTGTCATACGTTACCCTTGGATTACTAACTGTTAGTTCTTTGCAATAACTTGGACGGCGCCACTTGGTCTTGGACTCCTTGGCTTGGCTTCGGTAGATTGATCGTACGAAGGTCAAACAACAAAGCCCAATAAAAGCCGAGAATACAACTAAAGCTGCTTATTTACATCGATCAATGCGAGATCTGAGAGCACAAGCTTCTGTGCATCCTCTCATCATTAGGGATCATTGAGAAGGTATTCAATTGGACAAAATCACCAGTCATCTATTGCATATGTTTTCAATTCAAGAAGCCATCTTTTCGGTGATACAACGATTATCCGTGTTCACGTTTGCTTTCAGCCGTGGAGACTGATTGTCTGGTTTTTGACACAAGACTCAAGTGCCGCAAACTTTGCGGAAAGTGTGATTTTATTGCGTTGTAGTTTAAAATGTACCACAAGCTTCTCAGCTTTACTGGAAAATGATAAATTCTACCAAATAAATATTCTCAAAGGTGAGGAAGTCAGAGTCTCGAATGTGTGACATTTTCCATGAACTGATTTGAATAATCAATGAGCTCCGCAGTGTTTGTTTTGCTATGAGATCGCACTAAAAATTGTCTTCCTACCGAACCAAATGTTTTGAAAGTTTCATTTTATCTACGCATCTGAACAGCTTCCACCTAATGTGAAAACTGGTCTGAGTCTATTCTGTCACTGGTGAATAAGTTTTTTGGATATTTTAATTTGTTAATCCAGTAGCCAAGAGCACTTTTTTCGTTGAACCTTGTTTTGGCGTCTTAAGTTTTTTTCTCAGTGGATTTTGCTTGTCCAGACAACCAATTTGAAAAAAATATTTTACTGGCTCTCTGTCAGCATTGAGCAATTTGAGATAATTAGCTTCGAGCAAAATGAAGAAAATCAATCATCTCAGTTAATTTGCATGGAAACGAGGCTGGGATTACCTATTTCCTTTAAACCATTTTAAAATACAATTTGTCGATTATTATAACAATAGCTAGCGAAGATGAAATAAAATAAATGATTTATTTTTTAGTAATTATTTTAGTTATCTAGTAAGTTAATTACAAGGAATTATGGGTAGAACTATTACTCCATGCCAGGTATGTCATTGCTGTATTGCTGTCATTGTATATAAGGCCCTTCATTATAGTGACTGGCCACTTTATCTTCCAGTAGAATTGTATGTACCCAATAGAACACTACGGTCAGCCTGAGCACTAAACAGTTAAAGGTCCCACCTGAAAATGGCACCTTCCAGGATACTAGTTCATCCGTGCTCAATAATTTACCTGTAAATATTAGGAACTCTGCAACCTTTGCTGAATTTTGTCAGTTATTGAAAGGATATCTAAGGAACTGTGCTGCCGACAGACTCCATTGATTAATTTTACAATAGATACATAATTTATAGCCATATTTTAATCCTTAGTACTGTTATCATTATACATCTCTGAGTAATATCTTAGTCATATTTTTTCAACATTTTATATTTTACATTATTTAGATTAACCGGCGAAGAGCCACCCAGTGGAAGTACTGTTAATAAACCATTATTATATTATTATTCTTACTTTTCACTTCTTTTTCTTTCTTACCAATCATACCATGGGATAAACAAAAATAACCCAGTAATAATCACTTAAGAAAAAAAGATTTGCAAGGAAATCACTGAAATTATTCCTGATAGAAAGAACTACAATACAAGGCTGAATCACGAAATTGTTTCTCAGAATCTGTGAGCAGCACTGTTCTGGATCTCCTTGCTCGTTTGTCTCCAAAGTTGGATAACACTCTGCCAGCTCTTCTCATAGGAACCATTATCACGTCACTATTAACAAACAACTCAATTGAATATTAGCCTGGCTGTGCTTCTAAGGGATTCAAAGGAATTGGTAAACAACATGCACGACTTTGGTGTCACATGTTCATATGATGAGTTACTGCGGTTCAAGAAATCTGCTGCCGTAGCTGCATCAAAAAATACCAAACTGACAGGAATTTCAGATGCAGCTAAATGGAAAAGGTCCACCAAAGAAAAATAATATTCTGGATAGTTCTTTTTGTTAATGTGGAATCCATTTTCAAAGGTGAGGAGGTTCGAGTCTCTCGAATTCCACGACACAGAAGCATGAATTTTTCCACAAACTGATTTGAATAATCAATTAGTTGGCACTGTTTGTTTTGCTTTGCAATACATGCACCAAACATTTCCAAAAGACAAATTTTCGTTTAGAAATCAAATGTTTTGAAAGTTTTTCTTTTATATTCATTTTGTGTCTGAACAATTTCGCCTGATGCCGGAAATGCTTTGAGTCGAACTCTAAAATGCTGAGGTGAGTCGATTAGTTTCTAAATTGCTGTGAAATCGCACTGTATACAAATAAATTACGACTTCTATTTATCAACATGTTGATGTTCCTACAAATGTATGTCTACTAAGACACAACAATTAAAACCTACTATGAGGTACTGGTATTGTTACCTAAATGTACACAGAGGTGCGGGTAATCTGTCAGTGCAGGTAATCTGTTAATATTTTTTTCTTGAGACTCTAAAATCAGCGGGTGCAGGTAATATGCTGTGCGGGTAATAGACCGGAAATTATGGTAAGTATACTTTATTTTCACAGGGTGGCCTATTCAGCTCGTAGGCTGGTATCCAGAGGGGTCCTTGTAAACAATTTAATTAAGTCTTGGGACATCACAGACAATTTAGATGGCTTGTGCAAAAGATGATCAACTCACTGAAAAGAGTTATCACATAATCTTTCTTGGTTTTTGCTGGAGTTTAACTTTGATCAAAGTCATTGCATTACAAATTAAGATGGTTGATATATGCACATTTTAAGACTGATTTCCTTTGGATCACTAATTAAGATAGCAAAACTTGCATAAAACAAGAATACAATTTCTGACAAAGCCGAAAGAAAGACCAGCTGGGCTGTCGACATGATATTTGGGTAGTTAAAGGCACAGTATAATAAAATACTTTCCATCCCCTAATATTGCTTGTTTATCCCTTTGCAAAGGCCACAGAGGGACAAATTGTCTCCTGAGGCCACAAATCTGGCTCCAACCCTGCCGATATCATCCAGCATGGGGTGCTAAACATTGTTGGAACCAGCAATGTTGGCTTAAAAAAAACAATGTTCGAATGAAAATTCTGTTTGTAAATTGCATACATGTAATTATGAAACTTTTCATTTTTTGTGTCTTGGTGCATTGAAACAATCAATGACTTGAGCACTTTATATAGAAAATTTAAGTCACCAAATGGTTGAGGACTGTCTGTACTGTCAATTAAAGTAGGGCAGGATATAATCATGTAGATTATTGTACATACATTGCAACATATAATTTTTTGAGCAAGTGTAGTTGACCAATGCTAATTTGAGTGAGTGTACTGAAAAAAACATTTTCTAATGGTACAAAGTACTGGCTGATAAAAGACTCAGGCTAACAGAATCTCTGGCAAATAGAAATTATATAATAATACAACTTTATGAAAACATATGTATGCTTCCTTTGAAAAACAATAGGGTTCTCGGGACGTGGAAGATGAAGTCTTCTTTGACTTTGTGTCAGCAAGAGCAAAGCTCCGCAGGAAAGATAAGCCCCTCCCGCCCATTCCTGAAGCCAAAGATCTCCCTCCAGATTCGCTTCCAAAGATTTTGGAAAGCGGGGAGAAAGAAGAGAAAGAACCACTTACACCTCATGAAGGCAAAGATGAAGTGGAAGGCGCGTAAGTGTCATCTACCATTTGATCAAATGATGCAATTTTCTTTGTTAATTAAGTGTATAGAATTTCACATATGAGGGGTGTGATATTCCATACACACCAGTGGATAACAACAGGAATGACACTGAGAGGGACTTAAAGTAGTGCCAAATTTACAACATAATATTAATATTGCTTTTTGAAAGTGTATAGAAGGGAGAGTGATTGGTTAAAGGAGAATTGTACCCTAAAATATTGATCTATTTTAAGTAAATCTTTAAGGTATGGAGAATCGGTTTTCAAAGATATGTTTCTTGTGTTGCATTTTGTAATTTAAAGATCCTTGAATATCAACAAATTGCAAGTTTTGGCCTTGAATTATCACTAACCCCCTGATGCCTCAGTATTTTATATTTTGCGTTTTATTAAGCTTACACGTTGAAATGAGTCCATTTGACCTTATAATATTGTTGAAAATGGGATTTGAAAAAATCGTGTAGTTGGAAATCCATTTTCTGGTTTTACAACGTGCAATATCAGGAATTCTTACAAATAAAAGTTAAATATTAACAACGCGGTAACAAAAATGATTTCCATGACTTCCAACCACACGATTATTCATTACAGTTTATGAGTGGTTTCGTGGGAATATCATAAAAGCATTCAGAGAAAAATGTATTTGAAATGTCCTTTCGTATGTAAGTATTCACAAACTTTCCTCTGGAACCCTCAAAATATGCTTTAAACTCCATAACTTAAGTTGTATCTTGTTGTCGGCCATCTTGGATTCAAAACCACTGCTCAGAGCCACCAAGGACTCTAAAAAGCCGTGATTTTAGTCTTCCCCCATTTGGGAAGTTGCTTTTGTTTATCCGTTGTCAAGGCGTGCCCCAGGAGCTCAAGCGTGACTTCCGGTACCTTTGTACGCATAGTCAATAATTAATCTGCTGTCCAAATGGGGGCTAAGACCTCAAGTAAACACGATGTTGAAGTCGATTGATGCCGTTTCTTCTGAATAGGATATAAGAAAAAGTAAAGTGAATAACAAATGAAAGGAAGAAAAGGTACAGACACATGCATGATATTTGAATGTGTCTTGAACAGTCCTATCATGAGTCCTCATATAGCGGGAGTGTTTTTCTGACTATGTACCAAGCCTGGAAAGGAAGATAAAATTTAAGCAAGAAGATTTATTGAAAGGTTGTTTTATATATTTAGGTATGCAGTTGAAATTGATATGTATGATCGAGGCACAACAATTTATTCTCACAAACTGACAAAGCTTGTGTATATTAAAGAACTTATAAAGGATCTTATAAATATATCGGTCAAGTTATGAATGAAGTACACTTCTAATCAATTCAGCGTTGAATGTCTCAGAACCGTCTTCAAGTCTTGCAACCCCAAACTTTCCGCTATCTTGTTTTTTTCAGAGATACGGGCAATTTGCCACACTCAATTAGTCTTCGCTAGTAACCGACCCAGTCTTCCGCTCGTCCATCAACTGTAATTTCCGGTCAAAGATGTGATTTTAAAAGCATTTTGCAATGTTCAGATTATGAGTAAGTGGAAAAAAACTATTGAAAGTGATATTAGGTGCAATAAACTATAATATACCCGAATAAGAGGAATTTTAAAGGACCTAAATTTAGCCAGTGCAGATACCTTAAATATTGTTTTTCTTAAATATCGACTTCCTGATAGATATACTCGAGACGTCTTCAACACTGGAAACTGTTTGTCGCTATGGCATAAATTAGCTGAGATATGATTTTTTGAATATATTATTAATATCAATTCAGCCAGAAACCTGCTGTTGAAGGGTAAGTTCCCCTGGATTTCAGTAAATAAATCTAATCAATAATTGTCACATGTTTGGTACTAAATTGTACCGATACCTTGTCAGAAATATCAATAAGCTATCGGGGAATAAGGAGAATCAAATTTTTTCCCCTCAAACCTTTCTCAATCCCAAGTTATGCCATAATTTAACAATCGCAAATATTCATTATGAGGTTGAAATCCAAAAATCGAAAAGGACAGCATTTTGCCCTACTGGCTAGCCTTATTTACCAAACAAGAGTTGACTTAATCCAATCAAATATAGAACAAATTTTACCAACGGGTATTTCCATATCTGTTTGAATTGTAAGTCTGGTTCAGGGGGGGCATGTATAATTCACTCAACATGTGATATCTCAATGAATTTTGCTCATATTGAGAAACGGTTTGCAGCTTTCATCATCTTTTGACACGCTCCTTCAAAGCTGCTATAGAAATTATAAAATTAATGTGTTAAACTTTTTAATACAGTTATGTATTGACGTCATTGATTGTGACGTCATCAATTTAAATTTTCTCACAAAATGAATATCGAAATATTTGCCTTAATTGTCCCAGCCCAGATGCCAATTTTCACAACGAATGACTGGAAGAAGGTGAAAATATGTTCAAATGATCCATTTTACACCCATCCTAGCCTGACATGTTAATTTTGCACCATTTACAGTATTGTGCAAAAGTCATGCAAACACCTTTTGATGAATTTCGGGGCTTTACGCCGAAAATGAACGAAAATGTTCACGGCCCAAAGTTTCGCCGATATTTTGACGAAAATTTGTTAAGCCTTTTGTTTAATCTATGCAACGTTTTGCAGTGCTCTGCGACAGGTAAGCACGAAAATTTGCTTCATGCTGCATTCAATGCTTAATGCCTGTAGCTTCTTATCAAGATAGCATCTTAGTTTGGTTTTCCAATGTTCTGGCAACTGCCTTTGATTATCAATAGTTCTTCTTCAGCATTAACCCAATACTATTTTGTTTTGACTGCATGATGCACTAGTTACCATCCATGTTCTCAGCTCATATTTAATGATCATAATCAACTATAGATTCTCTGACTTTTGCTTTTAAGAAAGATCTGATTTAGGAAGCACTTACAATGTATTGTAAGAAAATGTTAACCAACCACATTCTATGTGTATTTACAGTGTAACTAGTTGTTCACTTTAGCCTGATTGTTTGTTGTTGTTTACAAATTGCACTTGTTTTTTTGTTCAAGGCTGGAGTTGGAAGCTCCATCTAACACTTTATCTGTTCTTGTGACCTATCTATAAGAATATGATTGTCATTTTTAACTTGTGGGTGCACACATGCGCAGGAACGAGTTATCAGGGTTAGGTGGATTTTCATTTCCAATAGGCAATATTCGTATTCTCACGGACGAGCTGGAACGAGCACTCAATGGAGGCTCATGCGGGGGAATCTTTTCTAATGCTAAATAGTTTTTAGCGAATTCCCCCGCACGAGCCTCCATTGAGTGTTCGTTTCAGCTCGTCCGTGAGAATACGAATATTGCCTATTGCTGTGTCCTTTTCCGAAGATGTACGTTAGCAATGTTCATACCATGTTTGGAATATGAGAATTTCTCCTGCACATGTGCATGTTCGAGGTATGATATTTTCATGGCTAACTTGCTTAATATTACTGGCAGGTGGCTCATCAATCACTTAGTGGTGTTGACATAACAATGATGCCATCGGTCATGTGATTTTAAGTACATGCCCATATCTCCCTCATTTCTAATGCCAGACAATTCAAACTTGGACAGACATGGGTATTGGATCCCCATGATTCACTTAGTGGTGATGACGTAACGATGACGTCATCGGTCAAGTGATTTTTAGTAGATGCCAAAATAGCTCTCAGACCATCCACAAGTTGCCCTTAGGGGCCCTATGTTTGGTTTTAGTTTATGTATATCGTACACTATTTTCATGAGATTGATAGGTATGTTTGAACAATCATCCAATACATTCAACCTGAAAGTTCTTTTTGAAATGTAAGATGTACTTAAAATGTAAGATGTAAAATGTACTTCTTTTTATCTTAACCCTGTAAGGCCGCAGGTTAATGTGCGGGGCAGGCGAATGGTTGGAAAGCCTGTTGCCAAGAATGCCAATCGGCGTGAGTATGGCACTGGACTGGTTGGTAATTGGCTGAATAGACAAATCAAAAGAAAAAGGCTGCCAAGTACTACTAAGAGACAGCTTGATAATCTTAGTGATCACAGGTAAGAAATACAGTAATATTAAGATTGATTTTATACTAAGGAAATCATTAATTCTCAGTTCTGCTATTCAATAAGTTACATTTACGGTGGCTTACCTTTTTTTAATGAGGATGCTCTGTCATCTTTAAGCATCTATACGGGGCAATGTACCATGATCATATGTATAAATAGGTTACTTAAGGTTAATAATGAAGTTCACTCACGTAGTACAGTTCTAGTGCTTGTACCGCTACATGCCATTTGTATTCCTTAGTCCATTTAGTCCCCTTGGTCCTAGTGCTTGCACCGCTACATGCCATTTGTATACCTTAACCCTTTTGCGACAGACCCTGCAAATATTGGTCTAATGGGACTAATATGAAGCATGTACCTGGAAAACATTATTGCATCACATCTAGACATGCTGGAATTAAAGATGATGTTGCGATATTTTATGAAGGGATGTATGACTTCAAAGTCAGAGTTATAACAGGGATCGCTTGACTCTTCCACTTTAGAGAAAAGCTCATTTGTTTTGGGGATCGTTTTTCGTTTCCTCGATTTTACGAATTTTGAGTAGATGAAAATTGGCTAAAAAAATCCTTCCTATTCGCACTTGAAATCAAAAGCGAACACAAACTCAGCACTGAGTCATTACAGTACCTTCTTTAATCTTTCCAACCACCAGGTTAATGTTTGCACAAAACACACCAAGCCACTGAACCACGCTATTCTTTATATCGCTGCAATTATCTCCACCATGTTTTCCTGCACCCACCTCCAATTGCATGATGTGTAATGGACAAAAATTCCACAAGGGGTTCCCCCCTCTGGGACTCCTGTAGGGTTTAATTTTTAAATAAGTGTTTTGCCAAGAGCGGTGATTTGGACCCAAGCCATTGCCTTAAAGTGACAAAAACACATCCTAATAGGTTTAGCAGGGGTAAAAGACAATTACCAACTGCAGGATTTCAAGGATTTCAGTGAAGAATTTTTGGATTTGTCTCAAAGCACAAACACAACAAAAACAACCAGTGAAATCCCCTCACAAAGCCTACGAAAAGCAAGCCAAGTACTTTTCAGCCGTCCTCAGACTTAATGATATCCTCTAGCTCTCTTACAGTGGCTTTTTTCTCCAAAATTAGAGCACATTTCATTGGAAATTCTACAGAAATTGCAATACCTACCATTCTCCCGAATGGCATTGTGGGGATGTTTGAGCCCAATTGGCTTCAAAAGTCAGAAGTATTTAAGAGCGGATGTCATTAAATATTGAGAATCGTGAGACAGAAGTGAAAAATCACATTCCATTTTATCTTACCAAAAGAACACAATATTATTTGAAAATCACATTTAAAAGTTCCACTGCTTTTTGATTTTTTAAATAATTAGATCACTTAAAAATACGGCCGACGCTCGCTGGGCGTCATTCGAAATTTGGAAATATTGTGCATTTTGAGCAAGCTTGTGCACAATAATGGCAATTCTTTCAGAATTTATTTCAGTACTGAATTTACAATCCTTTCCCCTATCTTAGGGCATTGAATACACTACCTTCGAGTAGTCATGCTCAAGATGAAATTAGGGCATATGGTATATGTACTTTCAGTTATTTTCAACAACACTACATCAGCTTAAGATAAAATAAATTTGCATAAGACTATCCAAACTACAAGGTCAACAGGTCAGCCGCTGGTCACACAACAAGAGAACAAGAAAAGTTAAAAAAAATCCAAAATGATCAGAAACAAATAAATTTGCACAAAAGAAATCAAGTATCTTTGTGAAATTGGTCGGTTAGCATTTCATCGAATAAGGATGAAGAATTGGTGAGATATGTATTTCTCTTGTAATGGACAAGGAATGCAATGAATTGGTAGTGCAAAGAGAAAGAAGTTCCTATGTGGACAAAAGGGCCTGGAGAGCCAGTGTTATGATAATTAGGGTTATTTAAACTGTCAAGAGACAGAGTCAGTTCATTATGGTTCTGGCTCACAAACAATTCAGTGTTTAATTTAGCACTGCAATCGGTTACTTTGTGAAGCTTGAGGAGTAGAAAATCATTAAAGTGCAAGAATGAAAAATCTATACGTTCTGCCAGGGCTAGAGCACCTTCCGTGTCATCCCTGAGCTCCTCTCGATTGGGACCTATTCCTCAGCCTGACAGAGCCAAACCAACGGATTGTGTTTGCCCCTGTTGACAAAACATTGCTGAATCCTTGTTTCAGCTGCTGGAAAGCTGGTCACTTGTATGCTAAATTACATTTAGCCTCAAGTAACTCAAGTGAGAGGAACTATTATCTCTCTATTATGGGCCTTGACCTTGCCCTTGGACCAGTTGCTTGGCTCTTACAGGACATTGTATGCAGAACAATAGATGATATTTCTTTATCAGAGGACGTGCTGAAGGAGATCCAATTCTGGATTGATAATTATTCCGAACTTGTTGGGCAGCCAAATTGGCATTTCTCTATGTATTGATGTAATCATATCTGATACCAGCAGTTGTGGATGGGCTGATCATATGTTGTTCAGCTAGGAACGTTGTAGCCAGTGGAGATTGGGATGATCTGTTTTCTTTACATAGCTCTACCTTCATGTATTGAAGGCAGTTGGCCTGGTGCTTAGTCACTGCACCTTAACCTACTGTTTTGGGACTACCATTGTATACGCATTGAAGGAGATTACTGTTATGGGACTAGCGTTATGGTACAAATCCTAAGGGATTACTGTATGTGACTACCATTATTGTACAAATCCAATGGGATTACTGTATGGGACTACCGTTATGGTACAAATCCAATGGGATTATTATTGTATGGGACTACCATTATGGTACAAATCTAATGGGATTACTGTATGGAACTACAGTTATGGTAAAAATCCAATGGGATTACTGTACAAGACTACTGTTATTGTACAAATCCAAGGGGATTACTGTATGGGACTACCATTATGGTACACATCCAAGCACATTACTGTATGGGACTACTGTTATTGTACAAATCCAAGGGGATTACTGTATGGGACTACCATTATGGTACACATCCAAGCACATTACTGTATGGGACTACCATTATGGTACAAATCCCACTAAAATGTTTGGCATTTTCAGGACTCAAAATTAACGCTTGCAAAGTGCTAGAAAATTTTTTGATTGGCAAATCTTTAAATTTGTGAGTAGATTTGCCTTAAAGGTACAACTTGGAGTCTGAAAACCTCAAACAAATGTGGCATATTTACAAGCCAGGTTTCCCCGGCGAAACTATGATGAACAATTCATGAATGGTTCATGAATTTATGTCCATGAACATTCATGAAATATTCGTGAACTGTTCATGAATGGGAATGAACATTAAATGGCCACATTCATGAATGATGATTTTCATGAACATCTCATGACCTAAAAGTACATGAACATTTCATGACAATAGTTGATGAACAGTTCATGAATCAGGCATGAACATTTACAGGCACTGTTCAAATAAATTTGTGTAGATTCATGAACAGTTCATGAATAAGGCATGAACATTTACAGACACTGTTCAAATAGATTTGTGTTAGATTCGTGAACAGTTAATGAATCAGGCATGAACATTTACAAGCAGTAATTCATAAAATTTATTAGATTTGGTAGATTCGTGAATAGTTCATGAATCGGACATGAACACATCAGACAGCAGATTTGACCATGATACAATTATAAATAAAGTAACATAAAAACAACATCAATAAAGAGTTAATGCGTGTTTCATGCTAGTCCAGCTTTTAGTTTATTATTTATAGCATAATTTCTAGTTCTAAATACAAGCGATTCGGTTTTTCAGTCACTACATCATGCGTACTGATGCATTTGACTTTCCCCTGTTTATTTCAAGACTTGGCAAGCTTATATGGATCTGCAACTCCAAGACCTGCAACAATATAATATGTGTGAAACTGAAAGTGAAACTGAAAGCACATATATCGTATTTCCAGGTGGTAGTATAAAGTAAGACATTTTAAGCTTACCTACTCGGCTACTGTACATATTTCTCCATTAAATCGTGTCATCCAGAATTTAAGTGATGCCTCTCAGTTGCAGCGGTTATTATTATCATTCCATCTGAAGAATATTGTGCTTGAAATACTCTTTGAATTCACCTTTCATTGAGCTTGTAAAACTCGAAGTCCAGAGCAACACACGTCCCTTCAAAGAATAACCGCCCCTGGAGGCCTGGCAACTCTGCCAACCAAATATGGTCAACTTGGTTCCAGTCTTAACTCATAAAAGTAAGAGTCAGAGATCGAAGGTCCTACGTTCTTCTGTTCGAATTTCTTAGCAGAAATACACATTTTCAAAGGGGCAGACAGAAATACTTTGCTTATATAAACGATGGGAATGTCCTTTTTGAACAAGCCAGTCAAATTGGTAAGTCAACTCTTAATCTAAAATAACCAGGAGAATGCTGTGATCCTTAATATTATTTTAGTCTCAGCCCTCAGCCCCCTCACACATGACTGCTATCTTAATTTAACTTATTTTATTTCTCATTTCATTGTATTTATTGTGATGTTTATCCTGCCTTCAAATAAGATAATTAATATGTAGCTTTTCCATGCAGTAGTCTCTGTTCCTTTTAAGGATTCCCTGAGAAACCTGGAAATTCATTTTGCAAGGGGAACTTGGCTGAATGAACGCATTTGAACCGGAAAAGACAGAATGCATTGTTGTTTCATTGATTATGTTGTCAGTGCCAGACGGGTTCTACTTCTACTTTATTAACTGATAAAACGGTGTAACCATATCACATCAGTGTAAATTTAAAAAAACAATTTACAATAATAACACCTAGGTTAATAATAATGCCATGATAAAAGGAGACATACTTAGTAAATATATGATAACATTAAAAAAATAAAACCATTCTCCTGATTCAATAAAATGTTGGCGTATAGCGGTCTTAATTTGTTAGTGTCATTATTATTAACTACGCTCGGGGAGCTAATAGACCATGGAAAAAAGCTATTGCTATGTTGATTACAGTTTGAATGTGGTCTCAAGAATAACATAGGGTTCGTAAAAGTTAATCAGAGGCTATTAATGTTGCAGTTGATGAATTTCTTGTGAACTCATGAACTTTCTAGCATTCTTGAAATGTTCATGAAAGGTTCTTCAACTTATTATTTTGTGAAATTATAACAGTTCATGAGTTCATGAAAGTTCATTAGAGATTCATTATTGTATTTCATGAATTAATTATGAACTCTCCTGAACCATCTTAGTTCTTGAAATGTTCATGGAATGTTCTTGAAATAATTCAGTGAACCTTTCAAGAAAAATTGTATTTTGTTCCATTCATGAACAATTCATCATAAGTTCATGAACATATTTGGGATTTAAGAGACAATTGCCAGTCAAGAACATATCAAGAACTGTTCATAAACTTTCATGAACAGTTTATTCTGGTTCATGAAATCATGAACATATTTTCTCCGGGGCTATAAGCTTAATAAATATTATGCGCAATTAAAATATAAAGTGATATGGTGAACGTATAGAGTATGTGCCATTTCATTTTGCCAGTACCCTCTGGGCCTGGTTGTTCGAAGCAAGGGTAAGCATATCCCAGGGTTAAATCACTAACCAGAGGTTAAACTGTACAGAATACAATTACCGATTTAGCATTATCCTGGAGATAAAGTTATCTTTTGAACAATCGTGTCCTGGATTTTTGCTAGTGGAGAAAAAGCCTACTAGCAGACCTTTGCAAAGTGGATTTAGAAGTTAAGTTCGAGCACCCCTGTTTGCACAATTTTATTGCAGCTGTTCATTGTCCTGTCAGTTTATGAGTAAATGAGGTCGACTTGGCATGATATTCTAGGGCTGACTAGCGAATGAGACCTCAACTTCCTAACTATAACCACAGTACCAATTGCACAACTAGTTAGTTGATAGAATGTGACCAAGTGCCGAAACAACTGGTAAACTAGTGATGTATCATTATGATTGTATTTTATGTTACTCCAGGCCATTCTTCACCTACTGGATATCCTTTGCCCAGGTTGTTGTTCTTATCGTCACCTTAGCAGTATATGGCTTTGCACCCATTGGCTTTACAAAGACAGTGAGGCAAGCAGTGGTAAGGTTCATTTTCACACAAAAGTATGAAGAACATGGTTTTCCATGGTCAGGACAAAGCTAAACATTTTCAAAGTCAGGGAATTGATGATATCAGGCTTCACATACTTATTTCGGATCAATCCCAGTTTTTGGGAAACTACTCATCCACCCCTCCCTCGGATATACATCTTTTATTAATGATGGTTAGGGTGAAGTGTGGGGGAGAGGTGGGGGTTTCCCAGAAATTTCGATTGATCCCTTATTTCTTTGGCCTGTTTTGGACCCTTCTATTCAAAGTTTCTGACAGTCTCAAAATAACAATTGGATATCTGGAAAAATACAAGCATGCACTCGAAGTCAGTGAATAATACTTCATGGTAAGTGAAGTCTTTTTCCTGCAATTGAGTGGGAACCCTGGATAAATAATCAGAGGATGGTGTTTGGTATACAAGGAAAATGTTTAGGTGCAAAAATGTATTGCTTATGGTACCTTTTTTGATTGGGGAAGCGATCAGAGCCGAACAGCTAGAATAGCAGCTGGATTTGTTTGGTTGGAACTCAGACTGTACAAAGTCATGTATAAATTCCCTTTGACAAGATGATTAACCCTTTTGCTCCTGAACCGGCCGTAACTGGCCAATATGAAGCATGTACCTGGAGAAAATTATTGCGTCAAACCTAGACATGCTGGAAATACGATGTTGTGATATTATTTCAAGGTATGAATAACTTCAAAGTGAGAGCTACAACAGGGATCGCTTGACTCTCCCACTTTGGAGAAAAACGCATTTGTTTTGGAGATTGTTGTTCGTTTCTTCGATTTTCACGAATTTTGAGGAGCTGAAAATCGGCTCAGAAAAACTTCCTATTCGCACTTGAAATCAAAAGCAAATACAAAATAACCACTCAGTCATTACAGTACCTTGTTTAATCTTTCCAACCAGCAGGTTTGTTTGTACAAAACACACCAAGCGACTGTGAACCACGTCATGTTTACACTGAATTTCACTCGACCACATTTTCCTGCTCCCACCTCCAATTGCATGCTGGGTAATCAACAAAAAAAACCACAAGGGGACCCCTCCTCTGGGGCTCCTGTAGGTTTTTTACCCCTACAACCAAGGGTGGTGATTTGGACTCAAGCCATTCCTTTAAAGTGACAAAAACATCCTAATAGGTTGAGCAGGGGGAAAAGACAACCAACTGCAAGGATTTCAAGGTTTTCAGTGAAGAATTATTTCATGTGTCTCAAAGCAGAAACACAACAGAAAAATCCTGTAAAACCCCTTACAAGGCCTACTAAAAGCAAACCAAGTACTTTTAAGCCGTCATCAGACTTAATGATGTCCTCTAGCTCTCTTACAGTGGATTATTTGTCCAAAATTAGAGCACATTTCATTGGAAAACCTACAGAAGAAACCATACTCACCGCTGCCGAGTCCATAGAATTCTGCTGAATGGCATCATGGGGAAAGTTTGAGCCCTTGGTTTAAAAAGTCAGCAGTATTTAACTAGCCTGGGCTAGCCAAACTGGAACAGAGGGGGGAGGGTTGAGTTAGCACTCTGCATTTCACCAATTGAGCCCAAAAACGTCCAGGAGTGAAAGGGTTAAAATAAATAAATAAATATTATAAATGCATGTAAGGAAATAGGTAAGGCTATATTGACTGTCAAGACCTATCTTGTATAAAAGTATTTGATTTCAGTTATCTAATCAATAATCTGTGACAAGTGTATTTTTGTAACAAAATTTAATTTTTGGGAGCTGGGTGGCACACTGCATAAAACCATCTGCCTCTCACAGTTGTGGCCCTTGATCAATTCCCAGACACGGCAGCAAAAATTAATGTAACTTGAGTTTATTGATTTTTACCCATGCTCTGAGGGATTTTATTCAGTTAATTCCTCCCTCCATAAATGAGTTGAGCATTGAGTGTTGAGAATAATTAACACTAATTATTATTCACCGAAGTGGAGCCGCTTCAGCAAGGTAAATATCTTCCACTATTCACCGACACTGAGGAGAATAATTGTTTTAGTAAAAACCACACAGGTGAATGGCCAGCACCAAATAGTTACTTATTTTCTGTCAAATCAAATAGAAAAAATAATTGCGCAAGGTAATCGCTGCTTCACTCAGAGGTGAATACGAAATCATTCACTGTTTGAGTAGCCAATCAGAGTGTGCGAAAAGTGATATTCACTGGTGTGGTATATACCGTATTCACTCACGGATAAGCCGCACCCTGAGTTTAGAAGCTTGATTCAGGGAAAAAAGTTTTTTTGAAAAATATCAAACATACATGTACATTTTATAAACCTTCATCAGTTTCATCAAACTTTCAAACTGGAGAAAACTCCAAAGTTGTACCTGTAATTTCAGCTCTGAAATAGTATAAACTTCATGTCTACATACTTAGATATATTATTTATCTTTCCATTTTTTTTGTTTACCGGGATCTGGTCATTCAGGTCACCTTTTAGATCGAATTTTACATGTCAACAAAGCCAACAACGTGTTCACGTTCGTCCGTAGCTTAGTAACCAGGCACCTGTTGGAAGAGAGAGAACTGGACACTAGAAGTTTTGTTTTCGCTGAACGAAGTCAAAACAACATGGAGTAGTTTGCTTTTTCATCAGCTGTCTGTTGCTATCATGCCTAAAAGGATATCCGGAAGCCATCTATTGGAGAAAACCTTGTTACTCAAAGAGAGGTGGAAGATCTGTTTGACAAATTTGCTGTTAAAGTGCAAAGCTGCAAAGAATCATTGTGCCATTTAGCATGGTATTTATCGTTTGCGGAGGAACATATTCACAACATAAATGGATCCGTTTGTAGCCACCAAACTTGCAAAAGCAATGGCCAGTGCTTACTTTCTTTTGGTTTTGGTGTAGTATTTATTATTATAGCTTAGTATTTCTTAAAAATGGAAATTTATGGAAATTTATGGACCTTTTGTTCGGTAGATGTTCTCGCAGATAAGCCGCACCCCTGATTTTAAACGAAGATTTCGGGTAAAAAGGTGGGCTTATCCGTGAGTGAATACGGTGGTATGAGTCTCGTAGAAATATCATTTTGCTAGAGGCCCAATCAGCCTCAGTAATCCAAGGATAAACATTTTCAAAATTTATTTTTCAGATTCAGAGAAGCCGCCAAGGTAGTCTGGTTCCTGAATTGATAAAGGAAATGGACCCAGATAATTTTTGGATTGGTCCAAATCAAGTAAGTATTAAAATTATCTGTCCATATCTAGTCAGTTATTTCCATAAAAAAAGATGACTTGATTTAACATTTTGATAAATACATTTTGATAAATACATTTTGCAGTTAAAGTAAAGTACATGTAAAGTAAGGTTATTATATGGGCCGCATCAGGCAAAAAGGGCCCGGACGACATTCAAGTTAAATAAATCCTACAATGGTGTTCCTGATAACAGGTTGAAGATTGTATTGTATTCTTGACGAGAAGCGCTACATTTCATTCCTAACAATAAATGTCAGTTTCAAGAAATTGACAACAAAAATCAGGGGTGAAATTTACGTGGTTTTGATGCAAGGGCCCGATCACAAATACGACCACAAAAATTAGGAATCCTGTTAGTGGGGATGATTTTGATGTATGACATTCATTTATACCTGCTGGCATTAAAGAGTAAAAAATAAATAAGATGAACAAGATGATGACTTTTTGGCCAAAAAATGTATTTTCTGTAGTCATTCTGTTCCCCGTAGCCCGTAATATGATTTTAGCAATAGTATAAGTTTTACCTTGAAACAATCGTCTGATGATAGGGAATGATTTGTGCCTGCTAAAATTGTGATCAAACCCTTGTGTAAAAATATCGTAAATTTCTTCTTCGATTTCACTTGTCGATTTCATGAAATCAACACTACTTGTTAGTAGCACAATGTGGCGCTCGCGATGCATATTGTAATCGCACCACAAGTACAAAAAATATGGTACAATTTCAAAAGACATTTACATGTTATGTCGTCCGGGCCCTTTTTGCCTGACGCGGCCCATATATTTATTACATTGGTACCCTGCCCCTTCAGTCTAATTGACTGCTCTTCCAGGAGGCCGATGGTGCACAACTTTATCCCCTTCTCTGACAGAACTCCCAATACATGTAATTATTAAAGTGCTTCTGCGATCATATTACACTTCTCCTGTTCTCTTCAGTTTCGGAACGCGACAGTACTAAATACTTACCATTTCAAATCTTAAGTCAAAATTCCCAAAGGAAGGCTGATTATTTTAGCCATGTTTTCTCTCTGCCATTACTCAGACTAGAATTGGATACTATGACGTCATAGTATCAAACATGAAAAAAAGCAGAAAAAAGGGTAATTATTATGTAGAAACGTCTAGTAGAGGGCTTGAACAAAAAGTTTGAATGTTATAAAATGCCTTGTATATAGACACTGTCACATATATAGCCATTTCTTAGACGATGTTACGAAAAGACTGCTAAACAAAGGATTGCTTGTTTCTAGTCCGAGTAATGGCTGCCAGTCTGAGCTTGAACTTATGGCTGAAATCATCAAACTTCCGTAGGAATTTTTGCTTAATATTTGAAATGGTAAGTATTTAGTACTATTACTTTCCGAAACTGAAGAAAATAGGAAAAGTGTAATTTGATTGCAGTAGCACTTTAAGAGAAATATTGAAAGCTATACAAGCTACTCGGATCAGAGAAGAGTTGGTATGGATGCACCAGTCCCTGGCGGGAATCATACTTAGGATCACATGACCATGCACTAAGCCATTGTGCCTGCACCACACACATACCTTAGGTTATTAGTTCTGAGGCTATTAGTTATTAAGCAGCTAATACAGTTGTGTATTTTTATGACTCATTCATATCTTGGCTAGCCGTAACTACAAATGACGAATGAAAATACACAGCCGTATTCAATGCTTGGCCAACTAACAAGTTGTTTAATACATAAATTATGTCAAAAAGCAAACTATTATTTTCTTTCCATACTAACCAAAAAAAAAAATGCCTACTCACTCGAGAAATAATGGAATGTAGCATGGTGTTTGACTGTAACTTCCTGAAATACAGTCTCATATTTCATGCATTCCTGTGTATATTATTTTCATGAATTATTGGCAGAATTATATAATATTTAATAACCAATGATTTTTTTATTGCAAACATGATTATTTCTCTTTCAGGAAGCTCTGATTCACTTGGGGGCCAAGTTTGCTCCATGTATGAGAAAAGACAAGCTACTGGTGGAAGCTCTGGCTGAAGAACGCTTGGATGAGTCCAATACTGGCTGTTGTATCAAGACTGATAAACGAGAATGCATGCAGACCTCAAAGCAAGAGTGTTCGGTGAGGTTCTTACTGTTTGAGTTTAAAATGGATGTGCAGATATTTAAAGATAGTAATAATCCAGTTGTCAAACTGTTCTACTAAACCTACTAGCCCCGGGCTATCAGACATGTATTGTGTTGCACCATGTAATGCACTGTAACGATGATTCAGTTATTGTCATTCTGATCGGACTTGTGATAATGTTGGTAATCAAATTGTCTAGATGGGTAATAACTTAATTATCCAATGCAATCATTTAATATAATATCTGTGTTTCTTTCAGCGAGCTTTTGCTATCTTTGTGGAATATTCCAAAGGCAATAAGTCCAGAGTAGTTTGTGGTCAAGATCCTCAGTAAGTTCACTGTGATTATTATTTTTTTAAATTGGAATTTCAACCTTATAAATGAAACTGTGCTATAAACAGCCCAGCTGCCAGGTGATTGTCACCATGGGAGGGGGGGGGGGGAACTCCCTATATAGCACTGATGGCGATGCTCATTGTTTCCTTTAGAGGTTAAAATGCATACAGTTTTGTACCACTTAGTGATTTGACACATCCACAGCTGTGGTTATCATCTTTTTGACAGAATTTTTTTTTTGTTTAATGATTTTTAACTTCTGGATGCATGCAAGTGCATGAACGAGTTATCCAGATGGTTGGGGGAATTGTATCGCTCGCTCACTCTGCCACTCACTCACTCACTCACTCACTCACTAACATGTTAGCAGAATGGAATGCCAGGAATGCAGATTGATGATACCATTGATAGTTAAATAACTAATAATTGAATAGATTCAGTAATTGACTGATTTAACTTGTACATTTGTTGTCCCAATTCAGGTCACCTGACTTTTCCCTTGAGTAATGTTTTCTTGTTTTTCTGTATCCCAAGAGGAAAATAATGTACACATTTCTCTAATTGGAAAACAAAGCACTGAATCCTCTGTAGAGCTGTCACATGATCTGAATTGGGACAACAAATGTACAAGCTCTGTTAATTGACATTTCTAAAATCCTCATTTTCAGGTCGCCATCACCTGTTGCATTATTGCAATCAGTATAGTGCATGGCTTTGTATTTATATATTTTCAATGCATCTTTTCAAATCATGTGGGAGTTTTTCTTGTTTCCAATCTACCAGTTTCACGATCATGCACAGTTGTACAAAACCTTTGTTTATTTGGCGCGCTGGTAGATGTTAATTAGTAGGTGCCCACCTGTTGAAACAAAAGACTTGAACATTGCACATGATCGTGAAACTGGCCTATACTGATGTAAAAGGCTGGTTATGCCATGTGGTACAATTAGGCTCCCCAGTTAGAGAATTTAATAGCTAATTCCCTTAATAGTAGGAATATTAACTATTTGATGATACCACATGATACTACCTCAAACTGGAAATCTTAGAATGTGGTATGGACTTCTGGATTTTGGAGTGATAAATTGTCCCAAAAAATCAGTCCAACATCCATTGGTCCATTCCACACTCCAAGTTTTCCAATCAAGGGTTATCTAATATTAACATAGTTATTGATTAAGCACTATTGAGTATGGACCTGATACTACCTTAAACTGGAAAACTTGAAATGTGGAATGGACTTCTGGATTTTGGAGTGATAATTTTTCAAAGAATTCAGTCAACATCCAGCAGTCCATCGCACCTTCCAGAGTTTTTCCAGTTAAGGGTACAGGTTTAGATCCACTTTGACTTGCCCTTGGCTTTGACTTGCCCTTGGCTTTGCAATGAAGTTATCACAGGAGCTGTTGATCAGCCAACAACAAAACTTGAAACCTCTATAACTTGATAAGGAATTATGTGTAATGACATTTTCAAGGTCATACCTTATTTAATATGTGTTTGCCTTGTTACAGTTGATTTTTTTTATCATAGAAAATGTCACTGACTCTTTGATCTTCTGGGTATTTTTAAATTCCAAGTTGATTATAAAGCTTATAGATTATAAAGATTATAAAGCATTTCATCACAAGTATATGATAATATATACAGTCAATGCCAAAAAGGTTGTCCAGCAGAACATAATATAATACTATAATATCCATTGTTTTGGGCTATTGTCTAGACCAAGACAATAGGCCAAAACAATGGATATTAAAGTATTATATTATGTTCTGCTGGACAACCATTTTGGCATTGACTGTATATGAAACATAATAACATTAATATATATTTGACATAACTCGTAAGCTAAATTACCTTGGTAGTTCTGTAAGCTTTGCTTTATTCATCTGATTTTACTTTTCAGTTTTTGCTTTGACCACTCGTATAATTTTATAATATGACTTGTGGCATGTGACCTTCTAGATATGTTTTGGTGTTTTAGCATTAAATCTAGTGAATTGATGTTTGACACTGCTTCCTTCTGTATTTCTTTTTCCAGCATTACATTACTTAGATTACTGCAGTTACACAGCAAAAATGTAACATCATCTACAAGTATGAATGGGCAAACAAACATGTTTTACAATTTTTGACATTTATAAAAACCACCACACACCAATGAGATTGGTCCTGCCAAAAGCAATGCTTGATTGGAACCATATGTTTACCATTGAGAGCACAATTAAAATACACTTTCCATCCATGAGTTCGCCATTTCAGCACTTTGTTTGTATTTTGGGATTGGTACCTCGTAGGGGTGAAAACAATGTTTTGAGCAACACTCACAGAAAACAAAGATAAATGGTGCATGATTTTGCTGAAAGGTTATAAAATCTCAATGAAGCATAACCTGCAATCATGGCCTCCTTTCCTATGAATTTACAGCACGTGCAGAGAAGGGAAAGGATGGCCTGATACAAATACTTACTGAAGTGCATGTAAACAGACCAAATTCTGGTCTTTTTTCTGATTGGTCGAAAAACAATTGAGGTATTCTGATTTGTTTGTGACTGTTTAAAGGGTGACTTCTGGTGCACATAGTTGAATTACAGTTTGATTAGCTTGGATGGCTTGTGCAAAATTTGTGACATGATTCGTGATGGGGTGGAAAACGACTCAATAAGCATTTGTATCAGGCTCTCCTTTTTCTCTCCCCCTTTTTATTAATTATTTATTTAGTGGAATAGAGAGCCTGATTGCAGGTTAAATGAAGCGTAACTAGCACACAACTATTGTTCACACAGTACATCCCATGATATTAGTATCAAACTAACTAAATCTGTTTCCTCACAGGTTATGTAAGGATCCTCCCTCAGTAAAACCGTATGAGTGGGATTTGTGGGACATCACTAAATGGCCTGTAAGTATTTCTAATGAATAACAACCACACCTGTCTTTAGACCCACACACCTATGTAGAAGCATTCAAATCCCCCTCCCCTAATTTTGTTTGAATGACAGATCATTAATGATGATGTAATGATAGTTGAACTTTTAACAGTAATCTGAGGAACTCTTTGTTGTCTGAGAAAAGGTGCATTCAAACTGAACACCATTGTTGTAAAACCACGGGGGGAAACCAAAGAGTCTGGAAAAGGACATAACAAATTTAGTCCGAAATGGTTCAGGGTTTTAATATACCCTGGCATCCCACCCCATTTCTAGGTAATGCTCCTACTGTGCCAGTGTCTCATTTAATAAGTTTCATGAGCAATCTGCCAGTGTTTAAGAGTTTTTTTCATACCATAACTTATGGTGATTTATATTTTTGCCAGTAAGCATGGTTAATAGCTTAGTTATACCATAGTATGAGACCTTTGGTATTTTTAAAAATTCCTGTCTGTGAAAGTTGCTGTCAGTGACTGAGCTTCGTGCATTGTTTTGGTAAATGTTCTGCTTTCTTAAAAATCTTCAAGCCTGCTTTTCCCCCCTTGTATTTTAGAAATGTAAGAAGAACATTGGAAATTCGAGTGCAACAGACTATCCTCACATGAATTGTGACATCACAGCTAGACCATGCTGTATCAAGACACAGGCGAAGTGTGAGATTGTTAGCAGAGAGGAGTGTTCATTCAAGAGGGGCTTTTTTCATGAGAATGCAACCCTTTGTTCACAGGTACACAGTAATCAAAATCAACTATTTACAGAGCCAATCATGGGAGCAAGTAAAAAATGCAATGAGCCAATCATGAACTGATATTAATGTGTCAATCAATATGATTATGTGCAATAATTTATCTCTTATAGTAAGAGTGGTTGACTACATAATTATAGTATTTACACAGCCAATCACGGGAGGAAGTAAAACACAATGGACCTTTTGCAGGAGTGCAATCACGCAGTTGTAGTGGAGGGCAAAACAATCTTAACTGATATATTTAAAGGCACTTGTACAAGATCGGTAGTGTTATTAGCAAAACCTGTTTGTAAAAGTTACTGCTATTTTTCACCTCCAGTCGATTGTAAATCTTTCTAAAACAGCATTTTTAAAGATAGCTGCCTTCAAGCAATTCCATGGCAATGCTTTTCCCATGGGGATCACAAGCTCAATTCATTCATTAATGAAGCATGTGACTGTTTCCTGCAAAAGGCCTATTTATAAGCCAATCATGAACTGAAGTTGTTTGGTTTTACTTGAACAGGTCACATTAGCAAAAGTAAACACAATCCTGAACAACTCTTGCTAAAACGGAAATAGATTGTGTGATGGACCTACATTGTAAACAAACGTTTTTCACAGCCAATAGAAAAGCTAAGCAAATGCAAAACCAAAGCAGTCGCTTGTTACTTTCAATACTCAATCAAAAATTGCTCTAACATCACTGAGTTGCCGCTACTGTGAGAAAACATGTTGCATGACAATAGGGGCAGTTAGCAACTCACTGACATCATGACATCAACTCACTGACATCATGACTATTATGTACTCAGAACTCTTTTTAATATACCTAAGTCTATTAGATATGAACAGATTTTGTCACAGTATAACTTAGAATCTATTAAGCATAGGCGCTGTGCGCAAGCTCTTACACTTATTTATAAAGGTTATCCTAACTATATAAGTAATATGTTTCGTAACAAAAACTGTACTTACAATCTCCGTGGAAATGGAAGTAGACTTACTCAGCCGGCCCCCAATACTAGTTTCAAACACAGATCCTTTTCGTATATTGCATGCCGACTCTGGAACAAACTACCTATTCATGTAAGGGAGGCTCCTAATCTTAAAAACTTTGCTCCAAAGCTTAAGAAACTTAAACTAGGCCAAGACGAGTGCCTTTGTATCCAGTGCTCTAGCTAGTGCTAGCTAGCTCATGACTTCATTTATATATGTATTATTTTAGGATTATTATCATAGATTTTTATCGTAGTTTTTATACTGATACTATTGATTTTTTTCTTGAACCATTCTTCCATAGTTTCCCTTAATTATTTAATGATGCTTTGTAGATGTATTGTTAGTTTTTATTGTAGAGACACGTACATTTTTGTAACGAGCCTTTTTAGGCTCAGTAATGTCACGTGGATAAATAAAGCTTATCTTATCTTATCTTATCGGATCCAAGGTAGTGATAGGAATTGTTTTCCATAAATTACAACTGGAGTATGATCTACAGGTTACAAATTAAACACAGCAATATATTTAGGCATCCATAAGCAACATTATTTTGAGGGCAAACATTGTTTCATCCAAGGTTCTCATTAAGAATCTTGACTTTGAATATCCAATTACCTTCTGGGTGAACTTTACATAACGATAATGATGTCATTATGCAAGGGGCTAAAAACTTTTAATTACAACCATTCTATTTATCAGGTTGACTGCCTTGGCTCCATTTGTGGTATGATACCATTCCTCAAGCCCAAAGTTGCTGACCAGATTTATCGTCTGTGGATGGCTATGTTTCTTCATGCAGGGTGAGAAGAATGTTGACAGTTTGGTGTCAAGAACCAGCGACTCTTTTGTTAGGCCAAACAAAATAAACGTTGTATTTCCAGTAACCTGACTGATATGGATTTTTTCATGCAGACTGTAACTTTTTATTGCTATTTTCCAAGACTTGAAACATAAAATAAACATAAAACTATTAAATCAACGAGAACTATGTAAACAATGACTTCTTGCTACAGTGTGTCTTAAGAACAATCGCATGAACATGACAACAATGAGAAGTATGTAAACATTGACTTCTCACTACAGTGTGTCTTCAGCACGATCACATGAACATGACAACAATGAGAAGTATGTAAACAACAACTTCTCACTACAGTGTGTCTTCAGCATGATCACATGAACATGATAACAACATAAACACAGGGTTAACTAGCAAATATCCATGCAAATAAAAAGCTTTTTTTCCACAAAATATCTTTTGTAACACACTTACCTGGAATTTGTTTCAGCTCCTTACCAGAAACACAACATTAAAATATTTATTTTATTTGGCCTTAGCATTCCACATGTTTTTTTGGGGGAAGGCACATTTTTGAGGGGAGAGGCACTTATTTCAAATTTCATAATCGGGGGGGGGGGGGCGGCTTAATTGAGGGTGAGTGCTTATTCAAGGATATATGCTTTACACTAATATTCTAATTCTCAAACCAAATGTTCCAGCATATTTTTTATGATTTTGTGTAGTCGAATTACAGCTCCTGTTAGTGTCATACATTACACAACTATTCTTGTCTTTTTTCCAGCATCATCCATTTGGCCTGCACTTTAGTTTTCAACTTCACCATCCTGCGAGACTTGGAGAAGATGGCAGGGTGGATTAGAATCTCCATTGTATACATATTCAGTGGCATAGGTGGTTATCTCATTAGTGCTATTCTCATACCTTATCAAGTGGAGGTAGGTGTTGGCCATTACTAGACTTTAGTGCCTATAACCCAAATAGGCCCTTTGCAGCTAACATGTTCTGATATAATACTTCATTAACGAATGAGTTGAGCTCGTGATACCCATGGGAAAGGTGTTGCCATGGATGCTGGAGAGCAAGCTATCTTAAAACACAGTTTTAGAAAGATCGACAATTGACTGGAGGTGGAAAATAGCATTATTTTGCTAATAACACTACCGATCTCGTACAAGGCCTTTGAATAAATGAAGTCAGATATTTTTTGCTCTTCAGTACAACCACATGAATTGTTAGCTGCAAAGGGTATATTCTATATTATAAATAGAGCATATTACATGGCCATGCAAGATACATTTTTTATCTTTGAGTGGTGAATGTCATAATTGTTGCACTGACTCGTGTATCACAATGATTCAACACAGAATATAACAACTGGATCTCCAAGCTGCCATGTAATAATTTGTTGTTCATTATTCATCAAGTTATAAATTACTGACTGTTTACGTGCGACATGCACATTGTAATGTCTCATCCATATATCTCCTTCATATTTCACATTTATGTCACACTTTCAACCAGGTATTTATGGCTTGGTAAATAAATTTCTTCATGATACATAATTTGTGATTTTGAGGGAGGTCATGCATAATTTAAAAACATGTATTTATTGTGAGATAGACAATTCACTAATACATAAAATAAAAGATAAATAAAACTACATAATATAGGGCACAATGAACTACTAAAGAACACCCCCTGGGACCTGTGCTTTGTCTAGAACGATGAGGATGCTTCACTGGCTAATTGGTGCATGCCCAAATCCAAACCCAGGAATATCCACGACTATCCATGGATTGACAGAGCTTTTGACCCTTATAAAAAGGAATAACAAACAAAGAGACAACATTCAAGTCTCCGGCTTGTGTTCTGACAAATTAAGCTTCAATTCATCTATGGCATCTAACCAAGCAACTTATTTCTAAAAATAAAGATCATGCGAACAAGATAAAGGTTGCTCTAACTGAAAACCCAAAGTGATCCTGGTCTTTTGTCAAAGCATCTACATCGATCTACTGCCTCCCTTTGCAAAAGTTAGGCGTGAAATGCTTCTATCAAGTCTCTTCTCTTCTCGGTGGAGGTGCTTCACACCTAACTTTTGCGAAGGGAGGCAGTAGAACCTCTGGTATCCCGGTACCATATCGCAGACTGTATCAACACGTAAGTTTATTTGTGATGGACAATCCTTCATCACTGATAGCCACAATAAAGCCAACATCTTGAAGTTACATGTTTTTCCACTCGGTATTCAGTCAGTGTCATCCAATGGCCCTTCTGAATTGTATGGTGATATGTTTCCTTCAATCCAGCTGTCCATCTTCAAAGTGACCAACACCCTAGAAGACCTAGATCCAAAATAGATGTGCAGACCTGACGGCATACCCAGGGCACTACTAAAAAACACCCCTCTCTAGCCACAGTCTCTCACTGCTGAGCATTATCTCAAACTCTAGAACGCTGTGTCTTAAATCATTGTCATCCACATCTTGCCCCCATGTTGTACCATCTGCATCATGGTTTCCTAAGGGGCAGATCCACTGTCAGGCAACTTCTGACAGTCTATCACGACATCTTAGACCATCTTGCCAGTGGGATGGAGGTTGATGCCATTCATCTGGACCTGTCAAAGGCATTTGACAAAGTGCCCCATCATTTACTACTACTTGTAGATATACTCGAACATTACAGCATTTCCGAGCTTCTTCTCGAATGGTTCAAGTGTTGTTTGTCTGACAGACAGCAGCATGTGGTTCTTGATGGTATTTTCTCAGACTGGCTTCCAGTAACTTCAGGCGTTCTACAAGGTTCGATACTTGGCCCGCTTCTGTTCTCGCCTATATGTTAACGATATGCTGTACTATGTTTATCAGGGCTCCAACTTGGCTCTGTTTGCTGATGACTCAATGTTATACAGGTCAATGGACTCTGTAAGTGCCAGTCAGTTGCTTCAGCGTGATCTCAACTCCATATTTTAGTGGAATGTTGACTGGAACATGTCTTTTAACACCGCCAAATGCAAAGTCATACACATGTCCCACAAGACGAACTAGTTCCACTTATAATACCAGAAACTGAGATCCTAATAGTCATTTCCCTCGTACTACTCATAGGCAAAACTATTTTAGATGCTCTTTTCTCCCGAGATCCATTAATTTGTGGAATGGCCTGCCAAGAACTGTACTAGTATTAGTCAGTTTATAACTTATTAAGGACTTACTACAATGATAAACTCGCAACATACCAGCCACCATAGACAACTTAGTTTCTCATCTAGTTTTATTATTTCTATCTAGCTTTATGATTTCTAGTTTATTATCGGTAGTTTATTACAATTTTTCCTTAATTTTAAATGTTTCGATGTCATGTAACCATTTTTACTGTTGTAATTTGTTTGGGGGAGAATGTCAATTGGGGCAGAAGCCGTTTTCTCTTCCTGCCACTAGTCTTTCGTTGTTTGAAATTTATTATCTAGTTATTTCTTGTATGTATGATTGTGGCAAATGAAATAAATAAATAAATTAATTAATTAATTAATTAATTAATTTAGAATATTTCTTGATTAGAGTATTGCTTCTACAGGGGTAGAAATTAGCGGTAGCCAACAAGCAGAATGCTCGTTTAAAATTGATTTTGCTAGTAGAATTTATTTACAGTAGCAATTTTTTGCTAGTGCAGAATATAATATAGCGTACCAGAAACAGTCAACCCAAGTCACGCAATATTTCCAAACGTACAAACAGTGTAAACAAACTGTCAAAAAACATATCAACTTATTTACTTAAACAATGAAAATGTGCTCACTTTACCAATGCTTTATTCACCTGTTAAGCACTAACCATGCGCTTGCATTAGTAATACATAAAACCTTATTTTGACATTTTACTTTTTGCTAGTTGTTTTCTTAGTTTGCTACATGTAGTTAAAAAAAGATCGAAATTTCTGCTAGTGGCAAAAAAGGTAATTTCTACCCCTGCTTCTATGAGTTAAACTTCCAAAATGCTAATGAATGTGCCATCAAACCAGGAATTTACTGTCATATCTTTCTCCTTGTGAGTGAAACTATTTTCTGATTTAGACTGTTTGGTAAAATCAATATTTATAGGTCATTTATTGCTTATCGTCATGTTTTGTACAATAAATTATGCCTGCATTGACGTCACATACATGTATGCCTGGATTGGACACCGGACCAATACTCAGCTGGGTCTTAAAATAACTGAGTAGAAGGTGCTACCTTTACATAATCCAACAGTAAATGGTTATACCTTCGTCTTCTCGGATAAGGACGTAAAACGGTAGGACTAAGTCAACAGAGGGCCATGTGGAAGATTACTGAACTACATGTTAGCTGGTAAACGTGTTTAATACTCCCTATAAATAAAATGGCCTTACTTTACCTTTACGTTCATTAGCATTTTGGAAATATAAACGGCCTTAATTTTATAGACACAAAACTCAAATCAAGAAATATAATTTATAAATTTCAGCTATTCACTGTGTATAGAATTATTGATATAGGATTTGGGTTATAGGCACTTTAAATTGTTAATGTTTCACTGATAATTTAAAACGACAATTTACTCCACTACCACTTAACAATCGGCCGGTGTAAAGTACAGGTCAGGTCACACAACACGCAATGGGTTACGAGTGCGATCCTAAGTAGAAGCGCTCAAAAAAAGGTTTTTCTGTCGTTTATCTTTTCTTGTTTACCTGTGAACCCTTGCTCTAGGCGAGTGAGAACCTGTCGTTTACCCGTGAACTCGTCCGATGGTTAGAATTAACAATAATTATAAGACAAATCCCAACCCGAACCACAAACCTAACCCTAACCCTAACCATCGGACGAGTTTACGGGTAAACGACGGGTTCTCACTAACCTAGAGCTAGGGTTCACTGGTAAACAAGAAGATAAAGTAAACGAGCGAAAAATGTTTTTAGCGCTCCTATTTGGACTCGAACTAGTAATTTTGCCTGACCTATGACCTGACCCGACCTGTAACCTGACCTGTGATCTGTACTTTACACCCGCCGCTTAACAATTGCCCAACAGTTTACACATTGTTTCATCTTCAGGTTGGTCCCTCCGGTTCAATGTTTGGCATTATAGCCTGTCTTTTTGTGGAGCTCATCCAAAGCTGGCAGATGGTAGCAAACCCCTTCACAGCACTGGTGAAGTTGTGTGGCATAGTTGTTCTTCTTCTCTTTGTAGGGCTTCTACCATATGTCGACAACTTTGCTCACATGGCAGGCTTTGTTTTTGGTTTCTGCCTTGCCTTCATATTCCTTCCATATGTCACATTTGGAAAGTGGGACAGAAACCGAAAAATAATTCAAATCCTTGCTGCTTTTGCTTTCCTGATAATTATGTATACTATTGGATTTATCATTTTCCTCGAGGTTCAAACGACAACTTGTGCTGGCTGCGAGTATTTGAACTGTGTTCCCTTTACAGTGGAGTTCTGTGAGCCTTACAATTTGGGCCAGAAGTTGCAGCCGAGGTCTCGCAGCTAAAAGTGCTGGAATAAACTGTGGTGTTCTGGAATATAATTTGCTGGTGGAAGCCAATTGATATTGTCAAGCTCAAGACTGTAATCATTCCATACTTTGTTAAATATCAAAAACGAGAGCGAGTTGTTGATCAGGTGATCCAAACTCCGAGAAGCAATGAAAGCACGAGGCCACTTAAGCCTTTTGTTGTTTCGAGGTGTTTGGATCCCCTGATCAACAACGAAGCTGGAGTTTTTGATATGACTTCTCACATGAATACAATACCTGCATTCATAAATCATTAGGAAGTATTGTTTACCGGTATTTTGTTGCACGCATTATAGACTACAAGGGTTGTGATTGTTATTTTCTCACGGTCATTTAAACAAACAGCCTGATAACGTAGTGTACAAGACAGCGGACTAGTAGTCAAGAGCAGCCACGAGGACGATGGTTCGAGTCACTCTGGACACCGATTTTTATTTCCAACTTCTCCTTCACTTCTCTTCATGTAAAGTCATACATCACTTGCATGAATCTTGATACCCAATGAGAGCACAGATGAAAATGTTCATCAGGGTCCGGTTGTTCGAAGCAAGGTTAAGGTATATATACTTCATGGTAGTGTTTCGTGCCATATGGTCTCCCTGCATAATACTGTAAAACAGTAGAGAAAATGATTATGCATGGGACTATGGAACGAAACACTACCATGAAGTATATACCAAGGTTAAGTGCTAACCCAGGGTTAAATCGCTAACCCGGGGTTAAACTGTGCAGATTACAATTACAGATTTAGAGCTAACCTAGGGTTAAAGTGAACCTTGCTTCGAATATGTTGTAAAGTGGTATGCTGTAGTGCCCTGGTGTGTCATAACCGGGCCCTGGTGTGTCATTGGGTATCAAGATTCATGCATGTGACCAAATGTCCTCTGATTGACTAAAAAGGCATGCATTATTAATGAGTTTGAGAAATATATTTATGGCTGTATTGTAAGTAATGTTTCAAAGTGGACAATGAGGACTGGACGGGATTTCAAAGTCCGCGCAATTAGTTCCAGTCCGAGGCGCAGCCGAGTACTGGAACTAATTGCAAGGACTTTGAAGTCCCGTCCAGTCCGAATTGGAGGCTTTGAAACGACTTAAAAAAAAACTACTTAATAATTTCATGCTTGTTTGGTGGTTGTGGGATAAACAACACAACGATTTTAAAACTTCATGCGTTTAGAGTTTCGATGTTTCAGGCTTGTAGGTTGTACTTGCGTATTTACATATAGTTGCTTTGTTTGACTTATGTAATCAAACGTCCATTGTTAATGAAAAGACGGAATGTTAACAATTATGCGCTTGTTCTCGTGGGAGTACGTGTTTAACAACCTGGCGTGAAATTTGATGAAAACTTAATGTTTTTTTTACCGTCTGGTTTAGTCTGTGATCAATCGTGAGACCTCCATTTGTTCAAGGTATTTTCCTACAGTACTTTGAAATTCTTTTCTAAGTCCAAGGACTTTGAACTATGAATAAAAAGATTTCAAAGCACCGTAGAGAGTACTTTGACGGGGTTCCAAAGTACTGCACGTGGTACAAATTGACCTGGTTGGCCAATTACCTCCTGAATTATTAAGTAGTTTTTAAATATATCTTAAATGTTCTTTGGTTACATTATATCCATGGTACTGTAAGAAGTGTTTCATTTTGAGTGGTGGTTAGAGTTCACTAAGTAATTTGGTTACATCTTTTTCTAGATTAAGTAGCATGTACGTTAGGTTTTTTTAAATAGGTCATTTATAAAATAATGTGCATTTATTGACTACCCTGCATAAGTCTACCACTCAAATAAAGTGTTTAAAGTGCAAGTAATGCCATAAAACAACATTATCTCTTTTTGCCCCAAATTCTATTTCTAATATACTTCAGTTCTCTAAATTAATTAGTTTTCTTCAAGAGACTGGAGCAGCAATTTAACTTGAATAAAAGTTACCCGAATTGCGGGATTGATTCATCTTGTGATGTCACAATACTCCAGTTTCGTATTCGAAAATTACCGCTGAATGTAATGCGTACAGACGCATGTACGCAGGGTTAGCCTCATTCTAAAGTTAAACATTCATAAATACCAGCGAGAAGGTGGGCTATTTACAACACTGTATTGTTGTAGTTTCATGTTTGGCACCTCGCTGGAATTTAAGAATGTTTAACTTCAGAATGAGGCTAACCCTGCGTACATGCGTCTGTAGTCATTGCATTCAGCGGTAATTTTCGAATAAGAAAGCTACAGGATTTTATTGTAGTAGTTCTCTTGGGTGGGAGTTGATTCATCTTATGACGTCACAGGATCCATGAAAAGTAACTAAATATTAGGGTTTAAATGTCAATGTTTACAAAATCTGCAAGATTGATACCTTTGTGAGAAAAAACATGAGTGACTGATTATGTTCTTAATGAAATCCATTTTGAAATCACTTGGATTTTCTGCAATCTGATTGGTTGAAAATAGTGCGATTGCACCTTGGTGTCTGTTGTCACACACTTTGCTAAACCAATGAAAACACTGGAATCTCGCAATCCAGCCAATCAAATCAAAGGATTTGTGGAGCAATTTCAAAGCAAAACAAATATTTGGCAGCTTTCTTTTTGTTGTAAACTTACATAAAAATGTAATTAACAGCAGCATAAGCTGATGTGGCCGTGTTTAAACTGAGAATAAGAATCCCAGTCGACGAGTAGGCAAACCGACTGGTTATTTACAAACATGGTTGAGTACACGGGGAATCGAACTCGACCACTCGGCCATACCGCTTCAACTTACATGATTACTGTAAGTAAGAATAGAACGGAGTGGAGTGCAATATTGCTCGTAAATCATACTTTTGATTACGAATTGCACTCCGCTATGCGGCAGTGAAATTTTGTAATCACGCATTAATTTTGCCAGTACCGTTCCCCTAATTAAAGTAAAATTTAGAATCCATTCAATTTTCCATTCATGAAAAATCATGGGACAGACAATTAAAATTAAGAATTCCCAGCTGATTGCCGTTAAATGTATAAGACAGCTAGCCAACTGGAATACTTTTTAAAGCGCACATTTTGTAATTTCATTAATGTTTCTTTAGCACAATTTGAACAAGGTAAACGTTTGCCAATAAATAGCTTTTTAGAATTTCTCATTGTAAAACAAGTACGTTGTTGTTAATTTACTAAATTAATATGTATAGCTACTTAAAACAAGGTTCGCAAATTTCACTTATACCCCTAGGCGATCCGACCAAATGGACCATGGGCCAAGGAAAATTTTGCCATCTAATAGTTCGGGAAATGATAAAAAATATACATTTGTGCATTTTAATTCAAGCACTGAAGCAAGAACAGATGACAGGCTTGATATTTTTTCCCATTCATTAAACCTTCCGATCTTGTCGCATTGGCTTAGAGTCAAATTCAAGGATTGAATGTCTCGGCACATACATGCCAACATTACAGACTGATTCAAATACGAGACATGATAACAAAGTCGACGAAAACGTTATTTATATGGTTGATTTGACACGTGTTGTGCCGAATATCGTCAAAGGTTTTTACGGTGGCCCACAAGTGACACGGCACAATCACCAAAGTCACGGCACATACGCGAAAAAATCACGGCAAAACCGAGAAAGTCTCGGCACAATCGAGAAAAGCTATGGCGGAGTTAAAACATTCAGCGTTGAACTTTCCTCCTTGAACTAAGTCTTTGAAGAAGTAAATCCACCAAGTGCTCCAGTTTTCCTCAGAATTCGAAAAGCCCACCATGCTTTGATTCAGTGGTTTCTTGGCAAGGAAACGCTTTTGAGTCTAGATTATTCATAAAAGAACACTCGATGCTAGCCATTGTATCATTTTCTGTCCCCAGGTCAGTACAGAGTTCACGAGGACATCCTCCAAGTTCTCTGCCAGCATCTAAATAATAGCAAGCGATATTGTCTGGATAGCTAAAACCATCAATGCACCCTTGGATGGGGAATCCATATGGCTTCAGCTTGTTTACCCGTTGGTACGCCGTTGGGACCAAAACAATGACACTCCCGCCTTTCGAGCCTGTGCGCTTTTCTAGATTCTACACTTTCAGGATCAAGCTCTTGCATAAGGTTTTGCACAACAAGTCGGAGAATAATTATACCTTTGAGATTCAATGTATGCCACATGGTCGGTAACCAACACAGGAATCTGGTCCATCTAAATCTCCTCTGTGGCCTGCCTTACTGTGTTTGTAGAAGTGCAGACTGAACTTTGATCAGCGAGAAGCCTGTTGCAAAGCAACGAACTTCCAATCAGACACCAGTAATCAGGCCCTGATTAAGAAAATATGCCCTGCTCGTAAGCTAATCAGAATATCATGCCCTTTTAAGTATGCAAACTAATGATTGACGTCGGCGGATGCGCGGTTCCTAGCGAGCTCAAATTTAAATCTGCAAATATTTTACACAAGCATGCGTACTTTATAATTTTTTCGTCCATGGTCGTGGACGGCGGTTACATCAAATAATGTTGCGACTGGGGGCAGAGCCTTCTTTTCCCGCACCAGTCCGATTAAAGAAAGGGAGGACTAGAAGGTTCTGCAAGCAGGGAGGGGGCCACTTGGACGAGAACTAAACACATTGCAAAACGAAAATAAAGCATTCCAACGTACAAATCCTAGCATATCCATGCGATTTTCTCCATTCGAAATACTTACACTCACAACTACTCCATCAAATATTCATCTTTGACTGGATCGAAGCTAGAGAAAGTCGAACTCACACTGGTTGACTCTAGTAACCCTAAATTCCTATCTTGGTGACGGACTGCAGTTTCTCTCTGGATGGAAAGAACTCCGATTGTTTGGATGTTCCTCGTGGCGTACCACAGTAGCATCCTTGGACCGTTACTCTTCGTCATATGCATCAATGATCTGCCTCCATATTAATTGCAATGGTGTGGACATCGATCTGTATGCCGATGACACGACTATTACCTCTCTCCTCAGCAGAGGCTCTTGCGCTTGCTCAGCGGTTTTTCCCCATTTCAGTCTCTTCTCCAGTCTCCCTAGAGCTTCTGCGGAGGAGAGAGGACCATTACTGCTTCTGTAGGAGCCATTCCTTCTGTCTTTTATTTAAGTAATGGTCCAGATAAGAACTGTAGTGTCTACGGCAAGGAATGTTAAAAGGTGTTAATTTTCTATAATTCTCTCGTAATTTCATTGTTGATACTTATAAATTCAATAGAAACATATCGAAATAATGCATTTTCATTCGATTTTTTTTGTGGTTTGAATTTATTTTTGATCAAACTAACAATGGTTTAATTTCGAAGAATATCGTGTGTGTTCTCAAATTTGCGATTGAAAAATCCTTTGTTTTCTTTATATCCGATTGGCTGGATGGTGGCTTCGCGGCGTTTTCACAGAAAAAAGAGCCAATAGCATAAGAAATACTTTATTTTCTAGATGTAGTTTGGACTGTAGATACCTCCTAAAGCACTTAAGGCATATTCAAGCAAAATCGTATGTGGGGGAGGCTCATTGCCGCAGAACAATGGATTCTACTACAGTTCTTATCTGGACCATTACTTAATCTCAGCTTTATTATATCCGCTTTCAACTCGCCATTTTAAACTTCTAGGTCAATAATACGTGATGACAGCATCTTGATTTCGGTCTTGTATATATTATCTTGCTGCACTAATTTGTCTTCCAAATGACTGAGTTTCGTTTCTTGATTCGTGTTTTGATGTGACGAGAGTAAGAATTCATTACGCATATCAGCCTCCATGTTACAAATCAAGGTCATTAAATCAGCGAGAGAGTTCTTATTGCGGGCTAACAATCCTCGTGAAGAATCTAAAGAATTCCGTCTCTTCCGGTTTGAATTTGACTCATGTGTATGTTGCTTTTGGAGTTTCAAGGATATGTTGATCCAAAACTACATGCAGGCCTTGGGGTTTTTCATTGACTTGTGAACTTGCAGGTCTGTAACTTGTTTTGTTTTCTTAGTATAACAAAGTGTTGAACATGTTCTCAATCATGTCGCGCGTGACCTCTGTTTCTTCATTCATTAAGTTCTCTACTTTCATCTGTAATCTTTGCCCATGCCTTGGCACATAACTATTCCTGTTGTTAAGTAGACGTGGATGGTTATAAGTAAAGTCCTTCGACAGCTTGTACCGTTTCCGCTAGGTCAATATCCTCGCTGGAACGAAATAACCTGATCTCAACTGAATACTCGGACTGTCTCTCTGCCTCATTTAAGTGGTCGATCCAACTTACGGTAAATTTAAATCTGACAGTTTTTAAGAGACTCATAATATTGGTCTTGAAGTGCCTTCAAATGCAGCACAGCGAGCCGATGGCTTATAGAGATTCCAATATCTATTTCTTCGAATTTTAGCTTTCCGGATCCTGGCCCCTTCACTGGCTTCAGGTCGTCGTACATGTACGTGTCGTATATAAAATCACTGGCCATCTGGGTAAAAAACGCGGTCCTTCGGCTCTGACAATAGCGCCAGTTGAAACATCCTTAGCCTGTTGGAAGGCTTTCGCACGAGTGAAGTTAAATAAAACATTAAACTGCTTACATTTGAGAGAGATGAGACTCCAAATGAGAGAGAAAGTTCCTCACGGGCCCTCCACCATCTTGATTTACTGTATTAAATTATGTAAATAAATTAACCTGGCGATTGTTGCGTGACCAGCACAGAGCTGTCTGATTGGTGTGAACTTGACCTTTAACGCATGCGCAGAAATTTTGCGACACCCAACAAAAATAAAAATAACGGCTTGCATTTCAAGACGGTGCTGCCACAGTAACTACAATTTTGTCTGCCCAAAATTTTAACGTAAAACCGAGGGAGGAAAATCATTTGTGGTTTTACATGCCAATTATGGAACTCTTTGCTTCTTGATATTAGAAAGAAAGGGACAGTGAAATCATTCAGAAACTCTCTCAGGAAACAATATTTGGAAGAACAGACATTTACCGCATTTTTATCCTTAATTTTTCAAATTTCTATCAATATTTTCTCGTTATCTATATTAATCAATTTTATTCTTCGACTATCGTATATTACCATTGAATATTGAATTGTTTCAGTTTTATTGAATAGTTTTATTGCTTATTGAATCGTTTTATTGCATCGTTTTAGTTTTACTATTAGAATAGATTTTTATATTGTAAGTATTTATAAGTAGTTTGAGGGTTGGAATGCTTTGTATTCGTTCTGCAATGTGATTGGTTCTCGTTGTCTAAGTGCAATGTGATTGGTTCTCGTTGTCTTAAGTGCAATGTGATTGGTTCTCGTTGTCTAAGTAGTCCCGGTTACAGTAGTCACACAGTAATACTGTCAATATAATTACCCAACGAGGTGCTTGGAGACTATTATGCACCTATCAATATTAAGCCCGAAAAGGAGTGGGTGTTTTGACAGACAGGGGTACCACCAAAGGGGTGGGGATTGACAAACACTGCCTGCCCCAGGGTGGGGTTATTTATTGGAAACAAGGAAGATAGGGCAGATACTCGATATTTTTGACCAAACGTGTTGTCCAGAGGGTGGGGAATGCGCACCCCCCCCCCCCCCCCCCCCTCCCCTCGGGCTTAACATTGATAGGTGCATTACTGTGGCTTTCAGTTCACAATGACAATTTATTTATTTTCACACAAAAATTTCACAACTAGACAAAGTGTGCAAAATGCTGTACATACGTCTCTTGGCAAAACCTACAATTTCCATATTTTCCTAAATTCACATTACATATTTATGACCTACAATATTATTGCTAAAAAAAGTACTTGCATATTTACATATAATACATCACAGGTAGCCTTGATAGTACACTGGCTTACTTAACATGAAAGCATTGTCTTTCCTGTATATTCATGATTGAAATGTAAAATTGGCAATCCAAACTGGATTGATTTGATTTATTAAATAAGTTAATGATATCAGGTCGAGATGCCAAATTTAGTCAACCTCTTAAAGGAGTACTGTCAACCCCAAATGATAAACTTTCTCATGACAAAAGACATAAATAACTACTCAGATTAGCAGAGAATGCTTTCCAGGTATACTGGAGAAAATCTGAGACAATTTTGATGAAGGATGGCAAAGATTGGAGTGGATGAAAAATGCTGCTTGTAAGAGAAATTTAGAACAACTTGAAATCGGTTCCCTGTAACCAAAATCAAGTTTCTAGAATAAGCTTTTGTAATCCTCTTTAATCTTTGCCATCCTCTGTCGAAAATGTTTTAAAAGCATATCAGGACATTCACATGGTATTTCTCTTCTATCTCAGGGTGTTATTCTTGTAGTTTTGTTTAAAAGAAACTTCAAGGTTCAATTCGAATTAAATGGTTTGGCAAAAATAAGTTTATGATTATTCATGCAGTTAAGTATAGTAAACTAGCTTGTTTTATAGATCCGTCATTCGTTGAACACCTTACTCTAGAAACTGCCACTGTCAAAAAAAATCGTTTCAATTGTTTACAGATTACTGTGTTTATCACTGTGAAAATAAGGGTTCAATTCTTTGGAATCTATTCCGTCAGGAATTAAGGTAATACTTAAAGGGGCCGTCTCACCCACAGTGCTTAGCGTGCTTTTGTTATTGTTTATCCCGGGACTTTGACCCCTTGTTCACGGCGGGAACCTCACGAACTAAGCGTATTCTTTATGTTCGTGACATGATAATTTTGATTTGAACATGGATGACCTTGATGAAACTAATAGTACCTTACAAGTTGAACGTGAAGTCAACAAAGTGTTATACAGCAGTACTTGGCTGTACTATAATATTTACCGCTCACCAGTCGCTGCTATAAACAGAGAACACTCTCTCCGGGTAATACTAACAATTATGAAAGCCAGAGGTTTCTTTCCTCGGTTTTCTATTTTTACTTGCAGACAGAGAGAGAGACAGAGAGAGATCTCGTTGCTGGCAGTAGCAGAGAACCAGTTCAAGAGAGAAGAGTAAACGAATTACAGCTCGTTTCAATGGGAAATTATTATCACGGCGGGTCTGTTGTTAAATTTCGTGCGAGTATAAACTTTGATCGATCCGGTGAATCCGAAAATGTCGGCGAAATCACTGTGTGAAAGCCCTTCGAAACCAGAGAGAGACCTGTTTCCACAAGTTAAACACCGAAGCCCTCAAAATGATTTTAGGCCGAAATTGCTCAATTCTTTTCGGGTCAACCAAGCGGAGTTTCGTTGCCTATAATATTTTGTTGACTATAATATTTACCGCTCACCCGTCGCTTCCGAACCGGCTGTCATCAGTACTATAAACAGAGAATACTAATAATTACGAAAAGAGAGGTTTCTCCCCTCGGTTTAATTTTTTTCCTGCAGAGAGAGAGATCATCTGCTAGCAGGCAATCTCGTTGCTGGTGCCAGAGAACCAGTCCAAGAGAGAATAGTGAACGAATAACAGCTCTTGAATAGGAAATTATTCAGTCACTCAGTCACGGCGGCTTTGTTTGTCAAATTTCGTGCGAGTATCAGCTTCAAATGATCAACCCGGTCAATCCGAAAATCTCGGCAAAATCACTGTCTAAAAGCCCGAATTCCGCCCTTCGAAGAGAGGCCTGTTTCCACAAGTTAAACGCCAAAGCCCTGAAAATTATTTTAGGAAACTGTTCTTCAAGTGGAGTTTTGTTGCAAATTGTGGTCACGTAAGCCAGCCACGGTGTCCAAAAACCCAAATCGGCTCAAAGATAGTAGATACTCGAACTAAGCGCTAATATATCTTTACATATAAAGATAAATAAGAGGCTCAATAGGAAGTGCAATAAAAAAAGGTTCAACCTAGTATGATTTTTTTGACGATAGCTGGAAGGATGGCAGAGATGTAGAGAAGATTAAAACCACTACCATAAAACTCTGGATTTCAATGGCATCGAAAATGGCCGCTATGCTATGTGAGCGCGCTAAGCACTGTGGGTGAGACGGCCCCTTTAACCCCAAAAATGTTATCCACAACAATCTGTTGTGCACCCCTGATTTATTTACAAATAATTTATTCCTTGTGAGGCCTTGTTAGAGCGAATTGGCTCAAACATTATCGGAATTACTACAAGACTTGCCTTCCTTTAGATGGTAAAGACTAAAACGGCAGGCAGGGTTAATCTATAATGACCTGACTGTCCTTTAGTTAATCTTTACTACAGTTTGGAAACATACATCTTATTCCATGAACATTGTCAACTGAAATGATCTACATGTAATATTTCATGCACATTAAATCTAAATATTATTAATCATGTTCAAATGCCCTTCCACCAACCCTACTCAGAGATGGAAGAGAGAGAGAGAGAGAGAGAGTGAAATTCAGGCTTCGATACTCCTTATTAATCCCAGGAAAATAAGATCCTTTATTCCTGCATTGAAGCACGTCCTGAAAGCCTTGAATGCGAGGCTGTGTATGCAAATGTTTGTTCCAAGTCAAGAGGGCCATCGCCAATTCAGGTGTATCCTGGGTGAAAACGAATCCCCTTCTCATTCAAACTGTCAATAAAACTGGTTCTTTAACATCCTTAATAACGAGGGGAAAAGAGTTGGGAGGAAAACCCAAACATTTATAACTAATAATACATATATATACACATGACAATGTTCATGAAATTAGTTATCTTTTAAATATAAAATAATATAACTATGCTTGCATACCTTACCTAAACAAAAGCACCAAGACCCATGATTGCAACAAACAAGTTTGCATCCTTTGAATATCCGAGGTGAAAACACCAAATAATAATATTCAAAGCATTACTTGTATTAAATTTAAAATGCCCCTAACCTCTTTTTTTTAATTTCTTCATATAAATTCCTAAAATATTTCGAGTAATTCTGCAAAAAAGTTCTGTTTTTGCTTAAATCCTTCATTGTCTACAACCAGTTGACGTTTGCTAAAAATTGTAAAAAGCGACCAGGCACTTTTCACGACCGAGCCAAAGCACACTAATTAGAAGGATTGGCCTTGTGCATTGTGTGACACCAGATTGGGAATCCACAAGTGCTTGTGGACAATGGCTTTTTGCCTGATGATACGTCACTTGACCAAGACCTCAAACTGCGCGGTCGTGAAACAAAACGTGCAGGACTTTAATCACAATTCAAAACCAAAATCAGGAATTATACCAATTTAACTTTGTTCTTTTTTCTTCGTCCTCAATTTTCATTTAGACTTTCAAAATAAATAAAACTAAAATGGTGTTAGAGGCACTTTAAATCATTCATATTACCAAAGGTACGGACACAATGCAACATTGCATGCAATATTGCTGGTTAACAGCGAAACGTTGCACATGCTTCAATGTGCGTCTACCCCTGGCAAAGTTGCATACAGCTTTGCAGCATATATCGATACCAGACTTCAATCTCAATGCCAATCATTATTAGTATCAAATATTACTGGTACATGGTAGTGCAAGTGCTTACAATTAAGGTCTCGATGAAGGTTAAACATGGAAATAGGGACCTTAAGCAACCACGACGACGACAGCATAAAACAATAGTCTTAATTACAAAGTAATGCACGCAGTCACCTACATTTTGACTGTTCTCTTAAAAAAAAAAAAAAAATGAAAACAACAAATTTTATGTTCAAAGAGAATGCGGACGTTAGAAAGTAAATCACACCGTTTATCGTTCGACCTGAACGGAACTCTGTCCTAATCACATTTTTCGAAAATCTGTTTATAAAAGGTACCTAAAGGCAAATAAAGGAAATCGTAAACACCAAATTTCGGGAGAAAACTGTTTCTACGCCGTTGTTAATGCAATGCCCAAAAATGTAAAAGTATATCATTCTGGTGGTATCCAAAAAAGAGAAAAGCAGCACAATTTAGTTTGTGATAATTTAGTTTGTGAGTAAATTTGGCAGTGGGTGCAAAGTTGTTAGGACAAATGGTTGGAGGAATTTTACTCGAGTTCCAAGAAGTTAGAATCATCAAAGACCAAAAGTCCACAAAGAATCAAGCAATAAAGTTTTGTTATCTTCAATCGACCAAAAATGTTCAGAGAATTCAATGCAGGAAGCTAATGTACTTACTACCCCTAGGGGTAAAAACAATGTTTTGAGCCACAACCACAGAAAATGAAGATAAATGGTGCATGATTTTGCTGAAAAATTGTAAAATCTCAATGAAGCATAGCACGGCAAAAACTAGTTGCCAAAATTTGTAACTGCCAGAAAACGTTTAGTCGCAAGCAATAGTAATGCATTATCAATAGCCCACTTCCGGGATATACATTACTTGTCACGCACAAAGGTTTCAATACGAGGCCCCGTGCTAAATTAAATTTATTCTTTCCTCGGTGAAAAGAATAAATTTAATTTAGCACGGGGCCTCGTATTGAAACCTTTGTGCGTGACCGCGGAAGTGGGCTATTTTCAATCACGTTTTGAGACGTGGTTGGTCTCGAAATGGGATGAAAAACTACTTTTTCAACTTTGAAAAGGGATCAAATCTGTAACACGAAACATATCAAAAATCCCTGACACGATATTTTAGACAATTTACATGTAGCTGGGATTTGAAAGGGATATTTGTTTTCAAAGCCTGAAGTGTTGAACCCTGGCGGACGGAGTCATTTCGCATTGAAACTGAAATATACAACATCTACGCTTTTAAGTTTTGTCCAAACAGGATTAAATGTCTTCAATACGGTATATGGTATGTCTATGTGGCTTTCCTGAACTGTGACGCTGCAAGAGCATTTTTCTGAAATGACACCTCGAACCTTTATCGAGACCTTGACTGTACAACAGATTTTAATAGACCCTTTCAGCTTCCCTGTTTGTTGCCCCATTCCAGGTCACCTGACTTTATCCTTGAATGTTCTTTTGTTTTACTGTATCCCAAGATGAAATGCATACATTTCTAGAATTACAAAACATAGCACTGAATCGTCTGGAGAACTGTCTGATCTGAAATGGGACAACAAACAGGCAAGCTAAGCTGAAAGGGTCTTGTCATGTGAATGATGATGAAGTGCATGCTCATCAAAGACAACAATGCAACTTTCTCAACAACGTTTTTCTTAAAAATCTATTAAGTAAAGCAGAAAAGCACCACCACGGACGTTCTCTTCCCCATCAAAACACCCTTGAAATTAATACATGTAGAATAATTATATAGACCTTACCGAATTTTCTTCCGTGTGCAGGGCTTGACAATTACTTTATTTCTCAAGGCGCCAGCTGGTGACTAAACGCCGAATCACAATTAAAAAAATAAAATGGGATACCTGTGGTAGCTTCGCGCCCATGCTACTTTTTGAAGAGAAACCGCAAAAACAAAATGGTGTCTAGCCGAACATGGCGATCAATTACGAGCCGACTGGGACTTCGTTTGGGGCATTTATTTAATAAGAAACTGGTTATGGAGTTGCAGTCTAGATTATTAGTTTTTAATTAGAAATACCAATGAATAAGGGTTAAATGGGTAAGTCACCAGCTTGCGACCAGCTTTGAAAGTTAAAAGTCTTAGTCGCATTGGCCACCAGTAGGCAGTAGGTCACAATGTTGAGCCCAGAAACAAGGTGATTGAGTAAAGTAAGCTATAAAAATTGCACTGCTTTAGTACATGTAGTTAATACAAGTAAAATGCTAATCTGCTATTTCAGAGTATTTATTTTATTTGCATAAACTACTAAAGACCTGGTGAAGTGAGCTATAAAAATGGTGCTTGCCTCATTTCTGTGTATAGTGCGGGAAAATTATTCAGTAAGGTCTATTCTCAAGCATTTTCTCAGTCAGTGATTTTTCAGTGCACCTAACGTTTATTTTGTTATAACAAATATCGATTGTACATCAATTGAATAGTTGAATGGTAGAATACATGTATTTCTGGATTTGAGTGTGTGTCTATAAGTTATAAAGGTTTATATCTCCAAAATGCTAATGACCATTATGTCACACCAGGAATTATTTATTATACAAAAATATGTTGGTAAATGACCTTTTTATAAAGATCTATGATATAATATTGTAGTTTGTATCAGTGATTCAAACATTTTATAAAAATCAGATAGTTTCATTTACAATGAGAAAGAAAATTACAATAAATTCCTGGGTTGACATCACTTTTATTACCATTTTTGAGATATAAACCTCTAACACACACACGCAACACTAAATCAAGAAAATAATATTCTCCTATTCACTTAATGTAGAATCGATATTTGTGACAACAAAATAAATGTGCATGCACTTTAAATAATGATTGGCATATTCCTCATGAATCATCACCTGTGAAGTGCAGTAGCTGATACAATCTTAGGGCTTGAGTTTAGGGTAAGGTGAGGCTATTTGCTATCTGGACACTTTTGACGATGCACTGCTGGCTCCTGAACTACGACTGGTTGCTGTGGAAATACTCAGCTGTGAGAAGCCACTATGACAGGACTCCAGGCTGGATATAGATCCCCTGAAGACAAGAAACAATTTATTGAGTTATGCTCCGGCTAAGAACGATAGCACTGAATGGCAAGGAATGTAAAAAGGTGCTAATTTTTATTCTTCTTTCTCATAATTTATTGGTTAATACTCGTAAATTCAGTAGAAAACCATCGAAATAATACATGTTCATTCAAAAAATTGGTGTTTATTATTTTTGATCACACTATGGTTTAATTTTGAACAACGTATGTGGAAAAAGTTCTCAAATTTGCGACTGAAAGATATTTGGTTTTCTCCCTGGATGGTGGCTTCTTCGAGTTTTCACAGTAAAAAAATCCAATAGAATAAAAAATACTTTATTTTCTGGGTGTAGTTTGGATTATAGACATCTAATACAGCACTTCAGGCATATTCAAGCAAAATTGTTTACCGGGATATGCTCATTACAGCAGCCTATTTTCTTTTGCTACAGTTCTTAGCTTAGTCATTCGTTTAGTTAATACCTTAGCTAGTTGTTTTTGCAACCACATCATTATTGACCTTCCCCTTAGTCTCATACTCAGCATCCAAATTTATATACAACAGACTTAAATTTAAAATAATAAATATAATAACACCAAAATGTAAATCAAATCAGGGTTGTGTCTTATCTACAAGGGCTTACAGTAATATTACTAGTATTATATATAATTATGTATAGTTTTATGAAGGTAAGTAACCATACCATTCTCGAGCACTCTAAAATAATATCATTTTCTCCTTATACCAAAATCAAACAAACAAAATTCCTAATCATTTGAAGATAGAAGTTTCGTAGCTACTGTATTCTAACTTTATTGCTTCACGTCTTTGCTTTCAATGCTCTGTGAAAAACGGAAGATTTCCCTGGTGTGAAAAAAATGGTGCATTCTTGTGGCATGAAGTTTGACTTACAATGAAGACCAGAGTCCCGAAAACTTTCACACTTTGTCCCAAAACAATTTCGGACATCTTGTATCCTGTACGCTTGTTTAATCCCGATTTTGCTGTGGTTTCCACTGCCCAGAGAACGTTCAGTGGAACCTACATGTACATTGGACGCCAAATGGTACATGAAGTAGATGTAGGTGCGAAAATGAAAGAATGTTTGGAACAGTTAAGCTGCTGTTAAACAGTGGAACCAGGATTTATTGACTAACAAATGCCTCTCAATAGTATCCAGGCCAATAAAAGCTGTTAAATAAATATTTCATGCGTGTCTAATTATATGGGTCTAATAATAGGCTGTCCGATAATACGTTTGAAAACCACAACTGCTCCAACTTCTCCGCTGTCTGAACATGTATCACGGTACACAAATGTTAACAGAAGAACTAAAGTTTACAAAGGAAGAGATGTTTTGGCAAGAGTCTACTTCGTTTTGAAGCCACGAGCAGTGTAGGATAAACTGACCGATAATAGTAACTTCGAATTACATGTACCTAGATGTAAATCCTATAAAGTTACTTAAAGAGCTTTAATAGCAAGTTTTTCCTTGAAATTTCTCTTACTCCTGAGGTTATTTCTCTACTGTGCAAAAATATATTGGGGGGGAAGGGAAGGGGAAAAGTAAATTTATAGTTTTTGTATCTTATTTGTAATGAAGATTTTCTTGGGGGGGGGGGGGGGGGGGGGGGAAGTAAATTTATAGTTTTTGTATCTTATTTATAGGGACTGGTCAGAAATTATCAGAGCTGTGGGAGGAGGTGTGGAGAATGAAATAAAAAAGTCTAAAGATATATAAACCTCCCAGACAACAAGACAGTATGAAATATTTTGAACCTCCATCTTTGAACCTCTTTTGCCCCTTTCCCCTATAACCCCCATTTCTCAGTTTCCATTTTAAATGTCCATCCGTTTTTGGGGCTTCAAAAAGTTATGACCCTACCCCTTCCTAATTTCTAACCAGTCCCTTACTAAACTCTAACAGGACACTTTATTCTAATGCAAAAATAGAGCAAACATTACATTGTCTTAATTCTTGCCATACATGTAGGATGACTACATCATGACTTTATAGACTGATCACAATAAAAGCTAGCAACAATTGGGCTATTGTGAACAAGATGAAATGTTGTTGGTAAGTGGTCGGCCGACAAATTACCGACCACTTTCAGACAACATATTTACGGTGCAACTTGTTCACTTTAGTCCAACATTTGGTACCCTTTGTTTTGTGCAATACTGTACATTTGATAGCAACATTACCTGAACTCTCCAGATGCTAAGACTTCACGATAATACATGACCTTGGCTCTATTGTGCCTGGCATGAGCCTGGCCTGATGGCACTCCAGACTTGAACTTCCACTGCAGCACATACACACCTGGTATAGATGACACATGGGTACCCTGCACGGGGAAATAGATAGAAAAAGACAATTATATAAAATGTAAATGATGATCATAGAAGATCTACTTCAGTCTGCATCTGGTTGTTCAAAGGGTGCACAATGCTATCCACCAGATCCCTATCCAGTGAAAAAACATATGTAAGCTAGTTTGGTTTACAGTGTGACTACTGAAACTGGAACCACTTAGACAACAAGAACTAAACACATTGCAAAACGAAAATAAAGCATTCCAAAATACAAATCCTAGCATATCCATGTAATTTTCTTCATTCGAAAGACTTCAGAACTAGTCAACCGAACTCGCCTTTTACCGGATCAAAGCTAAAGCAAGTCAACATGCTATTTCTTGTAATCAACACTGATTGGCTCAAGTATAAACCATACGTTGGAATGCTTTGTTTTCGTCCCTGGTTTAGGTACTTAGTCACACTGTAATAACTATCCACTGGCATTATCCACATTTTGAACAATAGGGAGCTGGAATGGTGACTGTCATCTTTGTCTGCACCACAAATTTCACGAATTGGCCTGTCTACATTAACCATAAGGTCACTGTGATGCAATATTAACTTCTCTATAATAATCTATATCAAAGTTATCTGATCTTGATTTACAACCTTGCATATTTACTTGACCCAAACTTCCACACTTCTATCAATCATATAGGCCCTTGTGCTCATCCTACATGTATGTTCTTGTTTAAGTAATGATTCAACCAAGACTGTAGCAAAAGACAATAGGCTGTAGCAATGGGCATATCCCCACATACGATTTTGCTTGAAGATGCCTGAAGTGCTGTGTGAGATGTCTACAATCCAAACTACATTGTACACCCAGAAAATAAACTATTTCTTATGCTATTGGCTCTTTTTACTGTGAAATTTAAACTCAAAGAAGCCACCATCCATCCAATCGAAAACAAAAGATATTTCAATCACAAATTTAATAACTTTCCCCACAAATATAGTTAGTTTGATCAAAAACTTTCTTTTGATGCTTTTCTATTGATTTTGAGTATCAACCAATGAAATTATGAGAAGGAAGAATAGAAAATTAACACCTTTTTATATGAATAAAATTCCTTGCCGTTCAGTGCTATTGTTCTTAGCCGGATCAAAAGCAAGAAACATTCAAAACCTTTACTTTACCTGAACAGACTCGCCATCTCGGCAATGCCTTGGCTTTTCAACCACTACTGCATCAACTCCTGCAATGACACCAGTTTGATTCAGAGAAGCATTACTTCCAAAGCTCCCCAGGCTACTAGAGCTCATAGCTTCACGAGGTCTCTTGTGTCTGAACACAGTAAATGTAACATCTGCTTTCATGACGTCAAAGTCCCAGGTTATAACTGATTCTGATTCTGAAATACTGACCAGGACCTAAGGACAGAAAAACAGATGAAATTAATGACTGATGAATCATGCATTCCTAACTACAAATGCAAACTAAAATTAAGTAAAATAATACAAAAATGGATACATCAGAGCCAGGTACTTTCAAGTTTGGATTTACTGCACAGTTTGGCTCAAGTGAACAATCTTATCCATACATTCAATTGGGATCAATCACGGTTTGCTTTTGCAGGAAAGAGTCACGTGCTGATATATCACTTCAATACGGAATGACTTGTGCTCGTGATCCCATGGGAAAGGCTTTACTGCATGGCAAACAATCAGACTTCCAAAACGAAGTTTTAGGAAAATCGACAATCAATTGGAGGTGGAAAATAGCATTTACAAATTGCTAATAACACTGTACGGTGGCCCGTAAGGGACATGCTGCAAATAAACAATTGCCTCGTGCGAAAATAAAAATAAACTGATGCAAATACAAAATGTTTGCGGAAATTATAAAAAAGATGCTGCATATAAATGAAAATTGTCACTGCAAATTAAAACTGATTGCTACAAATTAAAACTGGTTCAGTGCTGTAAACTAAACTCGTTACTGCAAACGAACTTGTTGCTGCAAACTAAAACTGGTTGCTGCAAACTAAAACTGGTTGCTGCAAACTAAAACTGGTTGCTGCAAACTAAAACTGGTTGCTGCAAACTAAAACTGGTTGCTGCAAACTAAAACTGGTTGCTGCAAACTAAAACTCGTTGCTGCAAACTAAAACTGGTTGCTGCAAACTAAAACTGGTTGCTGCAAACTAAAACTGGTTGCTGCAAACTAAAACTGGTTGCTGCAAACTAAAACTCGTCGCTGCAAACTAAAACTCGTCGCTGCAAACTAAAACTCGTCGCTGCAAACTAAAACTCGTCGCTGCAAACTAAAACTCGTTGCTGCAAACTAAAACTCGTTGCTGCAAATTAAAACTGGTTGCTGCAAACTAAAACTGGTTGCTGCAAACTAAAACTGGTTGCTGCAAACTAAAACTGGTTGCTGCAAACTAAAACTGGTTGCTGCAAATTAACTTGTTGCTGCAAACTAAAACTCGTTGCTGCAAACTCAGTCGCTGTAATTTTCCAGCCAATATTACGGGTTCCCTGTGGTAAACGGTTCAATCGGTCTTATGTGCAGGAAGGCTTGAGCGGATACAAGTTTCTCTTCCCGATAAAACGGAAGTGGATAGAGATGTACTGGGAGGAAATACTCCATTTCGTATTGGCAGTTACAAGGAGGAAATAGGAAAACCATTCGCGCGAATAATTCTGTACATCTGCAGAAGTATTATCTCGCGACAGAGAGCTGCGTGTAGACTGACGGCGATGGAGATGATGGAACTTCAAACTCCACGTCAAAAGGGATGACAGAAAGAAAGCTTATATACAAAACATAAGCTTAATGTATGGGTAAATTCCTGCCTGTTGGAAATATTACTAGCCCCGGGCTGTGGGCAAGTGGATCTTTTAAGCCCTCATCTTCCTCCCGAATATCACCGATTGAACCTAGCATGTTTCTCCACCGCCTTCGTCAGCAACTCCTCCCCAGTGTCTGTCGGTAAGACTTGTAATGGAAAGTTCAGCCCGATCAGCCCACATTTGGCGGCTGTCGTCCCATGATCATTCGCCAGCATTATCCCTGTTTGGATAACAACCTCTTGTGGTGGGTCTAGCTTCTTAGTTTTCTTGGTTACTAGTGAAATGCCCCCTCCTCTCCGCTTCTTTTTCTCCTTCGGAAGTCCTCCATTGACAATATTCATCACTCCTTGAGGTTCCATCACGAAGTGAATTGCCGCAACTACAACAATAGCTAGCCGCAGAGGGAAATACCTCGGCGGAACACGATGGACAGAACATCGTAGTTTTAGTACAACTACATGTAATATGTGGTTTCTAGTACAGTAAACAAGTCAGATTTTCAATCGGGAAGGAGTATACTACGCACCCGCACCCCCTCAGTCACAGTCACAGCAGCTAGAAGTTATACGTATGTGCCACGTGCGTTTACCACAGGGAACCCGTAATATTGGCGGGAAAATTACAGCGACGGTGCAGCAACACATTTTAGTTTGCAGCAACCAGTTTTAGTTTGCAGCATCGAGTTGATTTGCAGCAACCAGTTTTAGTTTGCAGCAACAAATTTTAGTTTGCAGCAACAAGTTAATTTGCAGCAATGAGTTTTAGTTTGCAGTAACGAGTTTAGTTTGCAGCAACGAGTTTTAGTTTGCAGCAACCAGTTTTAGTTTGCAGCAACCACTGAGTTTTAGTTTGCAGCAACGAGTTTTAGTTTGCAGCAACCAGTTTTAGTTTGCAGCAACCAGTTTTAGTTTGCAGCAACGAGTTTTAGTTTCCAGCAACCAGTTTTAGTTTGCAGCAACCAGTTTTAGTTTGCAGCAACCAGTTTTAGTTTGCAGCAACCAGTTTTAGTTTGCAGCAACCAGTTTTAGTTTGCAGCAACCAGTTTTAGTTTGCAGCAACCAGTTTTAGTTTGCAGCAACCAGTTTTAATTTGCAGCAATCAGTTTTAATTTGCAGCAATCAGTTTTAATTTGCAGCAATCAGTTTTAATTTGCAGTGACAATTTTCATTTATATGCAGCATCTTTTTTTATAATTTCCGCAAACATTTTGTATTTGCATCAGTTTATTTTTATTTTTGCACAAGGCAATCGTTTATTTGCAGCATGTCCCTTACGGGCCACCGTAACACTGCCTATTTTGTACAAGTGCCTTTAAAGGTGTTATGTCATGGTACTGTGCATGTGTGACAAACTGATGATTTGTGAATTACAGTCTAGCCCGGAAAGAAATTATCAGAACGGGGAGATATCCATTTTGAAATCGACCTCCATCTGTGTTCTTTTTTAACTCATCCTAGCCTCCTTTGGTCATTTATGGTCATTAGATTGTGATGTTTTCACAAGTTGACTTGCAACGAGTGGAGTCATTTGACAAATCAAGGAATAATTTCCATAACCCGTAGGCAAGTTTACAAAAACATTTCTCCTTGATAAAACTCTAGATTTCTCTTGATGTGGATACAGTTTTTCCACACGAAACAATGTACATGTATGACAATTTCAAACAGGATTTTGCAAATCACACCATACTGTCTTTGATCCAAAATATTTAGCACTGGGTCCGGTTGTCCGAAGCTCGATTAAGCTAATCCAGGTTCAAGGCCAATCTTTAGTTCAATTTTGTCACGTATGAATTACATTTTTGAGGTTAAAAACTTGTTCCTACAGGAGAAATAACAAGTACTTTTCTACTTGACTTGCTAAATTTGGAAACAAATACATTCTACCGAGATAACCAAAACCATGGGTTGAGACTTAATCCAGGATTAGCACTAATAGGGCTTCGAACAACTGGGCCCTCACCAATCAAAATCACTACCGCAATTTTGGGGTAGTGACGTCATTAGACAGCACTATCGGCTAATGAATTCAGACGTCTCTTTCGGGGAGAACCCTGGAACGAGCTGAGGAGGCAGCTGTATTGCAGGCTACTCGCCTAAAGCAGGGCACAACGAAAATAAAAAAGCAGCTTAAGCCTGGGTTTAGTAGCCCGAAACTCTAGGGAACTAGCCTGAGGTAGGAAGCTTAATTACCTGCCAAAAGCAAGTTAAACAACTCGCTTCGCGACACGAAGTGCATACGTTCTACGAGATTAGTAACCAGGCATTCAATCTGAAGAGACAACATTGGATGCCAGGACTTAAAAGTTGCGTTTGCAGTGTTGACTAACAATTACTCACAACTAGTGGCAAAAGTGCTGAAAACTTGACTAAAAACTGTCTGCTACACACTCCTTTGTGAAGTTTATAAAAAGAAGCAAATGTTTCTTGCCCCTTCGGGCAACCTGTGCACAGGAATCACTAACCCAACGAGCCGAACTACTAGACGTGGGCTATCAGACAGTACTTATGTCACACCCTGCTAAAGGCTTGTGCTATTAATCAGAATTTTAAAAATATCACTCAGTGCCAATAAATTAATAATTATGTATAGCACTCGCGTTCATACGATTTCCTCTACAAATACCTCATGTGGTGATCCCTTGCTGACATACGCTGTCTGGTAGATGTCACTGCCAAATGAAAGTTCATTCCCATCACCAAACTCTAAAGACCGGTACAAGCTCTTGGGAACTAGTGTGCCTTCCCTTATCTTGCACTGTGAACAACAAAACAAAACAAAAACGGTTCAAACTTCCTGCAATTATTGTGAGCTTCAATAGGCCTTTTGCAGGAAACAGTCACATGCTGATATGATCCCATTGGGAAAGGCATTGCCATGGATGCTGGATGGCACGCAACAAATGTCCGTGTTGCAAGTCACTTCTACTTTCTGCAACACGGAAATTTGTTGCGTGGCAAGTTGCATGTGCGGGTGGTAATACGAGCAACATCTTGCTGCAACTCGCAATGCAACATTGTTGTGCGACAAGTTGCAAGAAATTGTTGCCCGTATCACTTCACCTTATGCAATCCTTGTGTAATCATGAATTTGTTGACGTGTAGAGGTGTAGGCGAACTCTGTACGTGTCAACTATCAGTTTCCAAAGAGCAAGATCTCTCCTGTTATCAAGATGGTGAGCAGCAAATAATTTTCTTCTATTGGTCTTCGATAAAGTCAAGCCGCCGGTTCAAAACACAATTAGCATTTTCAATTACATTCTCAATTACAGTTGATTTCCGGTGTTTAAACTTCATCGGGGAGAACAGTAATTGGTAGGCTCAGGGGATTTACCGGGAGATCGTTGATATGTCGGGACAAAATGAAACTTTTGAGATACACACCACAACTCAAACAGGATTCAGTTGCACAATAGCCCCAAAACTACAAAATATATTCATCTAACACCTTGGCATTTTTATCACACAGTAATATATTTTTCCTGCCAAAGTGCTACTGTAGGTTCTCTTCTAATACACTTCCTTAACTGAGCGGAGCAGCATTGCCTACAAGTTAGGTATACTAGTTCTAATACATAAATCTACCCGCAAACCCGAGTCTCCTGTGCGTATATCGGTGACCTCCTTCGTGTACTTGAGTGACCCTCTATACGTACATCCTTATAAGGAAGTCGTACGACAGATACTCTTGCCGTTCAAGGTTTTTGGTGAACAGTTTATCTTGTGAATTATTGAGAAAATACTTCGGCTAAATCTACATCTCATTAAGCAAATGAGTATTTTTACATTTGAAATAAATTCAAATGAATATTTCTACACCGGATCGAACTGGCACAATGACCGCTGTAGGCAAGAGGAAACAGAGTAATCCATTTCACATGTGCAAATGTCGCAACAGTTTGAACAGTTCAAAGGTCTATAGTTAGCGTAATTTCCAGCAAGCCTTCACCTCTCAAAACCTTGCTTTTTATTGGACCCTATTTGGATTGCACTGACAAAGAATGCCATTGTTTTAGGGTTAGGGTTTGTATTGTTTCAGGGTAGGCTATTGTTTGGATAGCCAGTACTATATTTGCAGGTACCGAGGAGGTGAAGGCCGCCCCGTAATTTCCCCCTATTTAGAGGTTAGATGTTTTATTGAGAAAGTACTTAATACATATCCAGATCTTATTAGTGCCTAGCCAAGTGGGAGAGTAAAAGCAGGTAATTTACAGTCTGAAGTGGATTTTTAAGCCTTAGAAGAGAGATAACAATCACAGCTAAGCTCAGATCGAAAGTTTTTGATTTTGTTTGATCAATCAAATCGATGAAAAGCAGACGTTATTTGACCAATCAAATAGCTGAACGGCAGACGTTATTCAACCAATCAAATCGCTGAATGGCGAACATTATTCGACCAATCATATTACTGGCACAGACACACAGAGACAGATGCATGAAATTTAATAGTATAGATACCTCTGCTGGTCCACCTAGGAAATCAGGCAAGTATTCTTGATCAATGTAGTCAGTTAGACCGCCAGAGCCCTAATGAAAAACAAGGGTTATATCAGGACTAGCATACAGTGTCATAAAAGGCCAAAAGGCCAAATAAAAAATTGTATTTCTGGTTACCCCAACCAAACCTAGATTTCGCCTGCAGACCCTACAACTGTTTCCACCAATATTTCCAATCCACCCCACTTCGGACTTACTGTCGCTTATTTTCGAAGACGAAAAAACGTGGAACCTATCTAACAATATGAGGAGGTTGTCTTAAGATTGGGGGTCACGCAAGAAAAAGGTGGTGTCATCCACGTATTGAGCAACTTTCACTTCCTGCCCGGCAAGGCTAACACCCCTGATATTGTTACTAGAATGTACCAATGAGGCCAGCATCTCTATCACAAGGATAAATAGGTACGGGGAGAGCGGGTCACCCTACTTTACTCCTAGCAATGTAGGAAAATACGACGACGCATCGCCATTGTTTAAGACGCAGCTTACGTTATCCTTTAGCAAGGTTTTTATCCAGTGAAGAAAGACTGGGCCGAAGCCAAAATGTTCCAAAGTAGCAAAAATCATTGGGTGCTCAACACTGTCGAAGGCCTTTTCGAAATCCGCAGCTAACAATATATGCGATCGTTCCTTAGATTTTAAATATTCCATAGCATCTGCAATGAAACGGATAGGTTTGTCAATATACCGGCCTGCAATAAAAGCAGCTTGGTCCATATGTATTATTTTTGGAAGAATATCTACTAACCTTGAGCTTAAAGCCTTGCTACAAATTTTTAAGTCAACATTCAATAAGCTGATTGGTCGCCAATTCGTTATCAGCCGCGAGTCCTTGTCTTTCTTTTCGATTAATGAGATAAGTGCTTGTTTTTGAGTGGTAGTGAGAGAGCCCCTCTCATAGCTGTTGTTTAAACAGCTAACTAGGTTCTTGCCAAGCTCCTCCCAAAAGGCTACATAAAATTCTTTAGACAAACCGTCGTTCCCGGGACTTTTAGAGTTGCCTAACTTATTTAAGCTATTAAAACACTCGACCAAGGTCATAAAACCTTCGCATGCTTTACTTTCGTCCTCTGAAAGCCTCGGCGAGTTGATTTCTGATAGACACCTAAGACATTCTTTCTGAATTATATGCAGAAATCCAGTCATAAACTGCATAGTCTTGTGCCAGATATGTATGTAAGTCCATATGACAGATGGGCACCACTGGAATTGACTGGTGCATTACTAACTGACAAGCATTTAGACATTACATGTACATGTTATCAAAACATTGCTTACTGACAACTGACCTGGTAGTCATTTCCACCATAGATCAGGAACTTCTGTCTGGTGTTCTCGTCAATAAATGGGCTGACTAGTGTCCACAGCACACCAAATATCCTGGGAGCACGGACAATAAGAAGTCTACCCATAGTCTCTGGGTAGTTCCCTTCCACCATTTCTATTACACGGAGCAGGGCTTTAATTCCTGGGGAAAAAGGCAATAAAATTCTATGATTAAGAAGAACTAAATTAACAGAAGTACATGTAATAGTCTGCAAATACAGCCGTCTTGCATTGGGATCCAGTCAAAACGCATCCCCCGAGAGAGACGTCTGTGATTCGAGGCCAAAAATTCCATACTGATGATGTTATGCAGCCAGGATCTGGTCGCATCATATGATTGGCTAGTATGCCTAATTATCATATATGAGCCAATCACATAACGTGTCCAAGCCGCATAGCATCATCAGTATGGAACTTTTGGCCTCGAATCACAGACATCTCTCTCGGGGGACGTGTTTCGACTGTGGCTCCCGATGCAAGACGACTGTATTTGCAGGCTACAGAAGTAAGAGAAAAACTAACTGGCATTGTAAACTGATAGCACAAGAGATAAATTCACATAATTAACAATAATAATCTCTTGGTTTCTATCGATCGGCTGATAGTTCTAAAAATTGATGAAAACCAACTTAGCTGGCAATTATTATTAAGAAAATATGTGAAAAACATCCAGAAAAATAGCAAATTTCTAGGTGATTTTTGTCTGTGCATGCCCAGTCTTTGAAATTGTCATCTACCGCTTTACTAGTACTTGTGTAGCCAATCAGATTGCAAGTTAGCCAATAGTCAGTGGCTTGCTTGTGCTAATAGGGGAGGTGTATCATTACCGTTTTCAATGAAATGCAACTGTGGAAGTTTCAAAATGCGTTCAGCCAACCATCAACCAAACGTGAAGTCTGATCTCATGTACAGTACCGTGCATAAAGATTTCAACGGGGGAAGTGATATATCCCCAGGGATATATCCCCAATTAGCGTTGAAATCTTTTTGCTTTCAAATGATACTGCCTAGACTTACATGTAATTAAATCTAAGCATAAATCTAGGTATGCGATAAATTGATTGACGGTTGGCTGAACGAGGTAATAATATCGCATGGTTGATGTATTACCTGGTCTCCAAAGATGTCTCATACTGAGTCCTTCCAAGTCACACAAACATGTCCAAGAACTGAAACAACAGTTAATAGAATCACAACTAGCTTAATGCAATCTGTCTGTCTGCCAATTAAAGTTGTGTTCAAAATAATCAATGAGTTATTCTAACCTATACATGTACTAATCATTACCCTAATAATCAGTATAATCAGTATACTAATCATTCATAGTCGAACAATAGTGAACTAATCAGAGTGTAGCAGTTTTCCTGCAGGAATATATCATGTCCCGCAAACGTAAACCAGACTAGCTATTTTAGAAAGTTTTGAATGAGTTTGATTATTATATTACATGAGTCACTCCAATGTCAGTGTTGATGATTTAGTTTAACTAAATTAACTAAAAATTTAGTACTAATTGAGTTGATGTCACCTAATTTGTAATTTCATGTATCAACAGTCTTCAGATCTGGAGGAGACATTGACTCGCGGAATCGTCTAGACTAGTATACTTTTGTATGGTATCAATACTGCCGGAGGCTTATTTGCACCTAAGTTTATGTTCACCCATCCCCCCCCCCCCCCCCGATTTCGCTGTGATCTTGCAAATACACTAATTGTGACCTTGCGATTACACTAATTAAGGTGACGTCGACTATAAGAATATCTAACATTTAAACAAGGCATAATAGTTTTGCAATCAATGTATTTGTTGTGCCATTTTCTGGTAAAATCTGGTATGTAGGACATAGCAATAATAAATATGGGGCATCAGAACTACCGGTATCAATAATTATTCTTACCTCACTGGTTGTCCAGTTTCTTTGGTGAGGTTTTCTGTTTTCTTGAGACCTTCTTCGTTGATGGAGACGACCTTCAGTTGTATGTAATAACAGATCAATACATACTATTATTCACACATTATGCATAGGTTGCCTTTAGTTTACCGGATACCTTCAGGGTGCGATTCCAGTGTAAATTATGTAGCGACTCGAGGAAACATACCTCAACCATATATATCATTTCAAAGCTTATAAAATTGTCTACAAGAATATATTAGAAGTTTTGAGTTATTTGAAAAACTCGAATTTTCCACCATCCCTTTTTTCCAGTCTAGTGAGATAGCTTTCAGAAGGTCCCAGCTAAGTCGTAGCATCCCAAAATTTTATAGTAACTAAATTTATTCGCTCGGTTGTTCATACATGTAGTTTTCTTCTTGTGTTAATGGCTATTGCTGAAAAAGGTGAAGGGCTAAAAGGCCTTGAATGTGAAATGGAACATCTATAAAAGGCAAAGAAAGTTCAACAAAATCAAAGGTGACTGCCAGTGCCACAAAACAAAACTTATTTCGGCTGGCTCCTATCGATACTTCTTCATCTTGAGGTTTTTGCCACTCTGCCTGAAAGTGAACCTACAAACCCTTGTCGGCTTTTGCTTTTATGCATTTTTGGCCTTGTTTTCTTTTTTCTTTGTTGTCCAAGGGCATTGAACAACCGATAGAATTATTTAATTGTGTGGAAAAACATTTCGCTATGCACTTTCATTATGGCTGAGTCATCCAATTGTCATTTGTTAATCAGTCTGCTGCCAATCAAACAGAACCTTTTACTTCCATTTAATAACTTCCTTTTTTTAACAGAGGTTTTGCTATATGAAACATATTTGTTACTAAAACTACATTAATGTGGGAAAACATTCCCCCCCCCCCCCCAAAAAAAAAAAAAAAAACATCTTTTTCCTTTTGAAGGTACATAGTATTCAGTAACCTTAGTGCAAAACTGAGGTACAGTTATTGAAATCAACATGAAAATTAATTTGAAATGCTTGATCATACCCTGGTAGGTTATTATTTGAATTCTTTACAGACTTTATTAAATGCTACATGTACATTTGTACAATAAACAGTGTGAAATGCTCTGAATGGTCAATAAGCATCATTTATTAGAGTATAGATGCACAGATGACATCACAAGGTCACATGCACGCTCTATTCTGTTGGGAAAGTTCGAAAGTGGTGACAAAGGACTTTTATTCATTAATTTTCTTAAGGCCTGACACTCACATGCTTAAGGAAGCCATCTTCCCCAACAGCCTTCAGCAGACCCTTTACATCCATGCTGCCTAGCCTTAATATGTAAACTGGTCTTCCCTCTAGAATAAACAAGCAACAAAGAAGTCATTACATTAAAGTACCTAATAGATAATACACCTACCCAGTAATTGCATAAATGTTGCCAACATAAAAAGACAATGTAAATATAAGAGATCAACAGAGTGCAGATCACTGTTGTTTCTCATTTTTTATACAGTGTCATGTCAACATTTTATATTTTTTTTGATGTATGACCAAATTTGACATTATTAATAAATTATTGGTTCTACACATACATGTAGTAAATAGTTGAATGATAGAACACTTATTGATTTGAATGTTGCATTTGCATCATAATGGTTTATTGTTTTCAATACATACTTTTATGATATACTGTATATACTCATGTATAGGCCACACCCCAAACTTAGAAAAAAAAAAATTTGAAAAAAAAGTCAGAACGTCGATAAAATTAATGCTCGTACTTGAAGCAAAACATCTTCAGAAGAGATTGTTGTCATTCCAAGTCATGCCAACTGCTATCGCAACTTCGAATATGGTTACCAAACTTTCCTTGTCATTTGTTGTGTTTAATTATTTTAACCTTTCTGTCTTTAAATCACTTCAGAATTATTATTCTCTTATTCCTAAGATTGAGATTGTGACAGAGAGTAATGTATATTCAACATAATTTATGAATGTTGTTAGCCAGTCCACCTTTCTTTCGGCTTTTTCAGAAATTATATTCTTGCTTTAATGCAAATTTCCCTATCTTAGTGATCAGATGGAAATCAGCCTTAAACTGTGCATAGATTGACTGTCTTAATTCATAATGCTATGACTTTTATTCAAGTTAAACTCCAGCACACTAAAAACCAAGAACGATTACAAAATGTATGTGGTACGTAACTCCTTTCAGAGAGTTGATCTTTTGCATGGGCCATCTTAATTGTCAGTGAGGTCACAAGATGCAACTTCCAACTTTGAATTCCCACAGAATGGGCTTGCAGTCTTTATGTAAATCAGCTTAATTTATAATAATAATAATTGTAGTCTATCAGATCCTACTTGCAGCTTATTAGGCTGAATCAAAAGAGTGGTCACAGTTACATATAATATTTATAAAAAAAAATTACATGTAGATAATAAATGATTACAAGGATATACATGTAATAATGATATAAACAAGGATATAATAATGATAACTAGCTCTTCTATACATAATTATGTTAAATAGTATAAATATTGCCAAGATAAGACAAACATATATGCATTACAGAGAATATTATTCTTTATTTTTTCCAGGTTAATCACATTAAGTGTTCTTTCCTTTGGAAACAAAAATGTTACGTTTTGGAAGTATATTTTGTATTTACTGTTTGTATTTTACAGACATTTCAGACTATGATTACAATAATTTGTACAAATAAAACCATTTTCAAAAGCTTTTTGCTCGTTTTTCTGTGCACCTAGATGGACGTTTTATTCTATGAAGTCCTAGAAATATAGGATGTTTAGATTTTCAAAAAAATAAACATAGCACTAGAATTTTATGTTATGCTTGTGTACACCAACTCCATGCACAAGGCCACAAGTGGGCACTGATGAATTATAGAAACCAAAGATTCTCTGATACAATAAAACCATTGGTCAGTGAATGACAGTCTTCTCACCTGAATTTTCCTGACATGAGTAACAGAACCCTATATGTACATGTTTATTATACCTTACAAATAATTGTCCAATCAAATGTGTGTATTAGGGTCATTTTAATGCTTTTAATGCTATATATAATCGTATTCTTTTGATTGGAGGATTTATTCGGTTTAATGAAACACTTACATAGGATTCATCCTTGCTAAACAATTTATGGGAAATACTTAAGTCTCTACTTAAGTCTCTATTAGACTTGACCTTCAGTATCACCCAATATCAAAGTCCTGGCTTAAATAATTTGCAATATTGAGCTCTGATGAATCTGATAAGTGGGCTACTATAAAGTTGATGCAAAAGAAAATTAATGAGAAACAATAATATTGAAGCCAAGAAAAGAAAAATACTGCTTGCTCAGAGGCAAGCTTCCATCAAAACTCTTTCTACCTTCAAAATCTGAACATCATAAATTTGCAAGGACATTTGTGGTTTTACCTTTGTCTTTATGGTGCCAACCTCCACAGTAGTAATCAAGTAGGGGTTCAGGGGGGTTCCATACATCGAGGATGTTGTCAATATGGTGATGCCTACGCCAGGCTAATGACTGGCATAACATTTCATACGCCTGAAAAAATAATTATATAACTATTTACCCTATGTTATTAGCAAATTAGTTAATAATGATAATTAAATGTGACCTCTCACTGGAAAACGTACACTAACGGATATCCGTTAAACGGGCAAAAATTAACGGCTAACGAATGGATAGCGAACTCTTTTACAGAGCATTCAAATGATTTAGTTAACAGCTCTAACGGGCAAGCTAACATTTCTAACGGTTTACCAAAACGTCCTAACGGACAAGCTAACGGCTTTAAAGGGCAAGCTAAAAAATTTAACGGTTTACCAAAGCGTTCTAATGGGCAAGCTAACGTTTCTAACGGTTTACCAAAACGTTCTAACAGATGGTCTTGGCTATCTAATGGTTTATCAAAACATTCTAATGGATGATCTTGGCTGTCTAACAGTTCAACAAAACGTTCTAGCGGATGATCTTGACTCTATGGTTAAACCAAAACATTTGTGCATTCTGTCACCAAAAGACAGGATTGCGTTACGAAACACCGTCCAGCGCTGGTTTGGTGTTTTCCGTTCATCTGATAAACTTTAGCTTCTGTACAAACTCAGATCCGTCAGTCCTTCAGAATTTTTGTCGAAGTAATTGCATATGTGTTGTTTCTAATTTCAGGTTGTTTTTCAAACAACCTGGGTTGTTTGATCTCATTTCTGGTCGTTTTTGAAACGAAAGTCTTCTAAATGTTGGATAGCATTACATTTGTCTGTTATTTAGTGACTTAAACCTAAACACTTAAAATTATTGATTGTAGCTCTTAAAATACCAAAAGTGAGCAGCCCTTGTTGACGGTTATGTTTTTTTTAAATGTAGGGTTAGGTTTTGGATTAATTAGTTCACAGGACCATTGAAGCAGCATTATACTCGTCTGTTAGATTAGTGACTTAGCTCTAAACACCCAAAATTAGTGAGCAATTGGTTACTGTTAGGGTTACTTAAATGTTGGGCTAGGGTTTGGATTAGTTTGCAGGACCATTAATTCGATTTTAATATAAGTGTTAGGAATGAGTTTGCTTGGAGTGGGGTGTTAACTGGCTTTAATAAATGTGCTTGTTATTGGCACTTGTTCCGCATGGAAACGACAAAGTGAAAACATAACTGTTAATAACATTTTGAGTTATTTCTGTTAAGTTCTCGATCATTTATCCATTTTTACGTCTTTTCACATTCTCTGAGGAATTCTTTGATTAGAGAACAAGACAATAATAATACAGTGTTTCTTTGATCCACTTCAATTTTTTTCTAGACAGTGGTCAGTGTTTTACACCATTGGAAAAGCTGAGTCTAACGAGTACGAGCCAGCTACTCCAAGATCCTCTGCACTCGTTACTTTAATACTGAGATACTATTTAGCTCTTAAATCGTAAAAATCTTCTTCCTCAAGCATGTCAAGGCCTGGTTCATTTAACGGAAAATAGATTTACATTAAAAAATGTTTTCTCACTGACAGAAATAACAGTTTAAACAAAATCTAATTACACCATAATACTAATATCAACTTCCTTAAATCTGTTAAGTGCATGATTGTCATATCACATGATTGATGATGTCATAATTATATAAAATCGTTTAAGTGAAATGTGGCTGCGACGATAACATGTGAATATAAAGTAACCCTGCTAAAACATTACTCCTCCTGCAGTGTTTCAGACCACGCTTAGAAAACATGACTATCATGTAAAGATAAGGAGATATTAAGGGTACAAAAAGTCATGTGACCTATTTTCCATATTTTTGCCTTAATTACTCGTTAATGAAACATTGTAGTCATCTTTTCTAAGCTGATTTAGGTAAAAGGCTTCATCCTTAACTAAACATATCCACTCATCATCCCAGCTGTTTTAAACTCTGAGCCACGTTTTTGATTCACTGATTTTGTGTTCTAAGTCACATGACAGACCACGTGACATGTTTTACTACACACAAACCACTTAAGGTAGTCACGAATGGCAATACCTATTATCATGAGAAACTTGGCGTACTTACCATACTCGGCCGTGCTGAAATAAGGAAAACAGTTTTTACCTGTAATTTGACCCCTGAACCAGGCCTTAACATGCTTGAGTCTAGATACAATGTTAGAGGTGATGCGCTTTATTTTGTCTTTTTTTTAGGTCAGTGATTACTCTAAGTCGGTTCGGTTGACACAGTTTGTTTCGAAGTACGAGTGGAGCCGTAATAAAGTCAAGAAACAATGTATTTTTCTGGATTTAGCTTCCTTACTTCCCTTGAATTGCTGCAGCTTTCATAAAAGAATGCAGAGTCAACACAAACTTCATCTGTGTTACAGTTTCGTCCTGGTTTAATGTCGTCCATGCTATGTTTTCGAAAGAAGTTTCAAAGTCAGATTTTGTTAGTGGTACGCATGCCCACATAACGAGAGGGACTGGGTTTGACGATTAGTCACTTCGAGAATAAATGAGTGTTCAAATCAACAAACGCTTTTCGTGGCGCAGTGCGATAATCCACTGGATTAATATCTACCAGGCGTTCCTCGTGATTCGGCCAAGTTAAGCCTGACCGGGCAAGGTTAGTAAGTGGATGGGTAACCGTCAAGGAAATGGTACAGTAAGGTGGGTCAGAGGTGACAAGGAGAAAATTGAGAGGCAGTGGGAAGGAAGGGGGAGGAAGTAGAGGACACTGGCGGGTTGTCAAAAAGTATTTTGTAGGGGAGGGGTGGGTGATTTTTTTTTTCTTTTTTAAAAATTCCCCTCCACCCCCACCCCCCCCCCCCCAATAAACTACTTTTTTTATGAATCCCCAAAAATTAAAAAAAAAACTTTTTAGAATCATTGATATTCCAACCTAGGTTGTTTGAGAAACAACCTGAATTGAGAAACAACCTACAACATATGTTTTCAATTGAAGAAGCCAGCTTTAGCTTTTTGGAGATACAAAGGTTCTCTGTTGACATGTGCTTTCAGCCGTGAAGATAGATTGTCTGGTTTTTGACACAACAAGAATGCCGCAAACTTTGCGGGAAGTGTGATTTTATTGCATTGTAGTTTAAATCACCACAAAGCTTCTCAACTTTACTGGCAAATGATAAATGTCTACTAAATAGAATATTCTGGAGTTCTTTCTATTTAATGTGGATAGGTTTTCAAAGGTGAGGAGGTCCGAGTCTTAAATTCTACGACACAGAAGTGTGACATTTTCCACAAACTGATTTGAATAATCAATGACTCCACAGTGTTTTTTTTGTGTTGAGATCACACAAAAAATTATCTACATATACAAGTACTTTCTTTTAGAAATAGAGATGCTTATGGAATCAAATCGTTTGAAAATTTTCACTTCATTTACATATCTGAACAGTTCTCGATATTCACAGTTTTAATTTGTTGTCTGTTATTTAGTGCGAGATCAGATCGCACAAACCGTATAGAATCTTTTGGAGTTTTGATTTCAGCTTTTTTAGTTCATCACTTTGTGAGGAGTTAATAAAACATCCAAACCTGCAGGTACATGTACAGTGTATGTCGGCATGTATCTCGTTTTATAGCGGTTCGGAAAAGCATATAAAGGCAATTTATACGCGTAATCAGAGTTTCTAAACTCGTTGTGCGACTCGTATGTAGCTAACAGATGATCGCCGAAACCAACAGTGATTGTCGAACCACAGACATCCCAGACTAGACATATATTTCCCGCTTATTAGTCTGTTGGGTTACCTGTGGTATGTTTCATAAGCGATCTCGGAAGAGTTTATATAATTGCTCCTTGTGAATTCTCTTTTCCGATTCCTATGAAATAAATCTTCAATAATAAAAGATTGATACTTAATGAAGTTGTGTGAGTGGTTTGGGGGCGATTTTGGGACTTCTAAAGCAGTTTATTAGGCCTCGAAGTTGACGGTTGGCTACATGTCTACCTCATAGACACAAATATACACAAGGTATGCAACTTTAAGGCACTTTTCATCGATGTGAGCTCACTCACTGCCGAAATTCGACAAGAAATTCAAATCGATTTCATCTCTGCTTTTGGCACACAAATCCAGAGATGTGTAAGCACTTCTCATCCACGTTTCAGGTCAAACGACGTGAAAACGGCCTGGAAAATAAATCCCGAATTCAAAATATATCCATCAGTATACGATCTGCAACTTGATCGGTCCACAAATCAGCAGTAGTAGACATTGCAGGTGATGTATACCTTTTGAAACTACCCCACCCACTAAGGAGAATTGTTATGCACCTCCGTTCTTATCTAACGGATGAATATATTAGTCAAACGACATGGACAGAATTTCTATCGCTTGTTCTAATGCTTCTAACGATTTCTCAAGCCATTCAAACAGCATGGTCAAAATTTCTAACGCTTTCTCAAACCATTCAAACGGCATGGACAAAATTTCTAACGGTTGTTCTAATGCTTCTAACAATTTCTCAAACCGTTTAAACGGATACCTAACAGGTGACGAACGGTCTGGCCATTTAATGGATATCCGTTAGTGTTCGTTTTCCTGTGAGAGGTCACAAATAGTTAAATTTAATAAGTTAAATATCATGACAACAAATTTATACAAAGTTTTATATCCACAAGGACAGTCAGTGTGGGTATCGAGGTTAAGAATCTTGCCAAGATCTTTTGGGCCTGCAGCAATTGGCTCATGCTATTGCAGTCACCTTGCCATATTTGTTTGTTTTCTCTTTGTATGAGTAAATAGTTTTCGTTCTTACTTTTTTGTTGGTTCTAATTACATGGTGAAGCTAATACATTAAATTAAAAAAATAAAGCTATTGACTAAACACGCATGACCATGCAAGATCTTACAAGATTTTCAACCTGGGTAAACCCAGCTGCCTATCATTGTATTTTTCTTTTCAAGATTATCTTTCTTTTCTGAATTTTTGTTAGTGTTATTCATAGGGCAAAATCTGTAAATAAATAAATACATTTACAAACCTTTTCAAGGTGTAAATCTCTTGCTCTTAAAAACCTAAGCAAGTGAGCATCATTTGGCATCTGTTGAAAATATAAAAACTTAATTATTTGATATGAAGTATGAAAGACATGAGGAGTTTCTCAAGTATGCAATTCCAGTGTAATATACATGTAGACCATAAACAATGCAATAATGCTGTTTTTAATTACATTCATCAGCATCAATCAATTTTATCAAATAAAACAGCATACAAAAGTAATCCTGTGACATTTGAGTGCCATAGCTATCATTGCTACAGAGTTATTAGGATTTGAAATAAGAAAGCTTTGTATGAAAACTGTCAGCCATGGCCCTAACAGTTTAAATGCTCATAGCTTTGGAACAAATTGTTATAAAACTATGAAACTGCATACTATAAACTACTTCTGACTGCTCTTTCAGGAGTCAGTGTCAATTTTCTGTAACCATTTAAATTCAGAATTTCTGCTTATTAGGTCACACCCTTTTGTACAGGGTCTATTGTCTTGCAATTTATTAAAATAATATTGCAGTCAGCACATACCTTTCCCTGGTGTGCTGCAGTTAGCTTTTTGCGCAACTGTGGTTAAAAATCAAACACACCAAAATAATGTTAGTATTCATAATATAACTGCAACAACTTACAGCCTTTCAAATAAATCATGTGGCCCCAAAACTACTCTCTGCCAGATGAGATACAGGACCATATCCTGGATGATGTATCAGGAAAAGATAAGAAAAGATCCCAACAGCAAAATAAATTAAGAACATACAGCTTATTAAAACAACATACATAAATATTATGAGAATTACATTGTACCTCACAGAAGTCAAAAATCTGAAACACAGAACTGCTGTAACTAGACTAAGAATTAGTAATCACAACCTCGCAATAGAAAAAGGCAAACACAAAATACAAAAAACCAAAAAGCCATACAAAAAAACGGAAGAACAAATCTGTTTAAAATGTCAAAAAGACATTACTCAATGTATTGCCCAATTTATAATAAGCTAAGAGAATATCTATTTTCAACATTATTTTAGACTTGCCCAAAAAAACTGAGACAATGACAGAGAAACAATTGTTTTTCACACTAATAAACCCACAAAAGACACTCCAAAAGGCATCAGCTAAATATGTTTACGATTGTTTAATAAAAAGAGGTGACATCCAATAATATAATGTATATTGTAAATGGTCTCTCATTTACAGAAATGGGAGAAACTTACCCCTTTTTTATCTCTCTGTTAAACAGGAATATTAAGGTGGCTCGCCTGGATTTTCCAGGGACGCACCATACCCACTTTGAACGGCTGATACTCCACTGTTAGAGCTCGGTTGGGCTAGGCACTTCATCCATTTACTAGAAATAGAATAAACTTCCCAAAAATGTACGTTTGTTTGACATTTGTGTTACCATAGCAACACAGCTTTGACGTCATGTATTTTACATATCATAAATTTTCTTGAAATCTAGACCTAAACTTTTAAAACGACCAAGTGTCCCTTGTAGACTAAATGTAGTCCTTCAAGACTGCAAAGTTTGAAAAAATTGTATGAGAGCATTTTCGAAAAAAAAAGAAGGGTGGAATATTTTCATTAAAAAAATTGACAATTCGCCTTACTTCCTGTTTAGTCGTCGAGAACTGTATTTTCCGGACCGATTCAAGCGATGTTTTTTAATACCTGTGGCATAGGACTACTTCCCATTTTATTCCATTTGCTTTATTCGATTTCAGTTTATGGAATCATAAGTAATATCATAAAATAATATGCTCAGTTTACTCAAAATAGTAACGTATTTGCTAAGGAAGCTGTAATTCGAAAACTTTTTTAATCTTTTCACCTGAAATTCAACAGGTACTTCCCTGTCCCTGTAAATTTCAAGAGCATTGAATCATTTAAGAGCACGGAATTAAAACAAATACATAGGGAACTTTTACATTCATCCACGCAAGCTTTATTGCTGTATCATTTTGTTTATAGCTTGTGTCTTTCCGAAATTTCTCTTTTGTCTGGATTCTACATACTTGTGTGCTTTTGAACTAACAAGTTTACCATGCACGCTTGCTATGCTTCGCTACTGCCAGAACGCTCGTGCAAATTCTGTTCTTAGTACAATGGCATACAATTATCATAGTCACGCTGCCAGTTTTTCCCGACCTGGTTACTAAAAATACACTTATTCAACATTATCATCCCACACTACCTGGCTTCATGGTTGAACTAATTTGCATGTCATTGTAATAAGAACATAATTTGCACGAGCGTTCCGGTAGTAGCGAAGCGTAGCAAGCGTGCATGGTAAACTTGTTAGTTCAAAAAGCACACAAGTATGAAGAATCTAGACAAAAGAGAAATTTCGGAAAGACAAGCTATGAACAAAATGATACAGCAATAAAGCTTGCGTGGATGAATGTAAAAGTTCCCTATGTTTTTGGTTTTATTCCGCGCCCTTAAAATGATTCAATGCTCTTGAAATTTACAGGGACAGGGTAGTACAAGTTGAATTTCAGGTGAAAGATTAAAAAAATAATTATTGACTAGTTTTAGAATTACAGCTTCCTTAGGAAATACGTTACTATTTTGAGTAAAATGGGCATATTTACGACATTACTTATGATTCCATAAACCGAAATTGAATAAATCAAATGGAATAAAATTTTCATGGGAAGTAGAGTTATGACACAGGTATGAAATATGCTAAAAACATCGCTTGAATCGGTCAGGAAAACACAGTTCTCAACGACTAAACAGGAAGTAAGGCAAATTTTTATTTTTTAAACGAAAATATTCAACCCATTTTTCGAAAACACTCTCATACAATTTTTTTAAACTTTGCAGTCTTGAAGGCCTACATTTAGTCTACAAGGGACACTAGGTCGTTTTAAAAGTTGAGGTCTAGATTTCGAGAAAATTGATGATATGTAAAAAACATGACATCAATGCTGTGTTGCCATGGTAACACTGATGTCAAACAAACGTACATTTTTCGGAAGTTTATTCTATTTCTAGTAAATGGGTGAAGTAGCTAGTCCGACTGAACTCTGACAGCAGAGTATATGCCATTCAAAGTGGGTATGGTGCATCCCAGGAAAATCCAGGCAAGTTCACATTTATTTTTCTCCTTTTCCTTTTTTTAATGCTTGAAATTGATCGTATGTTTTACGTGTGTATGTATGTACTTTGGATATTAGTGGATTATTATTAGTTTATAGTCTTTTATTTTGAGGTTGTAAAAGTAGTGTTAACAATGGTGTTTAATAAAATATGTAAAAAATATATATATATAACATAATATATAGTTGTTTCTGATAATATTTGCAAAACTACTGTTATAAGCCAATTGTAAATTATTCTAAGACTAACGTTATTTGGAACATGCAATCAATGTACTACATTTGTACATGATCCAAATAAAACCCATTTATGTATGTATCTGTGTGTACAGGGGGGAGGGGGGGAGAGTGAGTGAACTGCTAGGGAGTCTAAGGGCATGGTCCCCCTGGAAATTTTGAAAATCTAAGGTCTCTGAAATGGCATTTCCTGCTTCTTGAGAGGACATGGTTTATACGTGTACAGACTTCCAAACTTTCTCCTGCAGGACTTTTCCAAGACAATCCACACTTTTCAAGACTTGTTTTCCACAGGTTCACACATCTGATGACCTCAAAAGTCCACACAAACTAGACCCCATGGTAGACCCTTTCTTTGACTTGTTTTCACCATTCTAACAATCTTTTGGAGGCTAAAATGAGGCTGTTTTCCTGTCTTCTCAAACATCGAAGGAGGTTTCAACAAAGTTCAAGGAGTTTTGGATTAAAATAAAGGATTTTTAAAGGAGAAAACCTAAACTGTGAAAATGCAAGGAATTTTCAAGGACTTGACAGTATTTCAAGGATTTTTCAAGGCCTGTAAGAAGCACGGAGTAAGAAACACACTCAGAATGAAACAAAAACACTGCCAATGTTGTTTTTGTATTTTGCATATTTATCGGTCTGTTGGTCCCATTGGGCAGACCTCAATGGGCCTTGAGGGGTGTGAACATACACTTGTACATTTGTACCATCACACCTTCGGCTTGTGAATTTCAAGCATTTCTTGTGTTCTCCCAAAATCCTGCATGTTTTATTTCGCCAGTAAACACATTGAAATGTGTGGTCTATTGCTTAAATAATGCACGCTCAGGCATTTCTTTCCATGTAGATCAAATTTTATATACTTTATAAAAGAAATAGATTGGTTCTCCTACAGTACCGCCTGGAATTATTGAAGCATTTACCATGGTTTTACTGCATCCAATGACCGCGGTATTACCGCGGTTTGACCTCAGAACGACCACAGTTTTACCACGGTTTACCACAGTGGATGCGGTCACAGCCGCGGCCACTGCCGCTGAGATTTTTATCACGCCAAAATACCGAAATGAGTTCTGAATGAAGCAAAAATAAAATATTCTAAAGTGTTAGTTTCACTGAAGTGTGCTTCTCTACCTGCCGTTAGAAACATGTATGTTTTAACTTATACATAGTATTGTGTCATGGCCGTGGATTTTGACCACAGCTTTCATTGCAGTGAATAATTTGACCGTGGTAAAACCTCGTCCATAGTGCGGTACAACCGCATCCAATGACCACAGTAAAACCGCGGTTTAACCCCAACCAGATGCTTCAATGATTCCAGGTGGTACTGTACATGTATGTCCTACAGTAAAATAATGCACTTTTGAGGTCTTGAAAAGCTGCTAAATGCACTTGCATTGCACTCCTGCATCCACAGTTTTTCAAGACCTTGAGCATGCATTAGTTTGTCATAGAACATAGAGAACCATCTTTTATTTGTTACATATTTATCAGATGGCTTTAAATGATGTATTCATAAATGTTTATGTGGAACTGCATTATATATTACCTGGATAAGTTGGTTTTCTTCTTTAGGGCTTAGCTTTCCCAAGAATCTTTGTATATAATCATCATCAAGCTTGTAGTCTATTAAAATCCATGGAAAAGGGGTTAATTTACTACCACTCAGCATGTAGATGTAATTTAGACTATTTACTGGCCTTTAGGGTGACCAACCCCTCTTTAGATATCAGAACAAAATAAAGAAGGCAGGCCATGAAAATAGTGAAGTTCATCACCTGAGAAAAAAATTCAATGTGAACCCAAATTCTCTTTATAACTGACACTACAGAAATGTATGAAGATCGTAGAGGGGAATTTGGATGTTACTTTTGGGGCTGAAAGAGTTACTGCATGCTCACAGACATCACATCCTACTGTACATTTGTGTACCTTGTACAAATGCTGCAGTCACTTCTGCAGACTCTACTGCCAAATTTGCAATAGGAAGAGCAGACGCCTGTTCACTGTCGGGGCTCTGCACAGCACAACCCTCTATACTCCTGGTCCGCGGGTGACTGACTGCACCTTCAAAGGGCTCGATGTATATGACACCTTCACTTATTAATTCATCAATGTAATATTGGATTACCTCTTTGCCCTAAAAAGGAATATGTTTATTAATTTATTCAGCTGTGTGACTTTTTCTTAAGATGGGATTTGAAGATTTGAAGTAGCTGGTTATTTAACCCAGTTTAACCTTGGTCATTCTGAGGTCAAACCACATTTTTACTGCAGTCATTGGATGCGAGAAAGCTGCAGCAAATGCTTCAATATAATTTCAGGCAGTACTGTAGCCTCCAAATGGAAAAACTTGTGGATACAATAATATTAATAATTGTATTTTTAGTAACAGTGCAAAATTGTATTATAGTGTACATGCATGTATGTGGTTCCAGAAAATATCCATAACCCAAACAGGGCTCAACCTTAACTTCTAAATCCACTAGCAAATGTCTGCAAGTAAGATCTTTTTCCACTAGCAAAACTCAGAGGGTACTGGCTAAATAAAATGGCACCTACTCATAATAATTATTTTATACGTTCACTATTTCACTTTATATAGTTTCGTTTTAATTGTGCATCAGGTAAGAATTAAGCTTATAAACCCTTAGCGTGTTAAATACATGTACATGTATGCCACGTTTGTTTGAGGTTTTCAGATTCCAAGTTGTACCTTGAAGGAAGATCTACTCATAGAAATTTACTAGTGAAGATTTTGTTTTCACTCGCAAATTAAAATCTGCTATCATTCTGCAAGTTTGCGAGTGTTGATTGAGAGCTCTGCCCAATGGGTATTCAGTTCTTGGGGTTGGACTCCTCCAGCCCCTGGAGTTCCATTCTAGAGGCATTTGGGGGGGAAAAAACAAGCAAATAGCTCAGAGCAAGGGCGAGATATGTCCTAACAAACCTAACTCACATACGGTGCCAGTCGGAATCAAATCGGGCCAGAGCGGTGAAAGGCAAAGCGCTTCATATCACTATGCCACCCCAGCACCCCTATTCCTCAATTAGGTATTGCTAGTCTTTTATAAATCTTACCTTCTTGATGTTCTGTAGGTACAGCTTAATTGCAAGCTTTTCTACTGGGGCCTCAAAACCAAAGAAGGACTTGATATCTAGACTAGCATCTTGTTCAAAGCATGTCCAGTCAGGATTATCAGGGTGAACCTACCAACAATGTGGGATGGTAATTAACACATACACTGTATGAGAGCAATATAAGGTGATCCTAGCAGCTACCCAGCATGCAGGGTTCTTTCCCTCTCCACCAATAAACAAGAAGAAAATAAATCTGCCACAATCTGATTTTGCTGCATTTTAAACCTGAGAGTTTTGTGCATAGAATAGGCCATCTGTCAAACTAGACTATTTGTCCTTTCATTAGTTTATACTTTTTATCTCAAAGAACAGAATTTTGCATGGGCTTAGAGTTAGAGTAGTGATTATTTAAATTATAACTTCGATTGTAGTCAGTGTAACACATTCGTTCCATGGGTTAACTCCTGTTGGGGGCTTGCCTTGCCCCACTACTATTGGGGACTTTGCTGAAAAAAAGTGCCCACATGTGGGGAAATATAGGGACTTTGCAATACAAAATTAGCAAAGTCCCCACATTTGCCCGGGGTCCCCCCTCCCCCCCAAACCCCCCTCGGGGAAGCCGATGACAAGCACATTAGGATTTCAGCCTATTTTCTTCCCTGCCGTGATGAGCCAAAAATAAACCCTACAACAAAGAGAATCAAATCAAGATCTTTCCCTCAAGATGATGGTACAAAAAACTGTTCTTCCATTACTTGTTTTGACTACAAAAAGGTGCCACTGCCCACTCAGATAAACAAAATCTACTTTGGTATTGATTATACATGTACCAAGCTAATGACAGACCTCTCAGGGGATAGATATACTGAATACATTCAACAGACTTTTCAAACATGAGTCCAAAACATGTGTGCATTTTCAACCCAAAAGTGAAGAAAATACTAGCTGGTTCTGATTAAATTTTCAATGTTTTCTTTCGGGGAATTGTCTTGAGCTACGAGAAACAATTAGAGGCCTAATTAATTATTGAGTTCCGGATCCATTCCATAAATAAATATTACAGGTCCCCAAGTCTCAAAGAGGATGCAAGAGTGTGAAGAGTTGGGAATTAAAGTGTTTATGAAACCAAATTTTGCATCTTTATTTTATTGCAGAATAATAAAGTTCATTCTTTTCTGATTATCAAGAGTATATTTATTTTTCAGTTCCGCCTTCGGAAAGGTCTCTTTTTCGCCATTCAAATTGACTACTTTATGCTAAAACTGTCCGGTTTGTCGCGCGGCCAAATGAGCTGCATGATGTCACTGTGAGGACTCGTTGTTACAAACATGGCGGACTCCAGCGAGGAAGTTTCAGAGAAAGCTAAAAATAAGCGAGGAGGTGGAAGATATTGTGTGGCTGGTGGCCTTGGTTTTCTTCCCGTATTTAACTTTATCCCACGCCAAAATACAATGGACATTGAAGTTCTAATATACAGTGTTACTCAATCACAGTTTGATACAACACAACTACAAGAAATGACTCACCAAGAACTCAACGATAACTTTAATACTCCTGTACTTTTACACTGAAGCCAGAACAGTGAATGGCAAAGAATACAATATAGGGTTTCTCTGGTTTCCTGTAGAAATTTGTTTAAGAGGATCCTGAATCTTCGTGAATGAAAAACGGACGATAAAACTTGCAAAGAACCCAGAATATTGAATGCCATATAGTCAAACTGAGCCTCAAAAGCTACGCAACTCACTGCCATCAGAGCAGCACTGAGTTAACACTGTTCCTTGTGATAATGAAAATATCCTTTTTCAGACCACAGAATAAATAGCCAGTGTCTGACAATGATGCAGTTGTTGTAGAAAATATAGTCGGGAACCTCAACTCACGTAACTCAGTTTCAGAATTCGCTATATTATAAACGCTTTCTCTATGAATGTTTTTCCATCAGGCATTTTCAACACTATCACAATGTGCAGATTAACTTCTCCTGTGCTGACCATACATTGTAAAAAGAAAGCACTTGTGTTTCCTGCAACAGTTTTGATCAGTTGACAATTTTACAGCCCGTGGCCGGCAGTCTTGCAATTTTTGTCTTTCACTTTTATCAATCGACATGTTCTTTTTATAGCAGGTTATTTCATCCAATAAGAAACGGGCTTTCAGATCATCAATGTCAAGCTGTCAGAATTGAACCAATCAGCGACAACAAATGTTGTAAACAAGTCGAGTACAGTAAAATGGAGTTTTCGCTGTAGTCAGTTTATTTGCTTAGAAGATTTTTATTTGGGTTCTTAAAATCAGATAGCTTACTTTCCTTCATCTAGATTGAAGTTTATAATTATATTATAAAACAAATGACAGGCGGTTCTCCTTGTTCTATCACAAAATAATGTACTTTTGAGGTCTTGAAATGCTGCTAAATGTACCCGCATTCTGCTCGTGCATCCGCAGTTTTCCAAGACCTCGAGTGTCCAATATTTTTTTTATAGAACAAGGAGAACCATCTTTTATTTGTCAAGTATTGTGTTGCGTTCTACTGTATTTCATTTTTTTGGATTGAATTGTATTGTGCTTTATTATATTGTATTTTTTTTGTAGAAATGCTTGCCGTCCTACATGATCATATTTAGGAATTGTCACTTGTGAGTCCTCACAGTGACGTCATTGTAATGGCGGATTCAGTTCCAGGCCCCGGACAGTTTTAAGCATAAAGTAGTCAATTTGAATGGCGAAAAAGAGACCTTTCTGAAGGCAGAACTGAAAAATAAATATACTCTTCATAATCAGAAAAGAATGAACTTTATTATTCTGCAATAAAATAAAGATGCAAAATTTGGTTTCATAAACACTTTTAATCACTTCCACTTCTTTTTCTAATGTTGATTATTTCGAACTGAAATTACGACTCCGCATATCATTTTGGCCCTCGTTACATGAAATAACTGGGAGAATGATACGACCTGGAATTGAAGCAATTGTTTTGTTTACATAATTAAGTCTGAAATGTATTTGTGGTTTGAACAATATTGATTACCATAAATTCTCGAGAGAAAGTGAAATAAACTTCAACACCGTTTACTCTTTCAGAGGACAGTATTTATTCGATATAACTAATAATAATAGTTATTAACTTACGGAATAATAACAGTTTTCTTTGACCTCCACGCGGGAAGAGAAACTCTCGTTGTATGCAGAAATCGAGAGTGTTCTATCCCGGCGATTCAAGCTGTTGGTTTGAATGAAATATACAAACTCCACTCCAATTATCTGTGAACGAAAGAAACTCAGATATAAAGGTTTCAAATTACCAGAAAATACGAAATGTACAACAATCTTAAGTTTGGAACCTTAAGTTTAATTACACACGAAATGACACAAAGTATTTTTTTCAACCAAGACTCGGCCGGCAAGAGACATTTATAAACAGCCACGGTCAATTGTTTGCGGAGTTCGATTGAAGGGAAATTATCATTACATCAAATTGATAGGCGACAATTGCACTAGATTAGAAATTCGCCGTAATTGTGTCTTATTCAGTTTATATAAGCTTTAATATATTGCACGCTTTCATTTTCACAAGGACCGAGATCTGAGATGAGCAGCAAGAGCAGCGTGATTGTCCGACTTGAGATTTAGAAAAACCGATAAACGCAGGTTGCACTAGCTTCTGAGCATGGAGAAAATTTGATGATTTGTTTATGCATAATCCCCAATATAAAGAAAACACAGTGAAATTATCTACCTTTTTGAGCAAATAGGGTGCATCAACGTTGAGTCTGCATCGTCTTTCTACGATATGCACTGCTCCGTCGTCGCTTTTGTATTCAGAGACAATGTCACTGCCGAGAAATACTGGAATAAGCGGGCAGGTCGGAAAACGCTTCTCGTACGCCTGAAAAGCAAGAATAAAACCAAGCTTAAGACATTTAGTATATCGTCAAGCTTCTAAGATTAGCCAGTCACACGGAAATTTGGATATGAATCGAGTCTCTTGGTATAAAGGCGGTCGATATAAACGCAAACCTCTTTTCCCCTTCTTCAAATATGCATGATTTCCAATTTTATGCCTATGGCTATGGCTATGGACCTACGACTATACCACTTTAAGACGTTGGTTTGATTTACGACAACCGAGAATATGTAGACGTTAAGACTTAAACAAAGACTTAAGTGAAAAGTTATAATAGACTGGAAAAAAATACTGAAATAATTAAGCTCAAATAGTTTTGGTGGAAGGTGGAAAGAGTCACCACACGTTCGTAGACGTAGGTTTAATGGATTGACGATTTCCCCGGCCAAACTGTTCTCATATCCCAAACGTTGATCTTAAAATCCTCAAAATATCGCCAGTGGGTTCTCTGAAGCTATATCTATCAATAAGGGGTAAAGTTATGGAGTAGAACTTAGTAGAAAGAGTAAGATCTCGCAACAGTTCAAAGTTCATAAATACTAAATAGTTGGCATGCACTCACCGCCATAACCAGCTCGAACGGATACTTGTAAACCCTGACGGGCGACTGGTATTCCTGAACCATTTTGAGTCTCTACCTTCTAGATAGGAACATGGACAATACATTAACTGAACCTGACATTCAAAAGACACTAGCTCGTGTCAAAATAAACTGAACAAAATAACCATTGCCGACACTAACACCCCTTGCCAACCTTGACATTACATAATACTACCCGTGGGGGGAGGAAGTGGGAAGTATGTCGTCATGTGGAAGCACTTCAATCAGTTTGATTGGCTATGAAATACTAAAACAATCTATCAATGTGCGTATTTGCAATTGCCCACCGGAACGGAAACCTTAAACTAATTTAATTTATTGCACACGAAATTGACGAATATGCAGTCGACTCTTGGGATATTTACGTTCATTTTAAAAGTTCAGTAGCTGTAGCTAGGTTATTCATATTCCAGAGGCGATTTCTTTTTTCTCAGTGAAAACAATATAACTTGCTTTTCAGTTTATAATTTCTTGCGTGTATAAAGATTGGGAAATATGCCATCGATGTAGCAGGCAAATGGCAATGGTCCAGAATAAACTGATATTAAATGGCAAAGAAGGAAATTGTTTTAATTCCTGTTCTTTCACGAACCTCTTAGTGGCGTAGGGTGGTGCTGGTGTGTGGGGAGCCAGGGTGGCGCAGCTGCAGTGGTTAAGCGCTTCGCCTCTCACCTCTGTGGCCCAGGTTCGAGCATTTGAACGGTATATTTTAGCAGGAGCCCATTAATGGCTCCTGGTTTTAATTTAGCCGTATTACCAGGAGCGTCTATCTGTTATGCATTTGTGAGACAGCGTGTTCCCAGCCCGGGGGGGAGGGGGGTGACTCCCATATAAAAGGGGTAGGGATGCTCGTCGGACATTTTCGATTTGACCCCTAAGAGGTACTAAAATGGGCGTGGCTCAAGCTTATTTTGACCCCTAAAATATAATAAAAATGTAAATTGATAACAGCTTTTTTGTTCAATTGACACCCGACCGACCCCTAAAAGGTACCGCTTTTCATAGAAATGTTTGTGTTTGATGGTGGATACCCTAAGTGGTACCAAACTGCTGATTTTGACCCCTAAAATGTACGACGAGCATCCATGTACCCCTCATATGAGGGAGTCCCCCCCCCCCCAGATCAGGCTATTTTTAGCCGCGAAAAACAATGAGAAGCCCTTGTGAACAGTAATTTCATGCCAACAATGTACTAGGCAAACAATGCTTCCTAATGATTTATGAAGAGATATTGTTACTGGTAAGAATGAGAAAACCTCGCCATTGTGAAAAATTTAGCATTTTATCGGCCTACTGCTCTCGGGTATGGTGTCAAAGATATTATAGAGGGTCTGTTTATGTAATCAGAGTAAACCCTTTATCAATATCAAAAAAGGAAACCGTTAAAGCTCTAGCAATTAAGTTAAAACAATTATATATAAGCAAATGGAATGAAGAGAGAGATGAAATAATTAAGGGCAATAAAAAATAAAAAATAGAATTATATTCAAGAATTAAGTACATTTACAACTATGAGGATTATCTAAAGCAAATTAACGACTTTAAAACGCGCAAATCTGTTACTAAGTTAAGATTATCGGCACACACATTTCCAATTGAATATGGTCGGTACAGCAACATCCCAAGAGAACAAAGACTATGCAACATCTGTAGTGCTAATGAAGTTGGAGATGAATTCCACTACCTATTTCAGTGTAGCCATCCTAAATTGGCCCAAACTAGATCTCTATTTTCGAATAATTTATTTCTCATAAATCCATCTTTCTCTTCATTTGATCCTACTAGTCTTTATTATTATATCGTCTCCATGAATGATAGAACTATATTAACGACAAGTTGTAATTACATCAGACAAATAATGGAGTTATATGAAGAAATTAGTAGTAAGGTAACCTAATATATCTACATCTACATATATATGTTTTTTTATTATTTTTTTATTCTCTATTTTTTTTTTTTAGTAACATTGTTGTAATCATTGTTGTATACTTATGTCTCAACCAAGAGATACGGTGAATAAACATATCATATCATTCGTTTATCAATATCGTGCAATAATTAATCAGTAAGATGACACATGTAACGTTTGTTAGAATACGGTACCTAAAAATACCGCATAGCACACAGAGAGAGGGGAGTTGCTGCGGTCAGACTCGCGCTAGAACCGTGCTTGCTTGGCTCATTTCTGTTTACCTACCCCCTTTACTAGCACGCTAGAGAATGTGACCGACCAAGCACGGAAGCTTCTGCTTAATGGCAAACCGATGCCTAGGTAAATAAAACTACAAAGAGACCGAAGCGTAGCTCAAGCCTGGTCTGTACCACGCTAGGGCTGCGCTAGGCAAATAAAAGTAATTGGATTTCGTTGTTCAACCTACAAAATGCGTTGCTGCATTGACGGCTCAAAATTGACAAGCGGTGATCTCAAAATACTGTATTCTCTGGTTTCTAACAGCAATACGAGCACAGTTGTAACAATTCATTACCACTTCTCTATACTGTCTTGAAATGTCTCGAAGCCCAGGTCGATCCTTTCGTTCCAGCTGCTATGATGAATGAGATGGTTGTCTGCAATATTCAGGGCCAACCACTTTCGTCTGTAATAAATCCCGCTCCATTTCTTTTGGACAACAGTTCCAGTCTGCCTTTAAGGAACAGTTTCGACACTCTCCGCGGTTACTCTCAACATCCATTCCCAAATAATTCATCGCCAAGTACCTCGCTGAATTTCCCAGTGCAGAGGACAGTCTGGAGAGTGGAAGTAATCAGAATACTCATTCTGACAGGATTCTGTTAACACCTTGAAACTAACAAGCGCAGATCTTTAATCTGACCGCAACATGCTTGCTTCGAATTTTAGCATTTGCTCAAGTATCTCATAAGCAAGCATGCTGAACTCCAAGCTCTAGCGCGAGTCTGACCGCAAATGCAGCCTGATTTAGGATACTGTTTTCTTTATTTTTTCTTGTTCCCTAGGATTAAGGGGAACAGGGATTTTTTTGTTTCTAATTTTTTGTTACTTTTTTGTTTTCAACTGTTGTTAAAATACTCTGCCCTGGAAGCAGTCAGGAACAAGGAATACGCATGACAAATATACGAGTAAAAAATGAATGACTAGAGCAACAGTATCCAGTCAGGAACTAGGGGAACAAGAGGAACAGAAACACAAATTCAAATTCAAACTATATTAGCAGTCAGGAACAAGGGGAACAAGGGGAACAAGGGGAACAAGGAATATATCAATGAGAAATATAAGTATAACTATCGATTAAAAAATGAACGACTAGACCAATGTCAGGAACTAGGGAAACAAGAGGAACAGAAACACAAATTCATATTCAAACTATATTAGCAGTCAGGAACAAGGGGAACAAGGAATATATAAAAATGAACGACTAGACCAATGTTATCCGGTCACGAACTAGGGGAACAAGAGGAACAGAAACACAAATTCATATTCAAACTATATTAGCAGTCAGGAACAAGGGGAACAAGTCTTTTATGATCGGGGTGTATCACCACCGTCTTTTATGATCGGGGGTATCACCACCGTCTTTTATATGATCGGGGTGTATCACCACCGTCTTTTATGATCGGGGTGTATCACCACAGTCTTTTATATGATCGGGGGGTGTCACCACCGTCTTTTATATGATCGGGGTGTATCACCACCGTCTTTTATGATCGGGGTGTATCACCACCGTCTTTTATATGATCGGGGTGTATCACCACAGTCTTTTATGATCGGGGTGTATCACCACAGTCTTTTATGATCGGAGTGTATCACCACAGTCTTTTATATGATCTGGGGGTGTCACCACCGTCTTTTATGATCGGGGTGTATCACCACAGTCTTTTATATGATCGGGGGGTGTCACCACCGTCTTTTATAGATCGGGGTGTATCACCACCTTCTTTTATGATCGGGGTGTATCACCACCGTCTTATATGATCGGGGTGTATCACCACCGTCTTATATGATCGGGGTGTATCACCACCGTCTTTTATAGATCGGGGTGTATCACCACCGTCTTTTATGATCGGGGTGTATCACCACCGTCTTTTATATGATCGGGGTGTATCACCACCGTCTTTTATATGATCGGGGTGTATCACCACCGTCTTTTATATGATCGGCGTGTATCACCACCGTCTTTTATGATAGGGGTGTATCTGCACCACCATCTTTTATATGATCGGGGTGTATCACCACCATCTTTTATATGATCGGCGTGTATCACCACCGTCTTTTATGATAGGGGTGTATCTGCACCACCGTCTTTTATATGATCGGGGTGTATCACCACCGTCTTTTATATGATCGGGGTGTATCACCACCATCTTTTATATGATCGGCGTGTATCACCACCGTCTTTTATGATAGGGGTGTATCTGCACCACCATCTTTTATATGATCGGGGTGTATCACCACCATCTTTTCTGATCGGGGTGTATCACCACCATCTTTTCTGATCGGGGTGTATCACCACCATCTTTTATGATTGGGGTGTGTCAACACAATCTTTTATATGATCGGGGTGTGTCACCACCATCTTTTATGATAGGGATGTATCACCACCGCCTATTATGATCGGGGTGTATAACCACCGCCTATTATGATCGGGGTGGTATGTATACCTGTGGCTATTAGACATTATAATGGTTTTCTTCCTTGTTCCCCTTGTTCCCCTTGTTCCTGGCTTCGTGTGTGTATACCTACATGTATAATGGTTTTCTTCCTTGTTCCCCTTGTTCCTGGCTTCGTGTGTGTATACCTATAATAGTTTTCTTCCTTGTTCCCCTTGTTCCTGGCTTCGTGTGTGTATACCTATAATGGTTTTCTTCCTTGTTCCCCTTGTTCCTGGCTTCGTGTGTGTATACCTATAATGGTTTTCTCCCTTGTTCCCCTTGTTCCCGGCTTCGTGTGTGTATACCTATAATGGTTTTCTTCCTTGTTCCCCTTGTTCCCGGCTTCGTGTGTGTATACCTAGTGCACATTATGATGGTTTTCTTCCTTGTTCCCCTTGTTCCCGGCTTCGTGTGTGTATGCCTAGTGGACATTATAATGGTTTTCTTCCTTGTTCCCCTTGTTCCCCTTGTTCCTGGCTTCGTGTGTGTATACCTAGTAGACATTATAATGGTTTTCTTCCTTGTTCCCCTTGTTCCCCTTGTTCCTGGCTTCGTGTGTGTATACCTATAATGGTTTTCTTCCTTGTTCCCCTTGTTCCTGGCTTCGTGTGTGTATACCTATAATGGTTTTCTTCCTTGTTCCCCTTGTTCCCCTTGTTCCTGGCTTCGTGTGTGTATACCTATAATGGTTTTCTTCCTTGTTCCCCTTGTTCCCCTTGTTCCCGGCTTCGTGTGTGTAACCTATAATGGTTTTCTTCCTTGTTCCCCTTGTTCCCCTTGTTCCCGGCTTCGTGTGTGTATACCTATAATGGTTTTCTTCCTTGTTCCCCTTGTTACTGGCTTCGTGTGTGTATACCTATAATGGTTTTCTTCCTTGTTCCCCTTGTTCCCGGCTTCGTGTGTGTATACCTACATGTAAAATGGTTTTCTTCCTTGTTCCCCTTGTTCCCCTTGTTCCTGGCTTTGTGTGTGTATACCTATAATGGTTTTCTTCCGTGTTCCCCTTGTTCCCCTTGTTCCCGGCTTCGTGTGTGTATACCTATAATGGTTTTCTTCCTTGTTCCCCTTGTTCCCCTTGTTCCCCTTGTTCCCCTTGTTCCCCTTGTTCCCCTTGTTCCCCTTGTTCCCCTTGTTCCCCTTGTTCCCCTTGTTCCCCTTGTTCCCGGCTTCGTGTGTGTATACCTAGTGGACATTATAATGGTTTTCTTCCTTGTTCCCCCAATGTTCCCCTTGTTCCTTATATTGCTTTTCTGCCTTGTTTCCCTTGTTGATATATAGATAGTTCCTCTAGTCCTTGCACAGTCAGAGTCAGCTGGCATGTATTTTTATACGTATATGTATATTTTAGCAAATACAAAATAATTTAAGCTGGTTTAGAAAACCCATAAATATTAAACATGTTTAAGATTGGGTGGGTCAAAATTTATGTATATATACCTTTGCCCTCTAATTGGTGATTATAATAAAAGTGATTATTTGAGACATGAACATCATTGTTCCCCTTAATCCAAGGGAACAAGAAAAAAATATGATATTATTATCCTATCCTAGGCATGGTATACTGACCGCAGTGCGATTTTAGTGACTGTGATCAACTCTTGTACAAGTGAGTTTAATTCTGCGGAATCAAAGGAGAAATAAAGTGACTAGTGTTGTGCAAATCGTATTTCGGACACTAAGTGGCACCCCCGACGGGACATATAAGGAATGGAGGCACTGGAAAAGGATTTGAACACAAAATTGCAACTTTTGGAAGTGAAACAAAATCGTATCCAAGATATTGTAGCTAAGGGAAATGCGGGCGCTATCGAGCGCCACGAAGATGCGTTGGCGAAATTGTCCAGTGAAGTGGATGAGCTTAAGCTAAAACTCGAGGAAGAAAAGCTATTGAGTGGAGTTTCCATAGAGGATGTGTGCTCCTGGAGTAAGGAAGTCGACGAGAAACTGGAGTGTAGACCGAGGGAGAGTTTATTTGGAGAAATGCTTAAACGTAGTGAAACAGCATGAAAGCCTAGCGAATAGGGAGAGTGAGGAGGCAGTACTTGCAAAACAGAGAAAACTACAGCTGGATTTCGAGCGGGAAAAGCTTGAACTCAAATTAGAATATGATAGAAAGTCTGACGAGCTAAAGAAGGGAAAACAGGGAGATGCAAATGCCGTATCAGGGTCGAGCGCAAAGCTTCCGAAATTGTCTATAACTAAGTTTGATGGGACTTTCGAAGAGTGGATGCCATTTTGGAACAAATACACTGCTGAGATCGACTCGACAGACCTAGCACTGACCTGTAACCAAGTTCGCTTATTTGAAGGAGCTGGTGGTGTCGAAAGTGCGTGCAGATATCGATGGGCTTCCCTTTAACACCGAGGGCTATGAGCGGGCTAAAAATATCCTTAAATCAGAATATGGAAACCCATCCGCCGAGATTGTACATGCATATATAAACAACATCATGGGATTGCCGGTCATCACAGGGTCAAATCCAAAGAAAGTTGATGAGTTTTACAGGAAACTTTCGTATAATGTGCAAAGCTTGGAGACAATGGGCAAACTTCGTGATGTCTCAGGGAATGTGAGGCCGGTATTGGATAAGCTGAAGGGGATCAAAGCCGACCTCGTGAGAGGAAAGGAGGGCTGGCAAGAGTGGGATTTTTGGCAGCTTTTAAGGGCGATCAAATGTTGGAAAGACATAAATCCTGTGGTAGAAGAGAGTGAAAATATTTGCTTTGGGGCAACAAGTCGAAAAATGACGGGAATGTACGGGGAAAGTCTTATCAAACCCACCAGCAGGAAAGTGGGCGCCGCGGTTGTGTTTATTGTGAGAAAAAAAACGATCATAAAACCGCGAACTGTCAAAAGGTCATTTCTTTTGATGAGCGAAAAAAAGGTGTTGAGTCAAAAACAACTATGCTTCAACTGCACTGGACCGAAACATAGGGCAAAAGCCGCGGCTGTCAGAACTGTCAGCGGAAACACCACACATCAATCTGTGATCAAACAAGCGGAAGATTCATGACAGTACAATGTTCGAGCGGATCGGGAGCAGTGATTGATCCTGTTGTTGTTGTTGTTGTTGTTGTTGCTGTAGTCAACGGGATCAAATGTCGTGCGCTACTAGACAGGATCGGGCACCTAAGTATCCCACGTCTGGAGCTCGTATCGGGACACATGGCATAAACCTGATCGTAAATGTGAGGGACGCACTGAAAGGACTTCCAGTGGGGGAGCTGCACTGCTGGCTTGACAGCACAGTAGCCCTACACTGGATCCGAGGGGACAAGCAGTTCGTCGGTAACCAAGTTGACAAGATCCAGCAGCACTCGGATGTGAAGTGGCGTCATGTTAACACTCGAGAGAACCCAGCTGATCTCGGAAGTCGCGGCGGACGGGTGGAGAACGAGCAGCTGTGATGGAAAGGACCGAAGTGGCTGGCAGACCGCGGGAGCTGGCCATGTGACATCGTAACAAGTCCCACACCCGAGACAAAGGCAGAGGTAAAGGTACCGCGGGAGTGTTTGCTGGGGCGCGTGCTGTAACAGACGAGTTTAACGCTCTACTAGATAAACTCAGTTTGTGGAAAACCCTTAGAGTTTGTGCATGGATCTCGCGATTCGTGCACAACTCTCGTAAGGACAAGAAGGAAAGAACTCGGGGGCCCCTCACCGCTGAAGAGATTGAGCAGCAGAAGCATTTCTGGGTCAGCCGTGCCCAGGTTAGCGTAAAATGGGACAGAGAAATTCGAGAGGGACAGACTGCTGCTGAATCTACAAGAGAGACACGATGGGCTGCTGGAGTGCCGTGGGAGGATTCAAGGAGTTTATTCTGTTTATCTGCCTGATACTCACCGGTACACCGAGAAGCTGGTGATGGAGTCGCATTTGGCCACACTTCACGGGGAAGTGGGCCTGACGATGGCTAAAGTACGTGAGCGTTATTGGGTGCCGAGACAAAGGCGATTGGTAAAGAGAGCTCTGTACAAGACCATAGGCAACGGGTCAGCCTGACGTGGGCGGAGCTGCAAGATGTCGTACTTGATGTAGAGGTTGCACTAAACAATCGCCCGCTGAGTTACGTAGAGGACAACCCCCACCTGCCGGTCCTAACTCCAAACTCGTTGCTGTTCGGACAGCCCAACCTACTACCGGAGCTAGAGCTTCATCACCTGGAGTCTACAGATCTGCGCAAGCATGCCAGGTACCTTAAACGATGTAAAGATGTGATGTGGAAACGGTGGACTGATGAGTACCTGAAGGGCCTTCGCGAGCAGCATCGACTCAAACATGCAATGAAGCCTTGGGAAATAACGGTAGGCGATGTAGTACTGATTAAGGCAGATGAGAGGAACCGCGGAAAGTGGAAAATCGGTATCGCGGATAAGCTCATTCTTGGTCGAGGCGGAGTAGTGAGAGCAGCGAAGCTGCGAACCGGAAACTCGTACCTCGAACGAGCGGTGCAACAGTTGTATCCCCTGGAGCTGTCATGTGACTACGAAGTTAGGATACCGCAAGGGGACTTGAACGTCAACGCCACAGAGTTCACTCCGCAACGACCCAGACGACGCGCTGCTCAAGTAGCTAGAGACGCCATTGCTGCCGTTACGTATGATGAGGATGATTAGAGGACACATTGACTTTTAGCATATTTCGATTTGTTTCGTTGTGACTCTCGTACGTTGTCACATGTATGGTATTGATCAGACATTTGTACTCTCCGAGACAAATGGGGGGAGGGTGTCAACAATAATAGAGGGTCTGTTTATGTAATCAGAGTAAACCCTTTATCAATATCATGCAATAATTAATCAGTAAGATGACACATGTAACATTGTTAGAATACCTAAAAATACCGCATAGCACACAGAGAGAAGGGAGTTTTAGTGTGAGGGATTTTAGTGACTGTGATCAACTCTTGTACAAGTGAGTTTAATTCTGCGGAATCAAAGGAGAAATAAAGTGACTTGTGTTGTGCAAATCGTATTTCGGACAATGGGATTTATTTACCTCGGGTGTTCTAAAAATAACCTGATCCGGGAATGTGCTGTCTCACAGACCCCGTATGGGAGATGGACGCTCCTGGTAATGGCTCCTATGGGTAGTATGCATAATCTGGAAGTCCTAGTTGTGACCCGGATCTTCGGTTGAAAGATATTTTGAATTATGCGGTCGGGTAGATGTAACCTGTCTTGGCTTCAGCGGAACAGGAAGTCATTTGTCCCGAGGCCCGGCCTTTTCCGCAGGCAAGGCTCTTGAGTTAATTTAGATCACACGGCGCTCATGGGGGGATCCTTGTTCCCAACGAAAATTACCTTTTTGTTTGTTCCCTTGTTCCCAATTTGTTTTTCCAGGGAAACAGTCAATTTTTCCATTTAGAAAAATGGAAATTGTTCCCTTGTTCCCTAAAACCTCTATTCATGTTCCCTTGTTCCCCGATATATTTTTAGTTTGTTCACTGTTCCCAACGGATTTTTTGGCACGTTCTCTTGTTCCCCGAAACCCCTGGGAGACCCTCATAAGTAGGATTATAGAGTTGTAGAGTAGAAGTCCGTTTCAACTTTTACGAAATTCGCCCCAGTCCTTCCGCGGAAAAAGTATGTTTTGGAGCTAAATTTGCGATATTTTGCAAAATATCTCAGAAACGAAAATGGTGAACCCCCTTTTTTCTTCCACAGCGAGGTTGGCTAAGCATATACCAAAGTATAAATATTTTTTTAAATTTCTGATGCTTAGTTATACCTCCCTGATACTGCATAATAACTTCAATTGTTCGTTATGAACAGTATGACCTAGCAGTTAATGGTGCTGTTTACTCATGCTGACATTTCGTTATTTCTCAGTGCTGCATGTGGGACTTTAAAATTACTATAAATTGCAACTACTTCACGCAAAAACGAGGATGGTGACCCCCTAATTTTATTGCATTTTTACTTGAGGCAACAACTGGTTTGAAGCACTTCTGGGCTTTTTTCTCCCGCTTCCCTATATAAATATTGAGAAGGCGGGAAACACGAGACGCCATTAGTTTCTAGAGGTAAAATGCTGAAAGTTTGGATTTTTGAAGAATTACGAGGCCTCGAAGAGTCGCCACATGGACTAATGGCGTCTCGTGTTTCCCGCCTTCTCGATATGTATATAGGGGAGGGTAAAAAAAATAGAATTGCCTCAAACCAAAAATAAACACATCAGTGACGAAGAGAAACAACCGTTCTCAACACACAGGTAAGATTTCATGACTTTATTGACCATTTTAGTACATTTTCAGATTTTACTAAAAAATCACATTCATTATATTCCTTACGCCATGGAGAATAATGCATTAATGCCGGGTGGCGCCTTTCTATCACAACAACATCGATATCTATAGAATTTATACAGTCTGTGAGTTATTAGTAAAGAAAACAGTTATTTTAGAAAAAAATTATGTTTATTTCTTCTTCAAATATGCATGTTCTATGCAATATTTCGCGACACTTCGACCCTTTCGGTAATTCTCACATATTTCCTACTGAACTAGAGTGGCTGTAACTGGACATAAAAGTGAATTCAAAGCTCAGTTCTTTAATTAACACTCCCGCTAATATAATACCCTAAATAAAAGCTATCATTATACGATAACTTTAACTGGCTCATTCTAAAATTTACAATTTTTGTTTTCAAACATTTTCAGTTTACAAGAGGTAACGGTATAATTTTGTTTTCAACATTAATATATTTGAAAACAATGATACGAACACTATTTAACCTTTTCAATCTTAATTTTAGAGATGAATCAGGATACCGTTTTCAAAAAATTGTGTTTTCATTTCCCATCCACGTGCAATTTCTTTTAAACGCAACGCTATCGTTTTCGTCGATTTGTACTGCGTTTTCAAAAGTTTGCGTTTTTAATGAAAACGATACACCGTTTTCATCGTTTTCGTGTGGACGGGAGATGAAAACGCAAACTTGAAAACGGAAATTGTTGAAAATCAGGTCTCAGTGTTCTCTTTGTTCCTTCCGCAAACGGCACTCCCGACTTCACTAGTTCTCTCCTCTACACTATCAGACAAGATCGTTGAAATGTGAAAGAGAAAATAACAATGGAAACCTTAGGATCAATAATTGTGCAACAAAATGCCCGGAAAACAATACTTCATAATGACCCAGGAAAACACTGAACTATATACAAATGTATAATTAAAACCGATATTTTGGTCCTCGCATGGCGATATATCAATCAATCAATCAATAGTTTATTGGCACCTTGTACAAACAACTTGTTTACATTGGTGTGTATCCAACAAAGTGAAAGAAAACTAAACTACAAACTCGTTGTAAATATTTAAAATCTCCTTAATGTAGTTACTAGTAACCTTTATAACATTTATATCTTTCATAACCATTAAATAATTAAATAGGGTAGCCGAACTGAACGAAGAGAATAGATGATTAATGGACAGTAATTTGTCCATAAAAACACTCCGTGCTCGTACTAAACGTACGTTCGTGCATCGGAAGAGATAGTGAAATTCATCACCTAGCTCATTTGATCCACAAATATTACAGCACCGTTGTGGTCGTGGAATCTGTAAATATCGACCACGCTCAACCGGAAATTTATGAGCTGAAATCCTTAATTGAGTGACAGCACGCCGCGCCTCAAAATCGTTAATGCTAAACAAATAACCTTCCCGCGTGTATTCACTCTTGATGCTCATATATAACTCTAGCTTAGACGGTTTCAATCCATTTACAATTTTCTCTCTCTCTTCCTTCCATTCAGTTGCATATGTTTGCTTTAATTTACTTACAATTAACTTGGATATTGATTTAAATTCTAACCCTAACCCAAACTATATCAGTTTTAATTATGTTTAGTATATACCACACCAGTGAATATAACTTTTCGCGCGCTCTGATTGCCTACTCAAACAGTGAATATGATTTTATATTCACCTCCGAGCGAAGCAGCGATCACCTCGCGCGAGTTTTTGTCCATTTCACATAAAATAAAATAACTATTTGGTGCTGGCTATTCACTAGCCTGCGTGCAGACGTTCTCTTCGGGAAAGAGACGTCTGCGAAACGCCGTTGATAATCGTGTTCTGGTCATCACCGACATCACTTATTATACAAAAGCATGCTGGTGGAGACAAATGATCTATTTTTAAATTCTAAGTCATATTTGAAGCTTATCAAAGTGATTTTACCAAAAAAATATTCTAAATTAGAAAATAGCTTAATTCACAAGCACAAAGAAATTCAGCAAATGTCGGTGATGACATCACATCATTAGCATATTGGAAATATAAACCTTTATATCTCATAGACGCAACACCCAAATCAAGAAATATTCTACCATTGGGCTATCCACTTCATGTACAATCGATATCAAAGATAACTGGCTAGGGCTTATATGCACTTTAAGGCCTGGATCATTTAACAGAAAATAGGTGTACGTTAAAAAATGTTTGCTGACAGAAATAACAGTTTAAACAAAATCTAATTATACCATAATACTAATATCAACTTCCTTAAATTTGTTAAGTGGATGGTTGTCGTATCACGTGATCGATGACGTCATAATTACATAAAATCGTTTAAGTGAAATGCGGCTGCGACGATAACATATGAATATAAAGTAACCCTGCTAAAACATTACTCCTTCCGCAGTGTTTCAGGCCACGCTTAGAAAACAGGACTATCATGTAAAGATAAGGAGATATTAAGGGTACAAAACGTCACGTGACCTATTTTGCATATGTTCGCCTTGATTACTCGTTAACGAAACATTGTAGTCATCTTTTCTAAGCTGATTTAGGTAAAAGGCTTCAACCTTAAGTAAACATATCCACTCATCATCCTAGCTGTTTTAAACTCGGAGCCGCGTTTTTGATTTACTGATTTCGTGTTCTAAGTCGCGTGACACGTTTTACTACACAAACCACTTAAGGCAGTCAAGAATGGCGATGCCTATTATCGTGAGAAACTTGGCGAACCTACCATACTCGGCTGTGCTGAAATAAGGAAAACAGTTTTTACCCGAAATTTGACCCCTGGTTCCCCTGGCCGTAACATGCTTGAGATATGAAAGGGTTACCTTTTCTGTCACAAATGGTATATAAAAGGGTAAGGATTTGGAGCTCGGGGCGGAGCCTCCCCGTATAAAAAGTCGAAGAGCCAAGTCAAGAATGGAGAAACGAATTTTGACAGTAAAACCGTAAATAGTACTTGTGAGTCAGTTGATATTTAAATTTTAGGCCGTTTGTCAGATCCTCCTTTACCCTGGATGCCAGAGGTTCTGTCCTCTTCTCTAAGCCAAAGCGCCACTAGCGAGGAGCGAAGCGGGAGAATCTCTGGGCGCCCCAACTTCCATGCCAGACTTCTAGTCGCTTCGCGCCTATTAACTTTGGCTTAGAGAGGGCAGTAGAACCTCTGGCATCCAGGGTAACCCTCCTTCAGTGTTCGTTACAAATACCTCATTTCCGCCGTTAGTTTGTATTAATTGTTTCTGGCTATGCAAGCTTTATTGTAAACGTTCTAGTTAAGTTATGAGTGGAAAATAGCATTTCACATCTGGTGCTAGTTTAAATGCGGAGGAGACGTTGCTTAGCGGTATGACGGAGTCTAGTGTATTTTATACGGATCAACGGTTTTATTTTCAAACTGTACTCCCTGATTCGTTGTAATTTAGGTGACGGCGACTAAATAGTCGACTAAGTTATTTAGTTAAATGTATCTAAATCGTTAACACCGTCATTGGAGAGACTCTTATGTTAGACAGAGCTGTTTTCATGAGATATGGTAGACAAATGAAGTTCCAGGCACTTAGCTCCGGGTTGGCCTACGAAATTACCCTCTAAAAGATGCAGGTCGACAGAAAACTATTCTACCCTTGCGCAGTAGAAACATATCTCCAAAAAAACAGCACTACGTTATTATAACAGTTCATTTTATTTGAGATATTATAGAACAAATACTTAAAACGGGTCTTACATCAAATAGAAGAAAAAGAACAAAAAAAAACAAAAGCTGCATTTCCTCACCGTACACAAAACATATAATTAACGAGATAAATAGATAACAACATCACATGAACATTTAGACTTTAGACACAAAAATTACCATTTTACAAACTACTACTACACCATCGATGTCTAGCTATCCCAATTTTTATATTCCTATTAAAGTCCCCTATTTAATAAAAAATACTAAAATATATCTAATTCAAAATACTTTTTCTGTTCATATTGTAAATATTATTTGCATTCCTTAATGTTGGCTTAAGTATTTAAAAAGTGATTATTGTGATTGGTAATCGCTTGCTGGAAAACGTATGCGTAGATGAATGTACTTCTTTGACCAAACTTGCACAAAGGGGAATGGGCCTTTGCAGGAATGCAATCACGTGGTTGTACTGGACGGCAAAAAAACCTGTTTGTAAATTCTATTTTCCACCTCCAATCGATCTTTCTGAAACTGTATTTGGAAGTTTGTTTCCCATCCAGTAAAGCCTTTTCCATGGGATGATGAGCGCAATTCATTTGTTATTGAAGTGATATATCAGCACGCGAGTGTTTGCTGGGTATATACTTCATGGTAGTGTTTCATTCCATATAGTCTCCCTGCATAATACTGTAAAACAGTAGAGAAAATGATTATGCAGGGAGACTATATGGAACGAAACACTACCATGAAGTATATACCGTTTGCGGCAAAAGGCCTATTACAATGCTCTTCGGCCGCGGCGTTGGGCCAGGCGCGTTCAAGCGATCCCTGGGTACAAACACGGCCAATTCAGTCAACCAACATGTGTTGTTTGTGTGTGTGCATGGGAACATGGTGCGTGTTCCAAAACATTAATTACGCGCAAAACATGACCCATACTGAAGCAGTAGGGCATCCTCAAAAGCCTCATAATAAAGCTCGCATGATGTTTAGGTCCACACATTCGATCAGGGTGGATATGCTGGTTATCGGTTTGGCCATGCGTGCGCTTCCTTTCAAAACCGATTACAAAGGTCACGTAATAGGGGCCATACGTGTTTCACGTGCGTGGGCCGCAAAAGCCATTTGGCCGTGCTCGATTTATGGCTATTGTTTTGCCATTTGAAAGTGGGCATATGATTAAAACATTTTTTGACTGAGTAAGGTCGGGCCGGACAGGAAAATATCTGGCTCTTGGTCAAATTGTACGACATTACCTTTAGCCAATAATTTCCAGCCCGGCCTTAATCATTCCATGCAGGATACAAATGCGCGCCAACGTCATTGTGATCCGCGCGTGCGCAGCAATCACGGTTATTCTTGTCAGAACTTTGAAACTTTTGGTCGCTATTTGGTCGAACATTTAGTTAAACTAAATAGCTATACATATCATTAATGAATTTTGCCTAGTTTAGCTAACATGAATAACGAAGTTTGCAAATCTGATCTTGATGAAACAATTTCAACCAACACCGGCAGCACATGAATGTACGAGGAACGTATGACATTTACTATTATATCCCGTGATTCCCAGCGCACGCAACCTAGTACCCAGGAGCTCTTACCCATATTGGATCAGGCGAGTAAAGGGCCTGGATACGAGGTTTCGCGCATCCTCAAAACAAAAAGGCGCTGGCGCGCATGCTTAAATCCCTGCTAAAATCAATCTCGTTCACAGAGCCCCCGTTTCTTGTGGTCTGCACTGGGTTTGTACTTCATCTAAACTGCAGAATATCCCGCAAATACTTCCTAAAAATATCACTTAAAAACTGTGTTAAATTCTCAATTTGCTTTCAGGTGTATTCAGACTCGTCCTAATACTCAATACTCAAAGTCTGAATTCAAGGCCATCGTAAGTTGATCGTTGCTAGGATTTATCAGGGATAATTCTATACCAGCGTCAGCCATCATATCACGTACTTCGTCTTGAACCTCGGTGAAAAAGATCGATATATTTTTGTTTCTCAATTCTTCAATGATCATCAACATACTCTGGGTCACTGTAAAGTCAATCTGTGTGATCATAGCCATGTCCAATACAATTCCCCTGGGGGTGGGGTCAGCAAATGACGCCTCCTCGATCTCGGAAGCCACGTACTCGACACCTGCATATGATAAATCGCCTTTGATTTTAACCACAGTATAATCCCGTTCTACCTTGGAGAGAGGCGGCCATACAACAGGGTAGAGGAATATCATGAGAGAGACACCAATACCGCACAAAATGCCGACCTCAATCTCGTAGAAACAGCCGAAGAATGTCACAAATAGAGGCAGGAGATCTATCCGCTTGACCTTCCAAATTTTAAGCACAATGCGGTACTCGACCATGGTAAGAACGGAGCTGATGATCAGGGCCGCCAGTGAAGCCTTAGGAATGTACTTGAAGTATGGCGTGAGGACCCCTAGAGCGAGTATAACGATTGCTCCGGTGAATATTCCTGTTAGATTTACAACAAGAGACGTTTGTGAGTTTTAGTGAAACAGAGAGTATATAGACTAACGTCCAAATAACCTTAAATTAATTGAATAATAATTACAATAGTTAAATTACAACAATAAATGAATCAAGAAGTCTAAAAATATATAGCCCTCCGCCTAAGCATGACATCTTATGACCCCTCTCCAACTGATAAGGATTTTGCTGGTATTTCCACAGGCACCACATGCTCTGGTCGAGGAAAATATGCATGACAGTTTAAATTGCACCCTGCAAGAAGAGTGTTCTATTCGCTAAAAGAGGAAAGAAGGCTCTGCCATCAAGTTTACATGCTCGAGTGTTGTTAAGTCAAAGCCCAAACTTCTGCGCTAGTCAGTCCGATTTACCATCGTCAAACCGGTTTTTACAGTTCATGCATTGATGAGCATGATCTCGAGGCCACTCGATTCAGCCTGGGCTCGAAATTGTATCCAAGCGACGCTCGAGCTACACCGCGGCAAAACGTCACGCGCATGCGCTTTTGATGAGCCAGCGCACGCGCGTCTCTCCAGTTTCCCGCCGAAACTAAAAGAAAACACAGGCAACCACCGCTGTTTCTAATTCTAACTAATAGACCAGATTTCGTATGAGTGGGACAAACTACGGCATGTCGCCAACCTTGTCGTAACCGTACTGTAACTTACTCTACCGTAACTCTGTCATTTGATTGGATAGCAGGACAAAAGCAATAGGGAAACCATTTCAAAGTCACGATATACTGTACAGTAACCGTGCCGTACTCAGTGCCGTAGTTTGTCCAACTCATACGAAATCTGCTCTAGAATGATACTGATAACAACGCCGAAGAAAAAAACAAGTCTACAAGAGGTCACCTCCGGCGGGTGTCGCTACGCCGCTCTGAGCATTGACAGCCGTTCTTGAGAAACTACCAGTCACTGGATAGGAGGACACGAACGAGCTGAGACAGTTAGCCAGGCCGAGCGCTATCAGTTCCTGACTAGCGTCGACTTTGTACTTGTTCTTGCGCGCGAATGCTTTAGCAATGGCAATACTCTCCAAGAAACCAATCAGGGGTACTATTGCCAGGCCAGGACCAAGACTTTGGAGAATATCCAGAGTGGACAAGGTTTGGTTGCCACTTGTGATGGTCATTGGTGGAGGCTAAGTAGAAAACCATATTATAGTGTTAGAAAAATGCGTGGGGGAGGGGGGGTGGGGTACCTGGCAATCGGGAATGATTTCTTATTCAAATTAAAAACTCTCGCTAACCTAGACATATATATGTCAGAAAAAAATATATTGTCTTTACTATTATCAACCCCGCGGGGGAAGTTGCAATGACAGGCGCAAAATACATGTATGAGTGCATGAATGCCCGATCTTCCACAATATAGGGCTCTTTGTAATTAATAGTACCTTACGTTTTAATAGCCACTTTAAACGTGTATTAGCAACAATCTGATGTACCTATGCAGTACAAAATATGTCTATGTACCAGGGTTCCGTTGTCCCAGCGAAACACGATTAGCGTCAATCCTGGAAAAAATCAACTGATGATTTTGGTTCTCCTGGTGAAATGTGTCTTTCTTCAATATAGGAATAGAATTAGAAAATGATGTACTACCCATTCCTCATCAAACAACAATAAGTTTTTTCTAATCCCGAATTAGTAATCAACAAGTCAGCAAAACAAACTAGAGTTGTTCTAGCATGAAAAAGGCATGCTTCTTTCCAGCTTAGACATTGCCAGAGCAAAGGTACGGTCATTTATAATCCTAATTACCGCGGTAAAAATAACGTAAGCCCCTCTCCAAATACATAATTATATCTATTGTAAAGTACTTATGATATGCACCACATAAAATTTTAAGCTTTGATTTCTCCCACCTTGCTATCGATGTGGGAAGAATTAGTTACTCACAAAAACATGTCCCACATCGAAGAGACAATGTGTATGATAGATAGACACCTTTATTTCAACAGGGTAATCCTTTCAGTTACAAAATGTTACTGTTATCAATAGGAGCCCTGTTTTAAAATATCAAAATGGTAGATAGAACTAATGTTAATGCTAAGATATAAATACAAACTATTAACTACTCATATATGCTAATTGATCACTAAATATGACTTTATATAAAACTAACATATCTAAAAATCATTTAAATCGTCAAAATCTATTAAAAATTAAGAGATTTCGCTCCCCCAGTGAATTCGACCCCCTCCCCCCCCCCGAATTCGCCCCCCTAGTGAATTGTAGTCGTAATTCTTATTGAAATCGCCCCGCCTCAGAAAATAGAGGCAGTACATGTCAACGCACTGAATAAAAAGTTGTTTTTTAATAAATCTAAAGTTTAAAAAAAAAAGATTAAGTGTAAGACCTCTTTATAGCTATACTATTACTACTACTGACTACAAAAATACGCGAGTCGGTAACACTCCTTTTCTTCGGAAAGTCATTTCAAAGAGACTCAAAAATAACAAGGCATGTGCTAGTGACTCTGTGACTAATGAGATAATTAAATCTTCGATTGCAACTTTAGCACCTTATTTCGTTAAACTTTTTAATATGGTTTTATCTAGCGGTGTCTTCCCGAGTGCATGGTCGGAAGGTTTTATAGTGCCTATCCATAAGTCCGGGAGTAAAGGTGACCCCAGCACTGAATTATAGGGGCATTAGCCTTTGTAGTTGTTTGGGGAAATTTTTCACTTTAATTCTTAATGAACGTTTGAACCTCTTTCTGGCGGAAAATAACATTTTGAATAAGTTTCAGATAGGTTTTAGGCATGGCTTTAGAACATCGGATCATTTGCTAGTTTTGAAAACTTTGATAGATTTCTATAAATCTAGGAATAAACCATTATTTGCTTGTTTTATTGACTTTAGAAAGGCTTATGATAGTGTCTGGAGGGAGGGGTTATTTTTTAAATTGATTAAATATGGTTGTAGTAGGAAATTTGTTGGTATTCTTTCAAGTATGTATTCATCGGTTAAATCAGCAGTAAAGCTAGAACAGGGCATCACACCCTTTTTTCAATGATATACCAAATTTATTCACATCCATATGCAATCCGGTGAGTCTTGCTGATACTAAACTAAGTTGTCTTTTATATGCTGATGATTTGATACTCTTTTCGGAGTCTGAGTCAGGATTGCAATGCTGTCTAAGGAAGTTGGAGTCATATACTCGGAAATGGAAGCTAAAGGTCAATTTGAAAAAATCAAAAAAATTGATATTTGGGACAGGCTCAAAGACGGGTAAATCTGACGTCCAAGTGGTTTTGGGGGGACGCTGAACTAGGGTGTGTAGAAGAATATACATATCTTGGGATAACTTTTCACTTCAGAGGTAATTTTAAACTTGCCATGAAAACGCTTTATAATAAGGCGTTACGAGCATATAATGGGCTCTTGAAGAAAATGTCAAACGTGGAGAATGTTCCTGTTAAAGTGTTACTCAAACTTTTCTCTTCGATGGTTGTCCCAGTTCTGTTATACGGATGTGAAATATGGGGCGTGTATTTGCTGGGTAAAATGTCGTCTTTCGAAGCCTTTAAGCAAACATTCTTTAAGATTGTAAGTAATTTAGAAAAATTACAACTAAAATTCTTCAAGCGTATTTTGGGGGTCCATTCTAAAGCTACCAATTTGGCAATTTATGGTGAATTAGGCAGAGTTCCCTTAATTGCACAAGTTTGCTCCCTAGTGGCAAAGTACTGGGTACGCATTACAGACAGTTCTTATGATACCACACTCGTTGGTGAAGCTGCACGAGTTTGTATTCGCTCTAACCATCAGGCTGTGGTATTTACAAATTATCTATTAAATTGGTGTGAACTCAAGTCATTAACTGACCTTAACATACCACTGAACCAGCTACCAATTTTAGGCAGATATCTGAAAGCGAAGTTACACAACCTTTTTCAGTACTAAATTTTGGAAAGACCAGATTCAACAAGGTCGTACTTGTGGTAAACTCCGAACTTTCAGCCATGTCAAGACTAACTTCGGGTTTGAAAGATATTTGACAGAAATTCGAAACGTTAATTATCGACAGGCTGTAACACGATTGAGAATATCAGCACACAGACTACCGGTTGAATCTGGTCGTTATACTAAGGTTCCTTATGAAGAGCGTAAATGTACATTATCGGTGTTTTATGGATTAAAGATTAATATTTCAAATTCTCTCCGAATTTGAGTTAATTACACTGCTAGAAAATTGCAAAACTTACCGCCGTTTTATCTTCTCATTAGTTAATAAGCTGTTTATCCAGAAAGGTTTTCCTAGTTAGAACTGATCTAATTACCGAATTAACAAGCGCCGTTAGCTCAATTGAAATAGAACAAAGCACGCGAGTAGGTAACACTCCTTTATTCGGCAAAGTTCTTTCAAAATAGATGGATCGACGCGAGCATTACGGGTTATAAAAACTTATATACCACGATAATTACGTCAACTTCATTAAGGCATTATGGTTTTCATGGATGTAAAATCATCAGGCTATTTGGCAGTTGTTTCCAAATACGAGTCCACTCGCTGCAAGCTAAGGTAAGTTTTAAAACTTCTCGCCGTTTTAGATCTTAATTAGTTCATTAGCTTGTTTATTCAGGAAGTTTTCACGCGAGTCGGTAACACTTGAACATTCGGCAAAGTCTTTTCAAAGTAGGCGGATAAACGGGTTATCAAAACCTTTAAGTATCCACAATAATTACATCATCTACATGTTGGCTTCAGGCAAGAAATACTAACAACTAATCATTCGAAGATTGACGAAGATTGCATGTTGCACTGTTCGCGCGAATGAAAATTGCAGCGTTTACCGTAGCGAATGTTGTCTAAGAAAGGTGAAGCGTGAATTTTAAAATAAAATTGAATTACATGCCTTTATTCACATTACTGATAGTTTTTTGTATTACTATTCTCCACGTCCAATACATTACAGTAATAAAAAGAAGGAAAACATGTATTCATAACCTTTTAAAAGGTTAGAGGGAGGGGGGCGAAATCGCTAGAGGGGGGCGAATTCGAAAAAAAAAAACAGTTGCTAGAAAAAAAATTAAACGAAGATAACGTTTTAGCCATAAAATAAATTCCACGCAAATTTCGACAAACCAGAACATGTAATCAATACAGGAGCACTACAGGGAACAATACACAAATTCGGGTAAAGTATAAAATACCCTATGTAAGGGCAGTTTATTGGACTCCAAAACCATCAAATTTTATTTCCACCAATAACAGATCCATATGCTCCTTCGAAGATATGTTTTTTTATAGAACAGTGTGGGGAAAAAAATGTTCAAAAGCTTTCGGCGATATTTGCATACTTTTTTATTATTAAAACTTGAAGAATCCCACGCGCGAAGTTCAATTATTCCATATGACGCCGATCCAGCATTTTAAATACATGCATAATATCCCCAGAGTATGTCACTTGGGGGAAGACGATGAACTTACACGTATTCATTGACATAAAGTTGATTTATTCGCATGAATAGTTTATTTTTTCCCGTTTTTAAACCATCACGCTCTCGCGTGCTCTCAACCGGAGACCAAAAATTCATGTGCATTCACTTATCCGAGGCAAGCGAATTTACCAAACTCTTTTTACTTAAGCTTAATAACCCGTGAAAATCCTACTGAACAGGCACGGAAAAGATCAAGTTCCGGGAGAGATCAGTGATTTACCGAAATATCAAATAAACAAATATTCCAATGTTTATGTTTTCAAATCGAATTTCAGAGCCGAGTTTCAGGGGGTTGTGAATGAAATTCTAGCAGTTTTATATGTAAACATAGCTTAAAAATCAATTTTAAACATAGAATATATAGCTACCTGAAACGGTGGTAAGGCAGAGCTCAGATGTCCAGTAAGAGAGAATATTTCTCGGTGATCGTGTTCGTAGAATAACACCACTACGATTGACGCTAACATTATGACAAGTGCATTTCTGGCCATTGAAATAAGCCACAGCATTTTCTTCAAAATCCTTGTTGCTTTGGTGGTTTCTTGGCAGCTTTCTTTGACCCATTTTAGTCGTCCAAGCTTTCTGAGACATATTAAAACAACCATACAAATAACTCCTAAGACGAGATCCCATTTTCGAGTCTCTCCAATGTGTTTAAACGTGTGATAAAATCTCTCGATGAACGGTCTTGGAACATTCGTCAATCCCAGCAAATCTTTGATTTGACTGAGCGCGATGATAATAGCAGCAGACGAAGTAAACCCACTGACTACTGGAATAGAAATAAAATTCACAACAAACCCGAGTCTGAGAATTCCCATTGCGAATTGTAGAATTCCGGAGAATAAAGTCAAAGCTACGACGAAAGCCGGTATTTCAGATTTACCGTAAGCGGACACAATCAATGACATAATAGCAGTCGGTCCAAGTGTGATGTCTTTGCTAGTCCCAAGAATACAGTATACAAAACAACCCATGAAGGCTGAGTAGAGTCCATATTGAGGCGGTAAGCCGGCCACCAAGGCATATGCCAAACCCTGAGGGACGACCATCAGACCTACTGTACACCCAGCGATTATATCGCATTGTAAAGCGTTCAGATTGTATCGAGGAAGCCAGTTGCTTATGGGAACTCTCTTGCTAATATATTCTTTGATAATGTTCGCATCAATTTTTTTCGTGCAGTTTTTTATGCACTTTTCTTGGAGCTCAACCCGTGTTGACCGATGATGAGGCATCGTTTTAAGACTCTTCTGCATCAAAAGTCTCTCGTTCCTACTGACAAACCGGGGTTTACACTTCTCTCGGTCAAGTGGAACTGCAACACTTAATATAACAGGTTCCCCAGAAACCATCCAATCCGAAAAGAAGACACCATTTGAATATTAATGACGAATTAATTTATCGCCCCAAAAATTAAATCAGCTGACACCAACTCGGACTATCAGCTATGAAAACATATACACAAAACTCATTAGACCATGGGACAAAATTTAACTGAAGTTAATTGAAAAATACCCATCTGAACAAACCTTCCAGCCAGCTTGGACTGGGCGCGTATGTTTCTTCGTAAATTTCTCTGTTTATTAATGTCGGCTAAGTATTATGCATTGTTTTGATTTTCAGTTTCGGGTACGCGCTTAGAAGCTTTATTCATTGCCACTCAGTCTTAACACACTTAAACTTTATTTCCCCTTTAGTGAGTACTAAAGGGCATAAAAGTGTTTAGTCTTTTGGGAGAATGATTGGATAATTAACAACTCGATAGCAAGTTGTAATAACTGCGTTGGTTTCAAATGCAAATCCCTGCTTCTTTTGTTTCCAAGTTCACAATGACACATGACGGAATGATGACGAAGGACGTTTCTACCGGCGTTGCAATCGCCTAGGGCACCAACACCCAACTTGAAGACTCCAAATGAGAGATTTACAGTAACTCAACAAGAAAATTACTTTTACGACAAAACGTTAGCCAAGGACAGATAACTCAACATCGGGAAAACCTCTAACACAAACTAAACAAAGTCGGCTTCTTAGTGAAATTCGGGTAAGCTCCAATTTTCTTTTTCTTCTAACCCTGTAAAATTTAACCCAAAAGTACGGAAACCCGCGTAAAAATTCCGTAAGCCAAAAAGGTGTGGTACACTGAAAGGCGAAAGCTGCAGAGAAAGCAGGATCAAATTGTGATTTGCAACATTGTAAATATTTAATAGTATTTACTCGACTTGGTTTAATGTGGTTGGTCATTGACGTCCATGTTTATACGGTAATTTAGGTCACTGCCATATCTCGTTCGTACACGTTAGCCTTATTTATGTTTGCAAGTGCCAATGGTAAAGGAGTTGCCTAAATTAAGGAGGTGGTTGTCGCTCAATTTGAAAATCGGCACGCCGGAAAAACGAGTGTGCTGAAGTCGATGTATTTTAAGGACCACAATTTTAGAAGCTGTTTTTACAAGTAAAAAGTCAGACACAATTCTTTTTATTTAGCTAAAAGCAAAAGAATATCAGCTTAATAATCAAAACATTTTCTGCTGACAGGTGCAGTAAGGCAAAGTATTCTACCACGGGAGGTCCATACTTGTTTCACTACCGGCTGAGTCATGACAGCTCAAGTTGTTGTACAAGTTAAAAACAAATGTGCGAGCTCCGCCGGTTGGCAAGGAATTAAACTGAATGTTTGTGGTTCAAACGGGATGACAAACAAAGCCAGTGGAAGTACATGAGTGGGGTCAGATCAGACTCTAAGGAATAAAGTAATCAATAATCTGAAGAATCAGTGAACGCTGGTCTGATAAATTTACTGATACCAAAAATAAACTAATTTCCAGAGGAAATAAACGACTTTAAACGATGCCTCGTATACTTAGATCTCATCAAAATAAAGCCATATCCATATTTAAATATACAATTTAAGCCAGCTTGAATGGTGAAAATATTACCATTTATAAGTTCTTCGAATGTTTATTTAGAGACCACAATATAAAATTATGAATCGAATCCTATTTTCCAATTTTGTCTAAAATGAAGCGTATTTCGTCTCGTCCAGTTTCTCCACGGTAGCCAACTATGAAACGCAGGAAAAACCGTTAGCTTTATGTAAACTATAAATTTTCGGCTTTCTTAAGTTCTGTGTTTTGCAGTAAGTGCAAAGTTACTTTACACAAGTTTTGATCAAGTTTTAAGCTTGTGTTACAGCAATAAATGACTCTCAAGATTTATCTAAGTTGCACCTTCACACCCACTCTGCCAGTGTCCTTCGCAGCCCCGAGCAACGACAGCTGCGAAGGAGATGCACGAGAAACAGAAAATAGCGAGGCACTCAGAAATACTGCGGTGGCGCAGTGGTTAGCGCTTCTGCCTTTCATTCCCGACAAGGCAGTGATTTTTTTCAAGGTGTAAAAACCTGGAGACTGTTAATTCCTCGTGACTCGGATGACCACGTAAAATAGCGGCCCGCCTCCAGAAATGGGGACGTAAAAGAACCACTGAGGATGCAAATAAATCTCTGGTGGTTACCACTCAGCTCTGGGTCAGCGTGATATTCTCGGACTGACTTGCGACTATAACGGATCTCAACTCCCTAACTGTCTGAACTGTAACCACAAGGATCAAGTGTAGTTTACGACTCCAATCGAAAATTTCCTATTGAGAATCACTAGAAAATCAAACATTTTAGAACGACAAATTCCCCAAATATTGACAGGGGATGGCAAAATCATGTGGAGTTGTGTCGTTCTAAAATGTTTGATTTTCTAGTGATTCTCAATAGGAAATTTTCGATTGGAGTCGTAAACTACACTTGATCCTAACCACAATACCAACGACAACAGAAAACAAGTGCCATACCGAAACCATTGAAACTGAAACTGAAAATGAACCACCGACTCAATGTCGATCTTGCCAATATCAAACGTTCGACATTGAATCAGCTGCAAGTTGATCAGCTGAGAGGGGAAAATATGCAGTATTTATACAGCAGTAGACCTTTATCACGCAGCGCACACGTTGCATCCAAGGAGAATATATAAGGGATGGTTCATAAGTTATGTTTAGGGGGGCTATGCCGATTTTAAGGGAGAGGGGACGGTCACGATTTGTTTGCAGTATCATTTAGGGGGCTTTCGAAAATATTCTGGCATATCGAAGAGTAGTAATAAGGAGGCTATCCAAAACGTTTCTTTGCTACTGCAAGCCAAGCTAATTAATAATCCATAAATTCGAATGTCACTTGATGTAGGATGAACCTGGGACTCTTACTCTCATAAGTCATATTCGAACCACAGGCAGCCCAAGCCAATGAATTTTACAAGGAATGCATGGAACATTTTAGAAAAATCTGAATCTGAACTAAAATGGTCAATAAAAGAACGGAAGTTTTAAATCTGTTCAATTGGCCAGTCGAGATGGTGTTGGATTTCTTCCGCTCTCGTTCGTCACTGCTCTCGTTCGTCACTGCTCCCGAAGACAAAAACATTAAACGAAGTCGAAGGTGATGGATCCACGGCTCGGTACATGCTTGGCTAGCTGCAGAAACCGTCGAATTTGACGACACTTATAAAAAGCGAGGAAATAAGTGCTGGATCGATTGAATAAGTCGTATAGGAATGTGAGAAAGGGTTCCTGGAGAAAAAATGCGCAAAGTTTGGATTTTCGAAGAATTACGAGGCCTCGAAGACTTGCCACATGGATTAATGGCGTCTCGTGTTCCTGCCTCAGTTCTCTCTCTTTATTAGGGGAGGGTAAAACAATTATAGAATTGCCTCAAACCAAAAATAAACACATCAGCAAGGAACAATTTCTCAACATATAGGTAAGATTTAATGACTTTATGACCATTTTAGTACAGTTTCAGATTTTTCTAAAAATTCCCATACATTCCTTGTAAAAATCATTAGCTCAGGCTGCCTGTGTTCAAACTGGCACTCCCATGAAAATAGGTCGAATGACCAAGATTTATTGGCAGCTTGATTTTATTTTTATTGTAATTATGGATGCAAACATTTGCCTTTTTCATTACCTCGTAATCAGACAGAGTGTATTTTCCTGCAAACTGTGTCATAATCCACTAGCTCATTATAGGTTAAGAAACCAGGATCTTAGTTCTTAGATATTTAATTCCTATTTTAATAGTTTACACTATAGTTTCTTCTATTATTGCTTTCTTAATCAGGCTGATGGAGTGATTTACTTTCTTACGTTCTCGTTTTCAACGAAACGTAAAACCCAAAGTTTTCACGTTGTGTTTCTGACGAAAACAGCAAAAAAGTGTGTATTTTCACGTGCATTTATTGTTCGGCATAATGAACTATACTGTCTTTTTGCTGATGTCTAAGATATCAAAGTTCATCACTAGCTTCCACAAAGGGGATAAAAATAGAGAAAGAGATTTAAAATGTTTTGATAGTTTATAATCACGATGAAAACGAGCTAGGCTTGCTACAAGTCGACCTCTTTTCCTCTGAGCCTCTTTCGTTTTAAGGGACTTTGAGAAAGTCTAAAAAAGAGCAAGCAACCATCTGATCGTTAAAACACAGGTAACCCAAGCTCACGATTGATCTGTACTCTGAAATTCGCTGAAAATAGGCCCAGACATCTAGGTAATTAACAAAAGGAGATACCCAGTTATAAAGTTTTGTCGATTTTTACTCAAGAGTTAAGTTGAAAATGTAACACTAAAAATCCCATACAAATGCTATTAAATATTATATAGTTTGTGAGCTTGGGCTAACTGGGCCGGTGTCACAGCGCATTTGGACCCCCCGCGGATTTGGACCCCCCGATCCATATCTGCTAGCGGATTTGGACCCCTCTAAAAAGACAACACTTTAAATCTGTTTCCAACTTTGAATGCATCCCTTTTTGCAAGATTTGTTTGCGTACATCTTATAAGGCCAATTTACGGTTCATGTGCAGTTGTCTTTCGTTTAAACTCGCGGGCCACCATCCTCTAACACGACTCGTACAACACGAACCGTAAACTGGTCTAAATACATGTATGGCAAGTTTGGGTATATTGACCAAGCTTGACCAAGCTTGTTCGGTCAAGATGGGGATATTGGTCGAATTCATTATTTGCGTGTTTATGGACCGAGAAGAAGTCGTGATCCATAAAAACGCAAAAAATGAACTAGGCCAATATTCCCATGCTTGGTCAATACGGTTTTTATTATATGGCGAAAATAAATAAAATCCACTTTACGCACGCGCCAGGAACCCAGCTTAAAAGAATGGGATGCCGAATTCAAACAAACAACAAAACCAACTTGACTTATTGTCTTCTCAGAAGTGTGAAAAGTCGGCTTCAGGGAGAGTGAAAAGTCGGCGTTATTCATAAAGTCGCGGCAATCCACTAATGGACGCAGTTAAATCTAAACCCTAACCTATTTCTATAAACTATTCATTGCATTTCTGATTAGCGTATGCGCATCAATACTAAAAATCTATTCTTAAAATCCTCAGCTTAAAAGAATGCGATGCTTCTGTTTTCTCTAGAAGAATGTTGAATGCAAACCAAAGCACTGAAGCAAAATGCAAGTTCGCAATTAACAACATCAAATGAACTTTCGTTTCTAATTCTCAGGTGCTTGTGTTCGTTGTTCCTTCTTTTTGTGTTTCTTGGATTCTTGTAGAGACGCGTTTTTTTTTTGAGGGGGGAGGGGGGTTCAAATCCGCGAGGGGGATCCATATCCACTAGTGGATTCGTACCACCGGGGGTCCAAATCCGCTAGCGGCTATGGACCGGAGGGTCCAAACCCGCTAGGATACCGGGGTAAACGTATCGACACTTTTTCAGCAACATGTTAGCTTGTAGTGGGTTGTAATAAGGTTATAACCAACTATAACCAACTATTACTATAACCATTACTATAACTATTACTATAACTATTACTATAACTATTACTATAACCAACTATTACCATCATAAAGCAGAGGGTATCTCAACTAAACCAAAGGACTTTTGGAAGGTATTTGGAGCACTCTTCCATTCTAAACGTGGACAGGCCAATGACATTGTTTTACAAGAGAACGATGAGTATATTACTGACAAGCAACGCGCAGCCAATATTTTTAATGATTATTTTACTAATATTACCAAGGATTTGCCTGCACCTGATGAAACTCAATATGGAGCTACTTTTTCTGGCCACCCTAGTATTCATAGTATCAATGACTTTATGTCTAGCTGTAGCTATAATGAGTTCACTTTTCAACCTGTTAACTCTGCTATTGTCACAGATATTGTCCTTTCACTGTCTTCATCCAAGGCTACTGGCTGCGATGATATTCCTACACGGCTTATTAAGGACAGTATCAATGTTATCGCTAGACCTTTATCTAATTTATTTAATTATTCTATCTCCTCTAACATCATACCTAACTGCTGGAAACTTGGACAGGTGACACCTGTATTCAAGAAGGGTATAGAATATTCCAAAACTAATTATAGACCTATTACTGTCCTAGTAGCTTTTAACAATGTATTTGAGCGTATCCTTGCCTCTCAGCTTTATTCATATTTTCTTGACAAGTTATCTCAATTTTTATCAGCTTATCGCAAAAATTATAGCTGTGAGGCCACTCTAGTTAACATACTGGAAGAGTTTAGATGTGGTCTAGACAAACGACAATTAGCATCCATTATTGGAATCGACCTGTCTAAAGCATTCGACAGCATACCACATAAGCTAATGCTAGCCAAGCTTAAAGCCTATGGTATCTCCAACAGCAGCTGTTCACTTATAGAAAATTATTTCACTGATCGACTTCAAAGAGTTAGATTAGGAGATTGTTTCTCAGATTGGCATCCACTTACCAGAGGAATACCTCAAGGATCAGTATTGGGCCCGCTTCTCTTTAATATTTTTCTTAACGACCTCCTATTTACTCAGCTTGAGTCTAAAGTCAGCACTTACGCCGACGATACTCAGATATTTTCTATTGGCAATGATCCTTCTCTGATCCATCAGAACATGCATGCTGATCTCCTCACTATCTGTCGGTGGTTCAGTTCCAACGGATTTGTAGTCAATTCGGATAAATGTCTTAGCATGTGGCTGGGAAACACTGCGGATAAGCCAGCCTACTGCCTTGACAGTGGTGAGATCAACATGGTTGATGGGATCAAATTGCTCGGTGTAACCTTAGATAAAGACCTTAATTTCACAAAGCATGTGGCTGATATCACGCGCAGAGTCAGTTGTCAAACACAGGTCATGCAAAGGCATAAGAGGTTAATCCATACCGACACTAAGGTTAAGTTATACAATGCCTACTTATTACCACATCTAAATTACTGCTCAATAGTATGGCACCACTGCGGGCAGCGCAACTCGAAGAAACTGGAAAAACTTAATGAACGTAGCTTGCGTTTCGTCTATAATGACCGCGACAGTACATATACGCAGTTACTTAAACGCATAGGACATCCATCCTTATATAATATGAGAATACATAATATCTTAACACTTGTATATAAGTCCTTACACAGGCTAGCTCCTGAATATATCAGTAATCTTTTTACCTATAGAACTTGTAGTATTAAGTTACGTGGAGTACACTCCCTTACTATTCCTCATGTTAATACTACTACATATGGTTTGCACTCTGTTTCTTACTATGGCAGTAAGCTATGGAACTCCCTCCCTAACACTATCAGGACACTTCCTACTGTTAGGGCTTTCAGATCTGCTATCAGCGACCTTGAATTTGATACTGACTGCTGTTCTTTCTGTAGATAGTTAATGATAGATTCATATAATTAATGGTATTTTTATTATAGCATTCGATACAAATTGTAAATTATTTTACTCTATTCTATTTTATACATATATTTATTATTGTTATTATTTTCTCTCTCGAAGATATTAGCACCCTGTGCTACCTTAAATTCGAGTCGAAATAAAGGTTATTGTATTGTATTGTATAAGGCACTGTCGACCTCCAAACAATAAAATTCTCATGACGAAAGACAAAAATAACTACTCAGATGATCAAAGTATACTTTCCAGGCATACTGGAGAAAATATGAGAACATTTAGATGAAAGTTGGCAAAGATTTAAGTGGATGAAAAAACACTGCTTTTAAAGTGTATATGACACAGAAATTAAGTTGATCTCATTCGAAATTGCTTTCGAAATTTTTAATAATGGCGTTTTCTGTTGGTCAACATCTCATCTCATTCCAGAGATATTCTGGCCCTGGAACCTACTAGGCCCAGAATGTGGAAGAAATTCAGCCATTTGCAAGAACCTGCAGAGCTAAAATTTTATACGAGTTGCCATACATGTATTCATGATCACTATAATGGCCGTTTCAACTGATCTTTCAAGTGATTTGTGTGGCTATCTTTCACTTTTCATTACTGTTTCTTTCTTCTTAAAAAAAAAGGGTTGGACAATAAGAAATGGAGAAAAAATGGCAAAGCAAAAATTTCAAACGATTTAATAAATTATTCAGCATTTATAGGTACATGTACATTGTAAAAATAAATAAAGATCATGTTAAAAACTCTGAATTTCTAACGAGACCTGAAGCAACCATGGGGGCTGATCAAAGCCAGATCCTGGCTAATCCACAGATCGAATTGGAATTTAGCATGTTGGTTTTTGCAGAGGGAGAAAAACCCTCGGAGCAAGGGCGAGATACCAACATACTCAACTCACATATATGGCACCGCATCCGGGAATCGAACCTGGGCCACAGAGGTGAGAGGCGAAGCCGTTGACCACTGTGCCACCCTGGCTCCTGTTCTCTTAGCAAAGTATTTTTCCTCACTAATTCTAAGGCCTCCTCCTCAAGCACATAATATATTAACATCTATATTGATGGTTCCTGTGGTAAAAAGGAAGAGGAGGGGGAGGGAAAAGCCACAGGAATCCTAGTAATTTCTTAAGAGTTACCTGCAGAGAATATTAATTAAGGGTCATTCTCCTTTCTCCATTCTTACTTAATTCCCCCCAGTGTTTGGAACTCCAAATAAAACATTTGAATTCATATTGATATGTAGTATATTCAAAGTTAATAGAAACCAAGAGCGAGAAGTCTAATTGTACGTTTTAGCATAACCAATTGCAAGCCACTGTTCTATCAACTTAAAGCAATCTAGAAAACTGTGAAAAACTCACAGAAAGCATTTTTCTAAGTGACTATCAATCATTAGTATAAACCAACTAGTGGACTATTGCAAATCCTGCATTCTGATTGGCTGTAGACCCTACTATTGGTCTATTTGTGATAGCCCATGGTAGAGAAAAACCATACATATTTTCACAAATAACATTTTTTTCAACTTCAATTTGTTCCTTTCTATTATTTTCTACTGTCCGACTAGTTAGTTTATACTAAAACAATTAGACCTCTCGCCCTCATGGGCTACAAGTTAAATAGCCCATTCGGCTGTGTCTCATGGGCTATTGACAGAGTTGTAGCCAATTCGGGCTGTGGGTCTAATTGTTAAATATATGGCACCTGGCTAGCCATTCACATGGCGAGTTTGTCAATAGATGGGGCTGGGTGATGCTAAGATAAATTATAGTTTTACCTTAAATGGGGGAAGGCCAGGTGTTATGTCTCCAGTGATTGAAATAGCATTTCTATAACCTTGACTCTCAACAGCATATGCAACCAATGATGCCATTAGAACAACTAGAAAGTTCCGCCCAGTACCAACAAACCAGATAATCTTCCTGGCAATTCTCTGATAAAGTGGAAGTTGGTCTCCTTCATCAGGCCAGTGGGTCCTGCCAAGATGCCGCAGAATGAGAAGCAGCAAAATACAGAAACATCCAAGCGTCAAGTCCCATTTTTTAACTTCTTCAACGTGATGAAAGTTGTCATAAATGCACAGTATAAATGACCGTCGGATGTGTTGCAAACCTAGAAGACTTTTAATCTGTCCAGTGGCAATTGTTATAGCTGCTGATGATGTAAAACCACTGATCACCGGGATGCTTATAAGTCGAACAAGAAATCCAAGTCTAAAAATCCCCATTGCAAACTGTATGAGACCACTGAAGAATGCAAGGGCCACTGCAAAATGAGTGCCCTTCTGGCTATAATGATTCACAATGAGGGACATTATTGCAGTAGGGCCAATGCTCACATCTTTACTTGTACCCAGGATGCAATACATAAAACAACCCATGAAGGCTGAGTAAAGACCAAAGACAGTAGGTAGACCTGCAATGGTGGCATATGCTAAACCTTGTGGTATAACCATGAGGCCGACAGTAACTCCAGCAATCATATCACACATCAAGTTATTAACTGAATATCTTGGAAGCCACTTGGTAATGGGTAAATAAGTGTGCACAACATTTTTACACCTGCTGTATGCAATTCTCTGAAATGTTGATGGCTTCTTTTGGATTAGTGGCATTGTTGGGAATTCATGTAAATTTTCAGACATGTTAATCACCTGCAGCGGGAAAATTGAGAAAATCATCAAATTAACACAAAACGGTGAAAATTATAGTCTTAGAACATGTAAACTTGGCAGTTTAGATTTATATAATATATAATTATACAATGTATAATGAGTTTCAGTCCCCTTTCCATATTCTCGACTATGTTTTCAGTGACTTCACTTTTTAAGTGTGTTACTGTCAGTGCGACTACTGAAACTGGGGCCACTTAGAAAAAGAGAACCAATCACACTGCAGAACGAAAACAAAACATTCCAACTTATGGTTTACTTGAGCCAATCAGTGTTGATTACAAGACAATAGCATCGCTGAAGCTTAGATCCTGGACCAGTAAAAGGAGAATTTGGGCAACTCGCTCTGAAGTAGCCTGAATTTCAGCCGTATCCTCCGGTTCGTTCCTGATGGCTGAAATTCAGGCTAGTTCTGAAGTCAAAGTCTTTCAAATGAAGAAAATTGCATGGATATGCTAGGATTTATACTTATGGAATGGTTTATTTTCATTTTGCAATGTGTTTATAGTTCTTGTTGTCTAAGTGCATGCAATGTGGCCCCAGTTTCAGTATAGTCACACTTTAAGGGGGGTTGCAAATGGGGAAATGAACAATGCAAAATGTACATTGTACATTGTAGATCTGCAGAAGACTGGCTAGAGAGATACATGATTGTGTAAGTCAGGGTAAAATGTAAAGAAAAACCTTGTTATTCCGTCAGGATATTGCAACAATCAACAGTCTGAATATCACCCAGGAAATCATCCTCAGTCACACATCATTTTGGTTGAAATTTTACTGAAAATTGAAAATTGACCCCTTACAGTATACATAATTATATCTTCATCTACCTGCACATAAATATGCCCCAATATCGTATTTCGAGATGCTGTTTAAACTTCTGCATTATATCAGCTCAGGCAGAACAGCTATTTCTATTGTAACGTCACTGTTTAAATGTTCATATATTTTGGGGCTGTCAATAAAAGTTCCTTTACAAGAATAATGAGGTTGGGAAGAAGTCAATTTAAGGAAAATAGAGTACCGAGTCTCATCCATCGGCATGGTATCCATCTGATAATCTGAAAACTCATTTATCCCACATTTAATTATGCAGTCTGAGTAATGAAATCTGTGAAGCTTTTATACAATGTAGCTATACATCATGATCATGCTATGCTATGCTGAGAAGGTCCAAAGAGGCCGAAAGGGAGGGGGGAGGGGAGAGGGGGCAGTTGTACATGCATGGCTGCTTAAATTAATTGCTCGGTCATTTTTCATCATACTTTCTTCCACGGGCAATCCAAGCTCTAATTTCGAGTTGATGGTGTATTTATTTGTCAGTAAAGGCAAATTTTTGTTTACGTTTTTTCCTCATTAGCATATATCAAACTACATACATACAAACATATATATCAAGCGACAATGATACATACAAACAAACAGAGTCCATAAATTGAAAGAGATTGTCACACTTGATAATCACCAAAAATTTGAGAGTGACATGATAACTATATTTTGAGGAATAAGTGTTTAAAAATCTCAAAATTTACAAAGAATGTATAATAATATTGGCTGTCAGCAACTCTTGCACCCAGCCCATTTTACAGTTTTGAAAAGTCAATTAATTTCTCCATAAATAATAATTATTTAACATAACAATCTCAAATTTTCAGTGATTACTATAAAGTTTAAAATTCTCTTTCAACTGATGTAGTCTGTTTGTTTGGGGAGCTGGGGTGGCGCAGTGGTTCAGCGCTTCGCCTCTCACCTCTGTGGCCCAGGTTTGATTCCGGGACACGGTGCCATATGTGAGTTGAGTTTGTTGGAATCTTGCCCTTGCTCTGAGGGTTTTTCTCAAGGATCTCCGGTTTTCCTCCCTCCAGCAAAAACCAACACACTAAATTCCAATTCGATCTGTGGATTAGCTGGGGCCTGGCTTTCATCAGCCCCCATGGTTGTTTCAGCAGTGGTGGATCCAGGGGTGGTTACGGGGGTGACATGTCACCCCCCCCCCCCCCCCCCTTTTGGGCCAAAAACAAATTCTGTATAAGAATTCGTAAAAATAAAATACATTCGTTCAAATTTTGTAAGACATTTCGCACCAGAAACTGTACCGGTCAAAATAGTCACCCCCCTTTTTCAAATCCTGGATCCGCCACTGCTCAGGTCTCGTTAGAAATTCAGAGTGTTTTTTTTTGTAACTTGAAGTTTAATTTACGCTAATTAATGAAACAAAAATGTAAACAATGATGTCAGCAAGGATTGGCCTACATGTATATAGGCTTTGTATGGGAACTACTATAAACGGGGAAAATTACACATTTTACCATTATTGATAGGTTAAAATCAAATGAAATAAACAATTACCTTTGCCCTATCTGTTGCCCTTTGTCATTTATTAGCGATTTGGGAAAAGGAACTCGAAATTAGAGCTTGGGGTGTGGCTGTGCTTTCTTCAGATACATAAGTAATATGCCCTAACTACTGTCAATGTGGCCTTTGTACCCTTTAATAGTGGCTTTAGCATACCCTAGCTGAATATGTATTGTATATGATTTATTTACCATTTCCTACATGTATAGCTAGGGTTAGATGGGGGGAGGGAAGAGGAGATTTGAAAAGAGGAAAAACTACAATGAACACCCTGATTTTTCGTCCCCTTAACATTTGTGCCATAAACACCATAATACATTGTAACGTATACAATCATTATAAGTATAGTCACGTGGCATGAGGGAAATTAGTGATTAAATTTCCCGTCAGCCAAGGGATGATTTGTGGAAGTCCCGACACCACAGGCAGAGGGACTTTTACAAATCATCCAGAGGCTCGCTGAGAAATTTAATCACTAATTTCATGAAATGCCATGTGATCACTTTGTAATTGCATCATTGCTGAGGAAGTAAACTGATTTTCAAAAAGTTTAGTGTTTAGTTTCTTCATATAAATTACTGGTGACACGCATTGGCCAGCATTTACATGACACAGCAAATGCAAAAGACCTATGCCATTCCATACTCTTAGTAGGTACCCTGGGTTCCAGAGGCTCGAAAGAGAGTTAAAAGGGGCCTGGGGAAGAATATATCCTCGAACTCGAACCCCTGGCAACCAGGGTATACTCTTAGAGACACAGGCTAGGAAAATATGCATGATGCAATGGTGTAATAATAATTATTATACTAAACAATATGGGTCCATACTGAGCATGCACACAATGAAACAGTTGATCCCACATGGGTTGTGGTGAATGGTCAGCATAATATAGGTCTCATTCTGGATTAATTTTTATAACTGGGGGCCCAGAAGGAGTAAGGATTGATGCCCTCTAGTTTTCTCTCGTGTTCAAGAGAGAAAATAGTTCTAATCTTCCCTCTTGAACATGAGGGAAAACTAGAGGGCATCAATCCTTACTCCCCCTGCATGTTTAATGAGGGAAGATTAGAACTAATCTACCCTCTTGCATGTTTAATGAGAGAGTTTAAAGTTGAAATGTGCGTGAATGAATGACGAAAACCGAGGTGATCATGTGATTATCTTCCTTATTTACCAACCTACCAACAAAATACAGACAATTCGGTCTTGTTCAAATTTTGCAATTATAAACTTGAAATGGTCAATTGTTATGCACCTATCAATGTTAAGCCCGAGTGGGGGAGAGGATGGGGGATTAGACATTTTTGCCCAATTCCCCACCTCACGGCCCCCTTACTTTACCCGGGGCAGGCATACTATGTCAAACCCTCCCCTTTGGGGTAACCAAGGGATTCTATCCAAGACTATCAAATCCCCACCCATTGCCCTCACCCCACCCGCACCCCCCCCCCCCCCCCCCCCCCCCCCCCCCCCCAAACCCCAGGCTGAACAATTATACATGTTGTGATTTGCAATATTATATACAGTATATAAGGGAAACTATGACAGATGCAGGTTATGCGTACGAAACTATTGACTAAACGCTGGCATATATGATTGCTACAACAAGTTGAAGGCCGTTACATGTAGCTCGTCATCACTCATTCAGCCATTCATTCTGTATGAGCTCGTGACAAGAGGTGCGGCCGACAACTCCAACACTCAACAGACTTTAAGTGACATCTTGTAAAGCAAAACGAACTGAATTCAATCCTTACCACAAAAATATCAACAGCTTCCTTGTAGTTATGATGGTGACTGTCACATGAGCTCAAAACACACTCCGAGTCGCATTCAGAGGTCTGCTGCTTCCGGCAGCTTTCACTTCTTGGACGTGGTACTGGTACCAACCGGAAGTGCTCTGTTCATCATTTGGATTCCTTTTTTATTTATTATGACCAATTTAAAACTTTAGAAGGACTTAGAACGTGAACTTCCAACTAGCATAAACTAATATGTTTATAACGATTGTTTTAAATGAGCAATTTAGTACGTCTATCTTCCTGTTTCCGAGAAACCTTCGATCTTCGTGAACTCCTATACCGTTCGATATATTTTCGTACCTCTCTTCGTGTCTCTACCCCGGATGCAAACGCCGGTCCTGCCGACGTGGCGGCGATTGAGAGGCCTGCGCCTGAATCAGGGATTGTGAGCTCACTGTTCTCCATTTCTCTGAGCTGGTTGTCCCTTTTTCCCGTCCTTTATACCCGTCATATCAAAAGAAAATGAATATTTTTAGATTAATAGGAGATCTTTCTCACTTGGCGGCTATTTTCGTGCTGTTGTGGAAAATATGGAAGACCCGTTCGTGTGCCGGTAAGTATACAAACTCTAGCTCCTCTCGACTTTCCGATACGGAAAATGGCGACTTGGCTTTTGATAAACATGATCGAAAGCTCATTGATCTCGGAGATTTACCATCTCACAATCTCCAGACCAAGCACATAGGCTGGAAGTGACCAATTTAATTCGTTTTTTTTTTAGGTCTAACGGTGATTAGAAATAGTTAGTCATACCGAATCGAATCGTGAATAGACTTTTTTTTGTCTGACGAGTGACGTGTACACGTGTAAGTTACTCCATTTTTTAATATGTGAAAGATTACTTTTGAAACCCTCCAAGGTGACACTCAAAACATTAAATACCAGAACTGCTAAGTATCAAGTGAGGACTATTCTGAAATATTTTTATTCAAAGTGTCTTGTAAAAATGGAAGAAATGTCCCGGAATTTGGCTGGAGGCAAGTCCCAGTTCCACGTAACTTTTACACGTATTTTGAAGCTAAACACTTGAATTTGAAAGGCGCTTTTTTGTTTAAAAAAACTGGCATATAATCATAAACTCAATACCATATACTCATGTTCAGCGTTCGCCAATGAGCCTAACTTGAATGCTATCTTAAAGTGTGTTTAGAAAAGATAATAGTAATTGTTGAAAATATTCTCTGTACATGTTTTGCTTTTGATACCTTTAAATGTAGCTGTGATTCATTATAGAAAGGCATAATTAATAGTTATAATCAAATATAAAATGTTAGAAGGTAATGTTCTTTGAACTTGCTCATTTACTCTGATTTATGAAGATAAGGTTAATGTTAGGCTATCCCAGTAAAATATTTGTTTATCATCGACCGACCCAATTTTATGGAAAAGAAGAAAAAACAAATTGAAGAATAATTTCATAACTACACGGCCTCTTCCTAGCTTTCTAGACGTTTACTAACCCCTCCCATAGTTTATTTTTTTGTCACGGAAACATGTGACCAGCCCCAACAGGATATTTTACTCACTGGAGCAAAAGAGCCAGCAGAAACGAGGTTGTCTTTGTTTGTTTTCAAATGTTCCTTTTTTATTATATAATATATTTACATACAGGATTAGCAAATAGTTAAAAACTAATCTAGTGCTTCTCCTGTCCGAAGTTTTACTTTTTTTTAATGGCACTAACATTAAAAAGGAAAGAAGAGAAAGAAGAATATAAAGAGGACATTAAAAACAATGATATACAAATACCACAAAACAAACGAGTAAAGAAAATATAACAAGAGCGCCAGTTGAAATATCCTGAGCCTGTTGGAAGGCTTTCGCACGAGTGAAGTTAAATAAAACATTAAACTGCTTACATTTGAGAGATGGGACTCCAAATTAGAGAGAAATTTCCTCACGGGTCTTCCACCGTCTTGATTTACTGTATTAAATTATGTAAATAAATTAACCTGGAGAGTGTTACGTGACCAGCACAGTGCAATCTGATTGGTGGTGAACTTGAAATTGAATACATGGGTCAAAAGTCAAAATTTTGCTGCATCAAACAAAACAAAAATAACCGCATGGGTCAAAAGTCAAAATTTTGCTGCATGAAACAAAAAAACAAAAAAACGCTTGCAGATTAAGACTCGGTGCTGCCACAGGCAGCCCGAGTAATAAGTTCAAATTAAGCAAGTTATAAAGAGATTTGGTGTAGACAAGCATATCATTCATACAAATTATATAAAAATAGAATTGTCATCAGAATGTCTAATCAGGAGCATCAAATGAAAAGCATTTAGTGGACATGATTTAGTTCATGGTTCCTTAATAAGAAGATCAACATTGTTTTCAATACTTAACAAGGGTGATCCATTAATTGAAGAAATATACTAAATGCTTGTCATTTAGATTAGAAAAATTTGGTAACTGTTCCTTATGGATACCTAAATCTATTTCTGTATATGGCTGCTGTCAATTGTACACTAGATGTCATTAATGGACATTTTCCTGTCCATAAAGCTCCCAGGCAACATCATTTTGGATTTCAGTTACAACATCACACTGTTGACCCTATTGTTACACAACAAAAGAGCTATTGTTTTCTGAGAATAAGGCAAACACTTTGCTATAAAATCCAAAATTGGTCCATAAATGGCATCTAGTGACAAAACACTGCCATAGATTTAGCCAAAAGGAACATTTGAGAGTAAACATTATTTTAGCTGAGGTCCCTTGAAATATGTCATTGCCTGAAAAAAGAATCCTGCCATTGAATCTTTATTTGTTGTCTCTACTTCAGGTCTGTCTGGGAAGAGTCAAATTCTCTTTGCCCTGGTGTTTACCACAAGATACCTTGATATTATCACAAGCTTCATCTCTGTATACAACTCTGCAATGAAGTGTGTTTACTTGTTATGCGCCTATGGCACTGTTTACCTCATGTACATGAAGTTTAAGGCTACATATGACTCCAATCATGATACATTCCGTATAGAGTTTCTCCTCATCCCAGTGGCTGGTATAGCATGCTTGGTCAACCATGAGTTCAGCATTATGGAGGTTGGTTTGTACTTGATCAGGGTTCCAACATTCAGTTATCCTGAGTATCAGAGGTTTATTACCTCTCCACACTAATTTAAGGTGCAATGCACTGTCAGCGAGTAGCAAAGCAACGAGAAAGGAAATGAAGGCTGTGTGCCACAAGGGTGTAAAGTGACTCCTGATCACATTATAAATTCTCCTTCAAGTTCTTTGTTTTCTAAGGGAGAATTTAGAACGTGATAAGGAGTAATTTAGGCCCTTGTGGCACACAGCTCTTCAAATAACCTCTGGTGGCAGTTGTTGAGAATCTCACTTCCGTGTTTGAGTCAGGTACAATATTTGTACCTTGTTGCCGATTGGTCCTCTCTTTCATGTGATTTATCAGTGCCATACATGATTGGTGGAATCATGTCATGTGAAATAAGGGGGAAAGGTATTTTGAGGGAATGGGGCAGAAAAGGGAGTAAATGAACAGCTGATCTGAAAAAGTAAACTCTTAATAATTACTGGTTACTTACTGGTTTGCTATGAAATAGGGGTGAATAGATCAGGACAAAGAAGCCTTTACTATAATTATGACTACCGTAACTGGGGCCACTTAGACAATGAGAGCCAATCACATTGTAGAATGAAAACATAGCATTCCAACTTACTGTTATGTGAGCCAATCAGTGTTCATTACGAGACAGTAACATTAATTTCAACTTGCTCAAGCTTCAATCTAGTATTCCCCTCCCCCCCCAATATATGGGTCCCCATATCTGGCATTATCATAACAATCAAGCAACCTCACATGCTATGAAGTGGAAATGCCAAATCAAAATGGTTGTCACTCCTTTCAAACATTCTGGATGACCTAATCAAAGGCACCCAGGTTGCTAATCGGATGCACAATGTTCAGTGCTCTGTGATGCTTGTGTGGGAAAGGAAACAGTATACCTGCTATCAGCCTTAACACAGAGCATATTTCTCATGAGTAACATAATTTTACTGTAACTTACTGTACTGTAACTCTAATTTGATTGGATCAGAAAGACAAAAACAATAGGGAAACCATTTCAATGTCAGTGGCATGCCTTACAGTAAACATGCCTTAAGTCATTATCGCAACATGCCTGTGGACTCATATGAAATCTGCTCTGTTGATCTATGCAGCTATTGAAATTATCACTGAAGGACATGCATCCCTAGTGGGATGCATTAATATTTAAGAAATGCATTCTCAGGGGAAAAAAATCATAAAATTGCATGATTTTTGTGTTAAGTAATGAGTAGCAAAATACAATAGGCTGTGGCAATGAGCATATCCCCACATACAATTTTGCTTGAAGATGCCTGAAGTGCTGTATGAGATGTCTACAATCCAAACTACACCCAGAAAATAAAGTATTTTTATGCTATGGGTTATTTTTACTGTGAAGCAGAAGCCACCATCCAGCCAATCGGAAAGGGAGAAAACTAAAGATCTTTCAATCTCAAATTTGATAACTTTCCCTAGCCTGTGTTTACAGCTGCTGCTCACCCTCAAATATCTGGAGAGAGCCTCTGTGAAGTACATAAAATCGTTAATCATGTTCCAGGTCACATGGGTCTTCCAGAAAACTGGGAACTGAATATGCTTGGTTAGTACATCCTAATTCATTATGTATTGCACTTCTCGGTCTTTGATTTGTGAAATGAACATACACATGTATATTCACTGTTTACTTACCAACTGCGAGTTTACCTGACAAGCATAAAATAACTCAATTTAAACTCACATTGGTTTCCTGTTGTTGAAAAATATACGGCCAGAAATGTTGTATCAGGATGTGGAGACCTTAAAACTTTAGAGGAACCGGATGACTATTGCTGGTTTTCACTCGATCCCCAGAGATTCAAATGACAAAGGGAATGGCAGCCATGTTGGTGCCCCAACAAAAGAAGCTAACGAGGAATCTATTGTTTAAGGGCACCAACATGCCGGCTATGACGTCACGTGCAAACCAGCAATAAGTTTCCTTGCCTTGTGATTATAAATCGCCTACAGTTGCATATTTGGAATACTAAGAGAGGAGCATTTAGAAACAACATACAAGACACACTTGGTGCCAAACACTCCATGTTCTTCAAGTTTTTTAAATCAAAGAGGAGTTTTTTGGCTTCAATTTTCTGGAACAATTAATTTTCACAAGTACTTTGCTAAAGTATTGATCGAGAGTTTTTTCTCCAGCGAGAGATTATTTTGGTATGATTTTGAGTTGAAATTTCGAACTTGCTTGGTGTCCCAATTTATTGCCTTTAGCTTTAATACAATGCAATGGAAATCATTTTGTGGGAAACTCTTTTATTTTCCAAAACAGCAACAAGACAAGTCTTCTTGTCTGTAGAAGTCTGTAGAGAAAAGGAAACCGTTTAAAAACAATAGGGCCATTTATACGAGCGAAAATAAGACTTGTCTTGCATAATACGCGAAATGGACCATTTGTATGTTTGTGTCTTACATAAGATGCGAAGGATACGTATAAATGGGTTCACGTCTTACGCGCCGCGAGTCACGCAATCCTGTGTTGTTGTTATTGGGCTCCCTGTGTGAGATCACGGATGCGCATATACTGTTTGTCTTACAAGATGCGAAGAGCATTTATATGAGTGTTCACGTCTTATCTAAGATGCGTCTTATTTAAGAACAGCTAAAAGCCCTGTTCTTACATAAGACGCATCTTAGATAAGAACAGCAATTTTGTGCTATTTATACGAGCAGTTCGCGTCTTATGTAAGATGCGTCTTATGTAAGATGTCTTATTTTTGCTCGTATAAACGGCCCTAATATTTCAAAGTAATGTGCTAGTGATTTTATCGATATTCCTGAATGTACATGATACAGGTAATTGAACATGGTAATGTATGTGAATAAATTACTTGGAACAAGATTAACGAACGTAACTCACATATGCTCTCTCCCAATATTTGAGTGTGAGCAGCAGCTGTACATGGGATAAACTTTTCCCACATACATTGTTCTTCAAAATTTTAAAAACCATACAGTGTACATGTACATGTAGTTTGAACAAAAATAAATTCAAAGTTCAAAAATTATCGAATGAAAAGCATTATTCCAATAAGTTTATATTAAATTTATGAGTATCAACCAATGAAATTACAAGAAAGAAGAATAGAAAATTAGCACCTTTTACATTCCTTTGCCGTTCATGCTACTGATTTTAGCTGGATCATTACTTAATGATATATCCCTGATTGACTAGACACTGATGTCCAAACCTTTCCTGTGACAGGTTATGTGGACTTTCTCCATCTACCTGGAGTCTGTTGCAATCTTGCCTCAGCTGTTCATGATTTCCAAGACAGGCGAGGCTGAGACCATTACAAGCCACTACTTGTTTGCCCTAGGAGCCTACCGTGCCCTTTACCTTGTCAACTGGATCTATCGATACTACTTTGAGGGATTCTATGATTTTATTGCCATCGTCGCTGGCTGTGTTCAAACAGCTCTATACTGTGACTTCTTCTACTTGTACATTACAAAAGGTGAACCATCTTTAGAGAGATCAGAGTGTTTGTTTGTTTTTGCTGTAAAATTTCCCCTGTGTTTGCGAAGATTTTTAACCTCCCTCCATAATTTTTTTTGCAGTCTTGAAGGGCAAGTCACTGAAACTCCCAGCTTAGAGAGCCATCTACAAAGAATAACACAATCAAAGTCATAACTGAAAACCAGCCAGAAAAAAGATATGCATTTACTGGAATTTTATCAGTGAGTCACAGGTTGGATGTGACTAAATATCAAAGAAAGACTGCAGCAGAAGCTGTGCTACCATGTATGTGCTGTAAAGGGAGAAGATTACATGTATCATAGACTTTTTTTAACTCTTTGATTTCCAAATAATTATTCCCAGTACTTTGATCCCCCATACATTACAGGTACATAACGTCTGTCATGTAAATGCATGGCTTAATTATTCTAGCAACATAACTTTCATGTACAGATTTCTGTCATTATATAAACACCAACTGGAATTCCAGGAGTTAAAATAGTCTTTGTTTTTTAGCTCATTAAGTACTTGGTGTGTAGATGTTTTCTTGCGTTGCTGTTATACCAACAACTCGTTTTCCCCATACTTCATTGCTGCAATGAAACTACTGACATTTTACAACTAGAAAGCAATATCATTTCCTTTTGAAGAAAATGAAAAGAACTAGTGCATTTACACTATTTTACATTGTCATAATTCGTCATGTTATATATGTATTTATAATATACTTAACAAAATACAATGTACATGTATCTGGATTCTGATTGGTCAATAACGAGCGCATAAAAAGGTTAACATAGAATGTACAGTTGCATGCTCTCAGCAAATGTTTGCTCAGTATATTATAAATAAAAAATTGCATGAACTGCTCATGCTATACGTGATTTATAGGCACTGAGTGACATTTTGAAAGTTCTCAAATTGCACTCGCCTAAAGGCTCGTACAATTACCAGAACTTTAAAACATACATCACTGAGTGCCCATACATCACGTATAGCACCTGCATTCATGCGATTTCTTCTACATGTATAGTATATTTCAGTTTGCTGTCAGATTACTATGCACTTATAAAAAAAATCTTTTTTAGTTTACAGCCTTACTGGTTGAAATTATAATTATTCTGTATTGGTTTTTTATAGAGCAGATTTCATATGAGTGGGCAAGCTATGACAATGACTTATAGCATGGTTACGTGCTATTTTTTTGAAGGTCAGGGAATTTTATTTTAGGTTGCCACGATGACCCTGTCTGAGGGGGAGGCTGCAGGTTTTGATAATGACTTTTGTTTTGGATGAGGAAATGTTGAACAGTCTTATTATGGTCAGTGAAAATTGTTTTCTGGTCAGGGAATTGTTTTCCCCTGATGGGTGGCCATCATGTTACTGTATAACTTGCTATGGCAATGAAACGGTTTCCCATTCTTTCTGTCTTTCTGATCCAATCATATTACAGAGTTACAGTACAGTAAGTTTCAGTGTGGTTACGGTAAGGCTATGGGCATGGGCATGCTATATTTTTGTCCCACTCATACTAAATCTGCTCTAAAAACATGTACCATGTGTGTACCAGTGGTCCTGATTTAAAGTAGTGGACCACTTATTGACATTGTTCATGTGCAGTAATATTATTGCTAAAGCCTGGTAATGCTTTAAACCTTAATAAAATAACATTAATTTATATGAAATTTTTTGGCTTTGTATTCTTGATTTGAATGCATAGAAATATTTTTAATCGTCCAATAGGCCATTTTGATGATGTTGCGCACGCATTGAAAACAAAAGCATGTGGCCCGCCAAAAACCAGAATGTGGCCCGCCAAAACTCAATGTTGCATGACAATCTTTTGTTTTCTTGATTGCATGTATATTGTTCTCAATGCGCGCGCAACATCGTCAAAATGGTCTATTTGCAGTTCGTGAAAGGTAACCAAGTTTTAGCCTTTCTTGGAGGCTGGAGTTAACTCTGCACTGATACAATACCTCTTAATATGAATATGGATAGATTTTGACTACCATGCTAACTAGATACAAGCCTCTAACTAAGCTTTCTCAACTCCAGCTGCAATGTCACCAAAGGCTTGATTACCTTCCAAAATGGTGGTTAAGAACTACACATTGGACTACAAATTGCTCCTGTGGTGGTGTTGCTTTCTTCATTGACATACGATCATTTTTGATAGGAATATTTTCTAAGCTAAAGAATGCTGCAAAATGGCAAACTTGTGTAGATCTGCTAATAAGTAGTCTAAGCTTCTAATATTGCTATAAATAAATATACTGTCTGATTTGTCAAATAATATAAAATAATAGACTAAACCCCCTATGACATCTAAACTTATTGTTATTAATGTGCAAGCTTGGCACATTCTATGAAGGACATCCCAGAAGGCTACTGAAACTCTGGTTGGTAAATTTGCATAACAAAGCACAATGTTTATCAACATAAACATCGTTATACCAGTCATGTAAATTACAATTCTAGATCTCATTTGGTTACTGATGGTAGTATAATAGTTAATAATGGAATAAATTGTAGCAAAATTTTCTGTTGTAATACAGGCCTTGGTATTGTGAAAGCTCTTAAGCCATGTTTTGACACTTAAAATGAAGAGTAGAATCTGATGTATGCAGGTAGTTTATCTTAATTGCAATAAAAAATACACTTTTTTGGATTACTCTAGTTCATGATAGTTGGTTTCACTCTACCATCATTTGCAACAACATTAACAGCTGGTAAGTTATATATGCATGTACAAATCATATATTTTTTAATTATTACTATCAATTCTACGTGAAGTGAATGGTAGAATATTTCTTGATTTAAAGGGGCTGTGTCACGGTAGTAGACTTTACATTCGCGTTCCGGGCCGGAAGTAGCTAATTCCACCGATTTGATATGAACTAACGAACCTCTCGGCCATGTGGGATGCCTAAAAACAAAGCAAAAATGACTAACAAATAGTGTATATAAACATATCCAGAGAAAATATTGAAAATCCTTCCAATCGAGGATTGAGGAGGGAAGTTTAACTGTATATCCAATTACATGTAACAGCCACCAACCGAGCGATTATGACTTGATACATGCGTAGTACCTGATGACGGCCCCGCTAATGATGGGACTGATTTTCTTTTTCTAATATAGGAAGTGAGTCAAATATTTCAATACAGTCCCTAAAACTGGTAGGTCGACGGAATTTTTTGTTTTTATCCAGAGTCAAAATGATACCACCTTAAAATACGAATAAAAGTTATAAAATAGAAAGAGTCGTGAAAAAACGTTGAACGATCATGAATCGAAGAAAGATTTAAAACTAGATCCCTCAAACGTTTTTCAGCGCAATCCAACCTTGGCAAACGTTCAACGGGACTTTGAAAATACGGTAACCGAGTACGACGAGCATTAACAATCAATACACGACTTTCATAATGGCCGCCTCCTAATTTGCATATGTGATTTTCCGTTTCGGTTGTTTATCCACATTTATAGAAAATATGAACATTGCCATGTGAAAGAGCATGTCGACATTATTGAACTTGTGAAAGTTGAGTGCTGTAGCTTAAAAAGCAGTGAAGTTACAGCCAGTTGAAATTAGAGAGATTTGTATGAGAAAAACAACGGACGCCTTTCTAGCCTCGCTTTCATGTTTTTCTGCATTAGAAATGCTCGTAGCTCAACAGCAATTCTCCACATTGCTCTAAAACTCAAAACTATTACTAGTTTTAATGTGATCTTTCATGTGGTAGCATTGGTTTCCCTCTACAGATTTATCTTCCAAATTATGCAAATTAGGAGGCGGCCATTATGAAAGTCGTGTATAGCATTTATGTGTACGTCTAGTCACCGATTGGTTTAGTGAAGAATCAAAATAACTGGTAAGCTTCTGTAAGTCTTGTCTTGGACAGTAGATCACAAACTTAACTTTAATGACCATATTAACACTATGTAAGAAGGCCAGTCAACACATTGGAGTGATTATGAGACTTAGAAATCTTATCCCCACTGAAGCTAAATTGCAATTGTACAAAACAGCCATTCTCCCACATCTTACGTACTGCCATCTTATTTGGCATTTTCGTAGAGCAAGTGATACGGATTCAGGAAAGGGGATTACGTGCAGTTCAGTTTAAAGACAAACAGTCAAATTTTAAGCAATTGTTGAACATAGCTGCACTGCCAACTCTACTCGATAGGCAACTACAAGATATCTGTACCTTAATTTAAGAAAAGCAGATTTCACATTACCAAGATTTAACACTGTAACATACGAAAAACACTCACTTAGATATCTGGGACCTAAGCTATGGAACAAATTATCCAAAGAATAAAGATCTTATCCCAAACTTTCATGTTTCAAGCACAGGATTCGAAAATATGACAGCGCATCGGTTCGTTCGAGGATGGGTGCAGTGGCTGTGGTCATGTACATATATATTTAAGTAATGGTCCAGATAAGAACTGTAGTAGAATCCATTGTTCTGCGGCAATGAACCTCGCCCACATACGATTTTGCTTGAATTTACCTTAAGTGCTTTAGGAGGTATCTATACAGTCCAAACTACATCTCGAAAATAAAGTATATTTTTTGCTATTGGCTCTTTTTTCTGTGAAAACGCAGAGAAGCCACCATTCAGCCAATCGGATATAGAGAGAACAAAGGATTTTTCAATCGCACATTTGAGAACTTTCCCCACACACGATATTCTTCAAACTTAAACCATAGTTTGATAAAAAATTAATTCAAACCACAAAAAATATCGAATGAAAATCCATTATTTCGATGGGTTTCTATTGAATTTATAAGTGTCAACCAATGAAATTACGAGAAAGAATAATAGCAAATTAACACCTTTTAACATTCCTTGCCGTGGAGCACTACAGTTCTTAGCTGGACCATTACTTAAAACCTCATTACTATTTTCACAATTATTATTATTATAATAAATCTCTTAATTAATGTAAATATATATTTTTAGCTTTTATATTTTAGCTTCGGTGTTAAAGTATTTTTATTATTGTCCTTCTCCGTTTGAGGACGACGATGACGAATGATGACTCAAACCGGACCCCACACGTACAAACGATGCTTTAAATAAGATCACTTCTTACTTAAAATGCATATGAAACGAAAAATAAGTTGATCTTATTTGAAAGTCCTTTCGAAATGAGGAAGGATGGCGTTTTCCGTTTGTGAATAACTCATCTCGTTCCAGAGATATTCAGGTTTTTGTAATATGTAAATTAGATTAACTGTGACGTCATGACCTTGACACAGCCTGGAGACATCACAAAATATAGAAAATCTCTGAAAATAGTGGCTAAACATAATTGATACTTTGCACATGTATGGCACCAAGGAAAATACACATCAATGTGCAAATCATGACGTTGCCATGGAAGCACTCTTGTCCCCAGGCCACTTTCATGATAAAAATAAATTCCTTGATTTCTCCTTCGTAATGTACAATTTACTGCTGTTGGCGCATCAGACAATTACAAACAATGTAGGCATTGTATATCCGAGGTTTAAATAAAATTGTTTTATGTTCAATGTCGAATGAGCCTGGGGCCAAGAGTGTTTCCATGGCAACGTCATGATTTGCACATTGATGTGTATTTTCCTTAGTACCATATATGTGCAAAGTATCAATTATTTTTAGCCGCTATTTTCAGAGATATTCTTTATTTTGTGATTTGTCTCCGGTGTCAAGGTCATGACGTCACAGTTAATCTAATTTACATATTACAAAAACCTGAATGTCTCTGGAACAAGATGAGATATTCACAAACGGAAAACGCCATCCTTCCTCATTTTGAAAGGACTTTCAAATAAGATCAACTTAATTTTCGTTTCATATACGCTTTAAGAAAGATTCAACTTATTTTATGTTCGTGGTAACGTCCTAACTTACGTGTGGGGGAGGGGGTGGAGTAAGTACTTGTGGTAAAAAAATTATACTAAGAGCCAATAACGTATTCGCAACACAGCTGCTTGGTCACGTGTCTCATCACGTACCTTCATGAGCAACACGATTATGAGACTTAATTCATGCGCGAGGTGGGAGGTATCCTAAACCTATAACAGTATGATTGGTAAAAAGGGCCGTTACTTCGTCGTCTTCCTTCGATTTTACCTATGTCTCTTTGAAATAATCCTTATTAAATCTTTACCTAATTCGTCATATGTGCGTACTCGATCCTTATGCTTTCACTGTATTCCAACTCCAATGAGCAATAACTCCAAATTACCCGTAGTACGCTGTGGGGACCACTCGTGTTATGCTTTACCAGTCTTAGTATCACTTAAAGTGCCCCTAAACCCTTTTGCAATGTTTATATATATGAAACTTTGAAAGACTTTGAATACTTCTGCGAAGAAATTTGTGGCTTACAGAGAATACACTATGTTCTATATGCTTGTTTGAAATGGTGAAAATTTGACCTTTCCTGACCCATGACCTTGTAAAAAATGACTGGGTCGATACCCTATCTTACGTCATCCAATTCATTCGACTTTGCAATAACTTGAATAAATATTTAGCATTTTGTCTAAAATAGCTGTTTTCTTTACTAAAATCTCACAGACTGTATATTCTCTATATATCGATGCTGTTGTGATAGAAAGGCGTCATGGACAATAATGCATTAATGAGGTGACGTAAGATAGGGAATCGACCCAGGCTTTTTCTTACACGGCAATGGGTCAGGAGAGGTCACATTTTCACCATTTCAAACAAGCCTAGAACATAGAGTATTCTCTGTAACCCAAACATTTCTTCGCAGAAGTACTCAAAACCTTTCAAAGTTTCATATATATAAAAATTGCAAAAGGGTTTAGGGGCACTTTAAGTAAACTAACGTCACGATAGTGTTTTACTTAAAAAAACGTTTCAAGAAAACTTCCTTAGTCTCTTCTTTAATCATGTATTGGACGTGATGTTTTGCACACTTTAACCCACTCGCAGTCATGTTGGTCTTGTTACTTCTTGACTAAGTGCTAAAACCACTTCAGATACAAAAGTATTAGGTTGTTATCCGTGACCAGACGTTAAGTACGTGCCGCGTAACCTTTTTCCTCCTTGCTTCCTTTTCTTCTCTCACCACGGATATGAAAAGTAAGAAGTTGAAGGGGCCTTTACATCCTTATGACTACTTCTAATCCGGCTATACTGGCCGGGGAGAGAAAAGAAGAAGTCGTCGCCACCACTTTCGAGTGAAAGTGGGGCTACTTACATGAAAAATGCGTATGTATGTGAGGCCAAGAGGCTCAATCCCTGACCCTGTTTGACCCAAAATCCGAGCTCCAAAACCCTGATTGCCCCCTTTTAGGAAAAAAAACACCTGATGCCTAAAAAATACTGAACCCCGACCCTGACTGCACCCACATTAAACTCAAATCCTGACCCTGATCTGCCCAAATCAGGTCAAAATCCTGACCCTACCTGCCCAAACTGAGCTCAAAACCCTGACTCACCCCCGCGGCACATACATAATACGTCACAAACAGGAGTACCCCCCCCGGGACCAATTCACCACCTCATGTCGCGGTATGAAAAAAAGGTAAAAAAGCAACAACTGACTAATGAATAAAGATCCTATTAAGTCCTAATCTTAATTTTAACCTTAACTATAGGTTAACCATACCCCGGAACCATACTAGTAAACTCGTTCCTCATAAGCTTCTTAGCGTTACGTCTATAACTTTTCATCTACCTTTCACAGCTGTTTACGTATATTTTGAGATTCTCTTCGAAGTATAGTTTTATGTTTGCATTCAAAGTCCGTCTCTTCCTCGCGTATCGTATCAGTGGTCTTCTCACGTATGAGTGTTCGGTTCAATATCTACCGACTTATGGCGGATGTATTAAACACTTATAGATGGTTTGCACTCCATCCCCAGAGATTCAAAGGGAATGGCGGCCATGACATGTTGGTGTACAGAACAAAAGAAGCTAACGAAGAATCTATTGTTAACTGTACACCAAAATGGCGGCTATGACGTCACGTGCAAAGGGTCTATTGTCTGGCGTAGAGTAGATTATTCCGTCGTGTTTAATGATAGAAACCTTGTTATTCAGTATCAGTTGTTATCAGTATCATTCTAGAGCAGATTTCGTATGAGTGGGACAAACTACAGCACTGACTACAGCACGGTTACCGTACGGCATGCCGTGACGTTGAAATGGTTTCCCATTGTTTTTGTCCTGCCGATCCAATCAAATCACAGATATACGGTACAGCACGGTTACAGTACGGTTACGGACATGCCGTAGTTTGTCCCACTCATACGAAATCTGCTCTAATGTGTATGCACGTATATGCGTAATACTTCTCGTTTTTAGACTCCTTGAATTCCTTTTAAGTTCCGTACGTCGTCCTATGGTTACCTTGCCACCTTCGTGCAGTAACTCTGGGCCACTATCACACTCCCTAACACACCCTCTTTCGTGGTCGTCATTGGAGCCTGATGTCCTTGAATCACCACTCACACCAGTCAAGCTTTTTAGCTTGTCAGCGGACAACGACAAGTGCGTTGGCCTTGAACTAACAAACTTATGAAGTCGAAGGTTCTTTATTTTTTCTTGTCTATCTAACTTTGTTGCGTAAGCGTTATTCGTTGGCGCGGAGAGTTAGTACCTATTCTGGGCAAAAACTTCTTCATGATCTGCCACCCCTCTGAGGTCCGTAGTACGTTACGCTGCGCGTGTGCTAGAGGTATTACCGTAGTCGTTGGATTTTCCATAAAGGTTGGCCAAAGCTCCGGTGTTCTCATCCGTGTTAACAACAACATTACTAGTATCAATCGAGAGTAAACATTCGTCAAAACGGTAAGCCCCTGGGTATCAAGCACGTAGTTACGACTGATGCCCGGGACGTGTTCACATTAAGTCAGTTCTGAAGAATGCCTATATACAGACAACTCCAAAACATCATCATTACCGATGTACCGTTAACAAATGTCAAGCAAGATCTACATGCCTCCAAGATAGCCAATTTTTTCCCGGGATTTTTGCCTTACATTCGAAGCTGAACGAAAGATTCCACAAGGCTCCGATCCTAAATATGTAGGGATTGAGAATAGCTTTAAAAGAAATTCAATTCCCCCGTGCCGTTGGCAATCATCCTGAGAAATCTGAGGCGTAATCTGAGACATCTCTATCGGCAAAGCAAGCAGGCTTGATTCTGAAATCGATCGTCACGAAACCATCGTCTATGACAAGAACCTTAACTTCAGGGGCGGATCCAGGATTTTGTGAAGGGGGGGGGTTTGCAAAAGGATTTTTCTTAAATCTAGAGATTTTAAAATTGTATTTACAGTGATTTACAGGAATCATAGTGGGGGTTGCAATCCCCCCAAACCCCTCCCCTGGATCCGCCAGTGAACTTTCATTCCTTGCGTGAAGGTGCGGCATCCAAAATACAACCTCTATAAAGGTTTTTGTACCCATCTATGATCTCTGATATACAAACCGTGTCTCCTGGCTTGGGCAATCCAGAGAAAGGTAGCAAGCAACTCGTGAGAAAACAAGAACTTTCGGATTTCCACCAATATGAGCCCAGAAGTGGCCTACGTCAATCACCGGTTCGTACTCTGAATTTCTAACGAGACCTGAAACAACCATGGGGGCTGATCAAAGCCAGGTCCCGGCTAATCCACAGATCGAATTGGAATTTAGCGTGTTGGTTTTGCGGAGGGAGGAAAACCGGAGAACCCGGAGAAAAACCCTCGGAGCAAGGGCGAGGTACCAACAAACTCGACTAACATATGGCGACTAACATCTGGCGCCCCGTCCGGGAATCGAACCTGGTTCACAGAGGTGAGAGGCGAAGCGCTTAACCACTGCGCCACCCTGGCTCCCTGGTTCAATCACGTTGCCGCGTCCGTGACTTTTTGAACGCCTTTTGTTTTTGTTGTCTAATGCCCCCAGGCAGATATTGTAGTTGCAAATACCCAACTCTTCAGCTTTACGGATGCTGCCTCTGTTATTGTGAATAGCTTCGAAATTCGCTGAGTCAGCCGACTAAATGAAGTGCATTTGCCCCATAGCAGATCATTTCTCGTAAGTTCGTTGTACAGACCTCCAAGCTCGGATATAAAAATACTTGATGATTATGATAAATTCCTTGATAAATGTGACAATGAAAACAAGGAAATAATGATAATGGGGACTTCAATTGTGACATGAATAAAACGCCCCCTGAGACCCAAACTTGCGAGTTACAATTTATTAGCTCTATTTATCAATAAGAGCACTTGATTAACATACCTACTAGAGTCACAAATACATCTGCCACATTGATTGATCTCTTTTTCACCAACAAGAAAGAAAATATTTCTAAATCTGGAGTAATTCCAATTGGCATGTCGGATCATAGCCTAGTCTATGGTATTCGAAAATTTATCATTCCTAGATGTAGACCTACTATCAAAGAAGTACACAATTTTAAGAAGGGAGGATTTTATTGAAAAGTTCCTTAGCAAAACGTATACAACTTTGAAAACCCAAATAGTGCTTGGCGAGCGTGGAAATCCGACTTTAACAAGATATTGGATCTCCATGCTCCAATCAAGCACAAGCGATTGAGAGCAAAGTCTATACCGTGGCTCACCTCTAAAATATAGCGCGACATGTGGAATAGAGATTGTCACAAAAAGCGTGCCATCAAATACGGAGGTCAGCATCACTGGGAACTCTACAAAACAGCCAGGAATAGAGTCAATATTGAATTGCGAAAAGCAAAGTCTGATTATTATAGTACTAAAATAGATAATTGTTCGCAAACAGACCCTAAAAAGACATGGAAATTGATTAACTCTCTTCTTGGAAAGCAAAATAAAAGCAGCCGTATAAATGAACTTCAAATCAACGATAATATTATCACTGATGCCAAAGGTATTTCTGAGGCCTTTAATGATATTTTCATAAACATTGGCCCAAATTTGGCTGCTGAATTAACCACTCAGTGAACCAACAACATAAACACTTATCTTGGCAACAAGCCGGATATCGACGCACCATTTAAGTTTTCTGAAATACCAGTGGATAATGTTTTGCTTACGCTGAAACAGCTGAATACTTCCAAAAGTACAGGCCTTGACAACATTCCGGCCAACGTACTCACGATTGCCGCGGTAACGTTTATATTTAATCTATCACTCTCTATACTGTTTTTTTTGTTGAAGATTGGAAAAGAGCGCGCGTGAATCCAATATTCAAAGCTGACGACCGGCGTCAAACTGGAAATTATCGCCCTATATCTATCTTACCAATAATCAGTAAAGTGTTTGAAAAAGAAGTTTTCAGACAGTTATACGGCTATCTAATTGATAACTCCATGCTTTCTAAATTCCAATCTGGGTTTCGTCCACTTCATTCAACAGTCACAGCTCTGATCCAAATGTGCGATACACTGTACGAAAGTATGGATAATGGTTGATTGATCCTAGGACCCTTGTTATTTCTACTTTACTTGATCAATGATTTATCAAATTGCCTTAATTTTACTACCCCATGTATATATGCAGACGATACCCAGATTTTTGCATCTGCCCCTGATATGGACAAACTTACATCGAATATTAATTCTGACTTGGATAACATATGTGACTGGCTTGTAGTGAATAAGCTCCAGTATGACCCCTCCAAAACCAAACTAATGATAATTGGATCGATCTATAACTTAAATAATAAAACCAAAAGCCAGCCAAACAATATCTCATAGACAATAACAAGGTATCGCGAGTAAACTCACATACCTGCCTAGGGATTGAAATCGATGAAAAACTTAGTTTTGAAAATCAAATAAATAAGATATGTAAAAATCAAGTGCTGGTATGGGTGCCATAAAGCGTATTAAGCCATTTGTCTCCACCGATTCACTCGAAGTAATTTACAAATCACTTGTACAATCTTACTTCGACTATTGTTCCCCACTATGGGATACTTGCGGCAAGACTCTAAAAGACAAATTGCAAAGAGTTCAATCTCGAGCCGCTAGGAATAAGGGTGATTACAGGCACGAATTACGACACAAGATCCGTTAATATACTTGCTAAATTAGAATGGAAAACCCTCCAAGCCAGACGTAAACAAATGAAATCTATATTAATCTATAAAATCTTAAATGAACAATCCGCACCATATTTGAGAAACTCTTTTATTAAAACAAGTGACTGCGATAAACGCTATCAGCTAAGAAACTCTGAAACTGATCTAGCACTTCCAAGACCGCGTACAAATTTCCTCAAGCGAAGCTTCAAATACAGTGGTGCTATGCTTTGGAATAACCTGCCAGATGAGACTAAAAGAACCAAATCTTTACGGCAATTCAAGAGGAGTGTCTGTTCCTGATACTGAGTTATGCTGAATAGCAGATTTCTACTGATTTTTATCAATATATGTTTTTAATCTGTACATATATTTATTGTTACGCCCCACATGGAAACCAGCTTACTGTTGTAGTGGCTAGCGTACGGAAATAAAGTAATATGTATGTATATGAAAGCGCCTTGGGAAATTAGGATCGGATCTGATGTATGGAAGTGTGTTCCTCCCTTGGCTTATTATATAATCTACACTTCTCCCACTATAAACAATATTTTACTCGAATTCTTGCAATTAAAAAACTCAGAGTCTTTATTTAACACTAATTTGTGCAAATAATAATAATAATAATATAAGTAATAATTATTATTATTATAGTATTTATATAGCGCTAAAACTATAAATATTATAAAGCGCTGTTAAAATCGTTAATATATATATATATATATATATACTAAAAAATACTAATGGTAAATACTATAATAAAATAACTATAAAATACTAACAAAATTCTAAAATAAAGTAATAAATTACTATACTAATACTACTACAGAGGGTAAAACTTGTAAGAATGTATAAATCAAAAACGACCAATAGTTAAAGCAGCTATGGAAGCGACACTATGTAAAAAGCTACCTTGAGAAACTAGAGGAATTTTGCGAAACATCAGATCTCCATGCCATCTTGACAAAACAAAAGTAATGATCTTCAACAACTATGAAAACTATGAACAATTATGCTTTTCAATATGGAGGTCATAAACTAACAAATGTTACCGGTAATTAAGTCATATAAATACTTGGGCATTAAGTGCCTACGGAAATTTTGCTCTCGCTAAACTACAAGAGCTAAAAAAGGTAGCGCTAAAAGCATTACATAAATTGAGGAAAGAAATGGGTGACCGTTTTAGAGAAAATATTAATCTGACCATAAAATTATTTGATGCGCTAATAACCCCTATTTTACTTTACGGTAGCGAAGTATGGGGGGTGGATTGTAAATAAAAACTAGACAAAGACCCAATTGAGTCAGTCCAAACTAAATTTTGCAAATGGCTCTTAGGCGTTAGCAAGTTGTGTAGCAACAATGCATGCAGAACAGAGCTAGGTAGATTTCCCATACGTTACCAAGCAAAATGTAGAAACATAAATTTCTGGCTGAAACTGAATGACCCTGAGCAAATCAAGTTATTCTTAACAATATATAACGATATAAAAAATAAGGAAAGCAAAGAATTTTGGTACCAAAAAGTAAAAGCCCTGCTGTATCATATAGGACTAGGGGAAATATGGACTACCCTATAAGGGACAAACATCACTGAATTCATGATCGAAAAACCACTTCGAGACCAAAGGACAGTAAAGTACCAAACTTGGCTTAATGACATAAATAACGATAAAAGAAAAGATCCCCGCCAAAGTAATAAATTAAGGACTTTCCGCAGATTCAAGTCCAACTATAATTGTGAACTCAATCAACTTGTCGGCCCTCCACCGTTACTGTGCAGCCAGACTCGATCAGGGTTCCACGTAACACGTACTCCAGTTGTCACTATTCCTGACAATTTACCTCTTTCCGATACTGAGAAATCGATTCTCAGCAAGGGCTTAAACTTTGTACCTATCGCTAAAAAACCCGACGAATTTGCTGCTAAACAGGATTCTGAGAGGTTTCTCCGTCGCGTTCAACTTAAGGTTTTTTCACGACCAGCAAGTCAGTTCTATGTAGCCGGATGGTCGTAAAACATGGACGGGGACGCGGGGACGGGGACGTGACCTTAGAAACACAGTATTTTTGACTGGTAAAATAAAAAGAGAGTAATTATGTATGTATTCAATGCATTGTTGTATCACTAGCTGGTCATTTAGGTTAGAAAACACGTAATCAAAATTGTTTTCCCTCACGAACCGACGCCATCTTGGAAAAGCCTCGTTTCCACGCTCTATCATGTAAACAACCCCTGTTTTAGTGAATCTCATTTACCTCACTCAGGGCGCATGGAAACGAGGCTTTTCCAAGATGGCGTCGGTTTGCGAGGTCAAACGGCTTTTGATTACGTTTTTTCTAACCTAAATGACGAGTTAGTGATAAATCAATACATTGAATACACACATAATTACTCGCTTTTTATTTTAGCGGTCAAAAACACTGTGTTTCTAAGGTCACGTCCCCACGTCCCCGCGTCCCCGTCGCCACGTCACTGCGTCCCCCTCCATGTTTTACGACCATCCGTTCTAGCCTACCTGACAGAGACGAATTCGAAATGTCGTCGTCAGGACATTCAAAACCTTAGACATTAAGTTTTCTAACTTGACTACAGAGGAACGCCTATCACTTAAAACTATTCGCAATCGTAAAGATGTTGGTAATCAAACCAGCCGACAAAGGCGGTACCGTAGTTGTTTGGCGCACCCGGATCTTTACAAGCAGGAAGCTTTTCGGCAACTCGCCGACACTATTTTTTACACTGAGGTCAAGAAAGATCTCACTAGGGCTAATCAAAATCTCGTCAAGTAGACCATTAATGGTTTAATTTCCAAACAGGAACTCCCGCATACTGCTTAGTAACCTTATCGTTACTACTCCTAGAACTTCACTCACATATACTTTTTGCCTAAGATCCACAAAGCCAACAATCCCGGCCGCCCTATTGTTTCTGCTTGTAGTTGTCCTACTGAATTAATTTCTAGTTACCTGGATAAGCAGATGGCTCCTTTCGTACAGTCTTTACCTTCCTACATTAAGGACACTAACCATGCACTCCAGATTTTTGACCAGTTTACATTTCATGCCGACAATAAGCTCCTATATATTCACAATGGACGTTAAGTCTAATTCGTTTAGCCGAGCTCGTTCTTACTCTCAATTGCTTCAGTTTCATTTTCTGGTGAATTTTACAAGCAGACTAACGGCGTAGCTATGGGCACGAAAATGGGCCCCAGTTATGCTAACCTTTTTGTTGGTTATGTAGAGGAACACATTTTTGATCAATATGACGGTCTTACGCCTAATTTTTTCGGTCGTTACATCGATGACTGCATCGGTGCAACTTCTTGTAGTAAACGGCGGGATCTAGAACGGTTTATTGATTTTGTTAACAACTTTCATCCGGCTCTCGACTTCACATGGGAGATTTCAGATGTTTCTATCACTTTTTTGGATGTCAATGTTTCTGTTAACGGCACTAATAGTCTAACCACTATACTGTTCATTACAAGCCAACTGATTCACACAGTTATTTATTGTTTTCATCTTCTCATCCTACACATGTTAAAACCTCTATCCCGTATTCTCAATTCCTTAATTAGGCTTCGCCGCCGATTTGTGCAGCGATGAATCCGACTTCAATTCAAAGTCCGAGGAGATGCACCAGTTCTTTGTCGAGCGCGGTTATCCTAACGCTGTTGTGATAACTGCATTGGACCGCGCCCGTGACATCGTATCGACAGAAGAACGGCTCTGATACCGTCCAAACCGAAGACTGAAGATAGGATTCCGTTTCCATTGACTTACCATCCGTCTAATCTGTCTATCAAGAAAATTATCCAGAGGAACTTTAAGATTTTACAGAGTGATCCAGAGACCGCCTCTATTTTCCCGCAGCCTCCTCTCATTTCTTTCAAACGTGACAAGAATCTCCGTGATTCCCTAGTCAAAGGATCACTACAGCCTGATCTTCAACCAGGCACTTTTAAATGTTCTAGGACACGATGCAATACCTGTGCCTACACTAAACCTACGACCGATTTATTTCAGGACCGAAAGGCTCTCTTAAAGTCACTGATCATTTTGATTGTACTTCCAGTAATGTCATTTATTGTATCACACTTTGTAACAAACTCTACATTGGAGAAACAGGGCGAAGATTAGGAGATCGATTCCGCGAACATGCACTTGCTAGATGTTAGAACTAACAGCAAGGATCTCGCCAAACCAATAGCTCGTCACTTTAACCTTCCTGGTCATTGCACTGTTAATCACATCACCGTATGCGGCATTTCTCTGCATCAAGGTACTACCGACACTCGTAAACGCAAATAACTTTATTTTCAAATTAGGAACTTTGTCACCTCACGGTATTAATGAACGCTTTTCGTATTCACTCACACTTAGATCAGCATGTTTCCTTAGTTTACTCATCAACACTTGCTGTTACAACTATTAGCATTTCTATTGTTGGCGCACTTTTCTTTGATCACAATTGATCCGAGCACATGTTTCCTTAGCAGTAATCATGCACTCGACACTATATAAACCGTTTCCCCACCCACAATTCCATATTTTGCTCTGACGAAGGGCTAACGCTCGAAACGTCAGCTGCTACTCGCTTTCCACGGCGGTTAGCAACCTCAATCGACTTTAGTTGATTACATACCAGTATAATTGTGAAGACTACCTTATACAGGTCACCAGTACCAATCACAGTATAGCATTGACAAAGCTGAGGCTAAGTAATCACAGATTAGCAATTGAAACTGGGCGTTACTCGAAACCGCCTTAGGCCATCCCTATTTTTTTTCGTTTCTCATCATCCGTGCGACCGACCCATTTTTGTGGCTTTTTGTAAAATTAAAAATTAAATTGGGGGGAGGGGTGGGGTGAAGAAACCCTAGAGAAAAGAAGACTCAGAAATTGTACACTGCCTTTATTTGTAATTCCATGTTTGTAGCGTATACGGACGACGACATCGATGGTTTCGTCGTCCATGTTGGTTTGTAACCTCGCCTGTGCAACCGCGCCTTATTAGTTCCAGTCTCTCCGCGCATTTTTTATTATAATTTTTTTTTTCTTACCCGACCTAGCCTGAATTTCAGCCGTCTCCTCTGGTTCGTTCCTCCCTAGAGAGGCGTCTGATAATGCCGTCCAGTGACGTCACTACCAGAAAACCTGGAAGTGATCTTTGATTGGTTCATATTCTATAATTTCACATAATTATCATAATTAACTCATCCGAGAAGACGGCAGGATATTCACTTTGGACTCGTGATTGTTGATCGTTGAGTTTCAGTAGCCTGCGTCGCATCTGAACTGAACCCCTGCGATGCAGGCTAAGTTTCAGTGGAGTGATTACCTTTGGCAAAGACCTTGAATTCGTAAGGAAAACATCCTGAAATGGATTGAAAGTGTCCTGCACAATAACCGGCCGATTGTCCTGTAAACATGTACATTTTATCCCGTCGCGTCCGCGGGGTTGTTGATAATCGATTATTTGTTCACTCTCGCAGTGGTAAAGAATGTCGCTACTCTCTTCAAGCAACTGTTCTTTCCCGTAAAAGAGTCTTCGTATTTCTTCGAAAATTCTCCATTATCCTTTCATGTTTTTCTACTTTTCTGTTGCATCATTTACATAGGTAATATCACAGGCTTTCCAGACTCGACGTATATTTCCCGCTTATTAGTCTGTTGGGTTACCTGTGGTTTATATATCGATTAGTTTCATAACGATCTCAGAAGAGTTTAAATAATTGCTTCGTGTGAATTCTCTTTTCCGATTTCTACGAAATGAATCTTCAATAATAAAAGATTGATACTTAATGAAGTTGTGTGAGTGGTTTTTTGGCGATTTGGGGCCTTCTAAAGCAGTTTATTAGGATTCGAGATTTTGACCGTTGGCCGAGTCTCTAAGAAAGTTAACAAGGTCGGCAAGTCGACCTCGCCAAAGCACACACTTACCTCAAAGATCACCCAAAAATCGGCACTTTTCTTCCTCGCTCGCTATTCAGCTTTCGGCACAGGAGGGAATAGTTATCAAGCAACATCTGACCAGAGATTTAGGAAAATCCATCAAATTTATCATCGCCAAACCGCCTCCTCGAGACCCAAAAAGCGCGACCTTGCAATGATCTGTAAAAACCAGAATGACCAAAGCGGTCCAAAATTTTCCCGACCCTACCCGAAACGATGCAAATCGCCTTTTTTCATGGGGGACCCTCAAGCGTGAAATTATACTTCCGCTCGAGGAACGGAAACAAATATATCGCCAATCAGAGAGACCATTACTAGGCTTTTAACGAAACTGGCGGTTACAGACTAATTTTCAATTTGGAACTCGCGAAAATTTCTCACGTGGAACTGTCATAACACTCGGTGAAGACCCCAGCCCACTGTCTTGGTCCTCTGATTGGCGAGTTCCAAATTCAAAATTAGTCTGTAACCGCCAGTTTCGTATAATTTCACGCTTGGGGGTCCCCCCATGAAGAAAGGCGATTTGCATCGTTTTGGGTTGGGTTGGGAAAATTTTCGACCGCTTTGGTCATTCTGGTTCTTACAGATCATTGCAAGGTCGCGCTTTTTGGGTCTCGAGGAGGCGGTTTGGCGATGATAAATTTGATGGATTTTCCTAAATCTCTGGTCAGATGTTGCTTGATAACTATTCCCTCCTGTGCCGAAAGCTGAATAGCGAGCGAGGAAGAAAAGTGCCGATTTTTGGGTGATCTTTGAGGTAAGTGTGTGCTTTGGCGAGGTCGACTTGCCGACCTTGTTAACTTTCTTAGAGACTCGGCCAACGGTCAAAATCTCGAATCCTAATAAACTGCTTTAGAAGGCCCCAAATCGCCAAAAAAACCACTCACACAACTTCATTAAGTATCAATCTTTTATTATTGAAGATTCATTTCGTAGAAATCGGAAAAGAGAATTCACACGAAGCAATTATTTAAACTCTTCTGAGATCGTTATGAAACTAATCGATAAACCACAGGTAACCCAACAGACTAATAAGCGGGAAATATACGTTGAGTCTGGGAAGCCTGTGGTAATATCTCATAGTTGTGTCGATTCCAACGGCAGATCGCGAGACTGAAAGATCAACTGTACTTTGCCTCCAAATATAATATAACGATTTGTTGCTTCGAAAAGGTTTTCACAACCTGATAAAAGGCACTTGAGAAGCAAATGGGATGGAGATGTATATATAGGTAAGGCTTTTATTTTGACTGGCATGATCTCATAATTTCTCAAGGCGAGCGATGGCTTTGTTTTTGTGACCCACGAACTCTTACTACCGCCGTGACAGTTTTATTTGCATAAATTAAATTGTTAATCCGCCTTGACGGCATATTCAGACGTCTCTCTCGGGCGGGAGGAACGAACCAGAGGAGACGGCTGAAATTCAGGCTACACCCGACCGACCGACCCAATTTTTGAAAACCCCACCGATGAGAAACGGAAAAAATAGGGATGGCCTTACTAAATACCCGAAGAAAGAATTTAACCCATTTGTACAAATGGCGTCGAAGATGAAGAACATTTTAAATAAAATGCCCAGCATACCGCAATATAAGGAAAAACCTTGTCGAATGAAATTCAAAATAAACAGAATGACGCCTAATGAGGTATTTTTACTAATCATAAACCTAAAACTAAATCATAAACAAGGATAGAGCTGTGCAAAAACAAATTGCCAAATTTATCTATGAATGCGTAAAAGAAAGAAAGAAAAGGACAACTTCATAATATTCTATGATTAATTTTTATTTATTGATATATCTTGTCTTTTATGTAAATTTATTTGGGCTACTGCCAATGCACACATTAGGCCAGATAAAAAAAATTGCTTGTTTAGCGTCCCCGCCCGACCTGAGAAATGTCCCCGACCTCTAATTTATTTTATTTTTTATTTTTCATAAAAAACTTTAGAAAGTGTAAATGCGCCCGCAAACACCAATTCTTGCACCCAGACCCCTACATGTACCACTTAAAATATGCGCCGGCGCATTAAATATTTTAACATCGACGCCATTTTGTTTCTACAACACGAGGTCATGAACACGAGGTGAGTGAATAATGTCTAGTCAAGACAAAATAAGCTTCACATAGAAAAAAAATAAAAATAAAAACCTCCCTCCCTACCTGGAAAAATTTAAACGGGTGGACGCTAAACAAGTAAATTTTTTTATCTGGCCTTAGTGTAAGGCTCCAAATATAATCATCTGTCTGTCTCATGTTTGGGAGTTAAAATTACGGGATTTGGTATCACTAAGGGTATCAAGGTATCGTTTTATAGGACTGCATGCGCCGTTGAAATAAAAAAACACCGACTATATTGCTTGTGACTGACGCCGCTCTAGCGAGGGCTGGAATAAATGAACGCACACGATTAGCGTTGTGTTGGTAGTTTTGTTGTCTGTATGTTTTGGAAAAGTATCTTTTAGGGTTCAAACAAAGCTTGGGCTACGCCCAGATTGGTCTCTTTACCATTTTCCGACGAGCTTCCCCGCCCCTCCCGGCCCCCCGGAAGACTTTTATTCAAATTAACTTTTAAGTTCCTTTTAGTGGTCTCCCTGTGTGTAGACCAGGTTACGCATTTCAAAATGGCGGCTGGTCTGTCCCCGGGTCTGTCACGAGATGTTCGTCTTTCGTTTCCATTTCTGTTCGGAACCGCACTTCCGTCTTTAATGGATATACATATCTTAAATCGGATGCGAGTTCTGCAATGGTGTTTTCTATAAGACAAATCGGAAGCTCTGGAGCTGGATCTTCACCACCTGAGCGTGTGCCTGAAGATGCCAATGTTCCCACAAGTGCGAGGAGTGGTTTTAGCCAGGATTCAGCCCAGGCTAATGATGTTATCAGTGGAGTTTGGGGAAACAAAGGACACGTTTTTGTTGCCAAAAGTCAAGGAAGAAGCCTTTTTGTTACAGATTCTTTACCTCGACCAAGATGGGCTAAATATTATACAGCTATCCAAGAAGGTGGGTGCCTTTTCACGCGCGTATAATTTTCTATTTACTTGTATACTCCTACTACTAGAAGTAATCATAGATTATCAAAGTGCGTTCGACATATTTTTTGAAAGAGAAAGCACTGTGGTAACAGTCAGAAAAGCTGAAAAATTGCTGCAATGATGTGGACGGTGTACGTAATCCTGATCAAAAGTGCTTGTTTTTTAACTAATGTGAAAATTTTGATGTCTTGACTTATGCATCAGTCAATTCCAGCAATGCCCATCCCCTCCCCGGGACAACCCCCGGGCATTAGTCATTTTCGTTATTTTTTCCCAAATTCCCCACGGTGGGGACAAGCAAGGTGTTCAAATGCCCCACAGTGGAGCCAAAGAAGTAAGGAAAATGCCCCACCCCCGGGCACATCCATAACGATATACTGCCCAAGTTTAATTCCATGCAAATGCACAAGGCGCAGAGAAGTGCTACTTCTCTATCTATTCATTGATAGTTTCCGTTACGGTTTTGTAGATCCGCCATCTTGTTTTGTATTTGTATTTATACTCACTGCTGTATCAGTGATTATGGTATTGAGCTGCCTGGAACAAAATGGTATTAATTTACATAGTTCATATTTCATTCCTAATAATCATTCGCACCGCGGTTAACGTTATACAATAAGCGCTTATTAAAACCACATGACAGACTTCTATAATAATAGTGTGACTTCTGTTCGTCCGGTGGACAGCAGCAAACAGTGTATATTTGTAAACAAACTACTTGATATCATTTCCAACTCGGACCAGCAGAGCTTGGGCCCCGAGTGCCTGCTGAATTAACATTTTAGCGTAGCGTAGAGTTAAGAATACAGGATTGCAGATCAGTGTTAGATGGGCGGTGAACGTACGAGAACTGCTATTTTCTAGCTATATTGTAAAAATTAAACATCCATAGGTTTCCCGGCTTTTTCGTGTCCTAGCGTATGCAAATAACGTGGATAAGACGGTATAAACTGCAGGTTTCTAGGTTTAGAGAAATAGATAGAATCCACAGGCAGCTGGAATAATTACAACAACTCAGATTTATTGGTTTCTTTTACTTGACAGTATGACGTCGTTACCACGAGACCTGCAGTCTCTTTCCCAGAATTATTTTCGGCAGTGTCAAATGCCCCACCATATGCCCCGTGGTAGAATAATGCCCGACCCCCGGGCCGATATAAGGTTACAAATGCCCCACTCCCGGGACCTCAAAGTATGCAAATGCCCCACCATATCCCGGGAGGGGGATGGGCATTGCTGGAATTGACTGATGCATTATATGTTAATATACAAGGGGATGCATCTGGGTATAAAACTGTAATTATCTTTATGTAACATTAAATCATTGGATGCGATGTTTATGGGGCTATATGTATACATGTGTGTTTTATATGGTTATGGCATTGATTTGAGAATTAGTAGCACTGTGATTTTGCTGTGTGGTATACAGTGTAAAGCAATAATTGAAGTTAGTGTAAAACACAAATCAACCCAGGCTATAGCTACATACATTTACATACATACATGAACTTTATTTGAGTGTCAATAGTATTTAGCTGTAAAGCTAATTGGGGACACTATATTACAGGATATATAAAATACAGCATATTACAGGATATATAAAGGGATTCATAAAAAGTATGTATAAATAAATATTACTATTCAGATGTGTATAAACTGAATTCCAGTTCCTAGAACATAAACTATATATGCATGTGTATAAAGTACAGCCCATGCAGTTCCTTCGATTCAGATCATTCACATTATGTTTCCCGGATATTTTTCAAGTGAGAAGAAAGGTTGGCTGTAAAATATTGAGCGCCATTGTTAGTTCCAGAATAATTTATGGTCAATATTGGTAGCCGGGTCCTAGCTTTGATCGCTTTGATCAGCCTTGTTTCAGGTCCGTTTAGAAATTCAGTGTAGATTAATTGAACACAGCAATGAAGTCAGTACTTTAAATTTCCCTCACCTTGTACTGTGTTGATCAGTTCCAGTTCCTTGGCATATCAAAGTGTCGGTATAGATTAACTCTCTGTCTGATTGTAGTGTTAATTTGAATCCGTTAATTTGTATAACCAAGATGTACACCGTGTCGCAACTCGACACACAAGATAAGCCGATTACGGGTATCTAGAAAACTCAGACCTTGTTTCTCTTCAGCCAGGTCATCTTACTGTTTGTAGTTTCGGTATCTGTATGTACAGCGAAAAGCAGAATCCAGTACAGCGAGCAAGCCAACAGAATTCACTCGGTTGTTTACAAATTATGGTGAGTTGATTTGACTCAGTTCTCTGTTCAGAGATGAATGTTCAAGGTCCTCCAGATGTACTACACACTTTCCTCAATTGTACTTGCGAACCTTTGAAACATCATTGCATTGGATTGTCGGAAAATAAGGCAAGTAACTAACCGATCGCGAAACAAAACAGAAGCCATGCTGGCATTCATCAAAATGGCCGCTCGCATCGTATACGTGTGGTTACCAGTTCCCCGGCCGAGATAATTTATTCTAAAAAGTACAAACATACATGATGACATGAGGACATACACGAATCTCGATTTCTTTCGCCTGGGGAAGCACAGGTAACCCACACATGACCACAGGGAGTCCACTGCAAGATTAGTATGCGTTCTCCTTCGTCGAACGCAACTACTAGTCCTAGTCAGGCTTGTTTAAGTCACTCATTTGAATTACCCCGAATTGCACTCGAAACTAATTCATTTGCTTGTAATAACACAGAAACAAAAATTCAAATCAACAAAATGAAAAAAGCTTTGTCATTGTTTTTTTGTATTCACTATTCAGTCGCGCACTTGTAAACAAGCAGTCTTAGAGCGGTTTTCAGTAGAGAGTAGTAAAACCAAACGCAAATTACCCACAGCCAGCCAATCATAGGAGCTAGTAATCACAAGTAACTCATAAATGGCTTCCCTGTGAGCCAATGATAAACCAAAGCAAAACCAAAAGCAATTTGCGTTTGGTTTTACTTTGGATTCTGATTGGTTGGTTTACTTTCTCAGCCAATAGGAGAGCTTAGTAAACGCAAAACCAAAACACTTCCGACACTCAATTGATATACGCTCTAAGCACACACTCCTTGTTCGGAAATGGTGTGATGGTTGCATCAGCAGTGTGATCCTGTGATGTGACAGTTGTTGTTTGCAGATACAAACTATCAGGCATTATAGTTCAACACAAAATTTTGGCATGCTCTCATTGGTCTGCCACTTGGCACTATATATCAGGCAATATTCTCCCATGGCCACTATAAAATAATTTGTGTTGACCAATAAAGACAATAGAGTGTGTCTGTCTTGGGACGATTGGCTGATGTTTCCCTTAGAGATTTGATGTTCTTAAAACTAGCATATATTTACAATGTAAGTCCTCAAACTTCGTTCTCAGGCTTATATTTGTTTTAAAAACATCAGCCAATAGAAACCTTGAGCTCGCAGTCTAATTGTTAAATAGTGGAGAAGGAGCACAATTGAAGAGCTGCATGTGTGCAACAAGAACATAAGGAACTCATAATCACGTTCTAAATTCTCCCTTAGAAAACAAAGAACTTGAAGGAGAATTTAGAATGTAATCAGGAGTTGCTTAAGCCCTTATTGTATATACACAGCTCTTAAATTCCAAGTCAACTATCAGCCATAGAAACTGAGCAAGTAGCCCTCACCAAACTGACATATGTGTCAAATATCTGCAAGTATCTCACAGACTGTCACATATCTGTGACAGTACTGCATGTTATCTGCAATGGTTTTTCCATATCTGCAAAATATCTGCATGAAATTTACAGATATTGTTCAGATATGTGGGAGTTCTCTTAAAATATCTGCAACTTATCTGCATAAGTCTACAGATATTCGACATATGTGCAGGAAATCGGCAAAAATATATATAATACTAAATTATTAATATAAAGTCATCTGTTTTGGTGTGGTCATATTTTACAGCTATAGCTAGTATTCTAAGGGGCTACAGGAATAGTTACAAGTGGTCTGAAGATACCATTAGAAGATCACTTGACCTGGAAATAAATTTGTTCTAAAATAATAAATTTATTGTTATATAACACATACAGCAATCCCACAAAATCCTACACATGTAGTAGTAATAAAACAGCTAGGACTAGGTCAACAACTACATACACAAAAATGATATGCTTTGATAAACAAAAGTCAAACTGTTCTGTGTTCACAATTTAATAGTATTATTATTGAGCACATGGTTTCGAGCACATATATACATCATAATTTTAACATCTTTCAAACAATCTAACGTTACTTACATAAGTCAGAAGCGTAGATTTCATAACTAGATCTCTCCGGGCAAGAGGAACTTTCATGACTGGCTTAAACATTGAGATTTATGCAGAAATGAAGTACAAGTTTTCAGTTGCATGAGTTGGCCAGTAGTATATATAGCTCAGCGATCGATTGAATGGGATTTCTCGAGTGGACTCAACTTTATAATTATAGTCTAGTTGTTTTAGGATAAACCAACTAGTTGTTCAATCTTAAACTGAAACCATACTTTTTTGTAATTTGACAAATAGAGAGTGAGTAGCTTAGCCAATCAGATTGCAGGATTCGTGTAGTTGATTTCTAGTAACATGAAATAGATACAAAAGACAAACCACACATTAGCAAGGAGAAACCTTGGGACGTTTTTTAAATAATGGAACTACATGTATATAACTCTCCTGTGTTCTAGATTATTATTATTAGATTATTTTTGTAGAGGTACAAATGTATCCTTGTTGCATTGGTTTGTGTGGAAGGATGCCTACTCCTGACCTCACTCCTTACAAAATGTATTAAATTGTACCTAACCTTTCCTGCATTTTTCATTGGAGTACAACATGTACTTCTGTGAAGAAAGTTTTGGTTGTAAAAACAGAGAATACTGTGTAATTCATTATGTTCTACGCTTGTTTGAAATTGTGAAAATTTGACCTATCCTGACCCAATGACCACATTAGTAAAAGCCTGGGTCGATATCTGGGGAGACGTCATCTCATTAATGCATTATACTCCGTGGTGCCTTTCTGTCACAACAACATCGATTTATAGAAAATATACACAGTTTGTGAGTTGTTTGTAAAGAAAAAAAAGTCATTTTAGTCAACATTTTAAGTATTTCTTCAAAGTAATGCAAAGTAGAATTAATAGCCCAGTTTTAATATAATAATGCTTCACTTATGACAAATAAAGCATATATATCGAAAGTGGGCTATTAATTAGATGACGTCTACCCAGGCTTTTACTTATATGTGGTCATGGGTCAGTAAAGGTCAAATTTACACTATTTCAAAAAAGCATAGAAATGTCATTTCTCTTTGGATGAGTAAACAAGCATAGCGAAGTGCACGAAGGAAAAGATAAATTAGTTCCTAATCGAAAGGAAACACTGTGTATTGATGTGCTGTCAAGTGCCATCCAATCAGATTTCGCTAGATTAGTTCAATATATAATGAGCATCTTGTTTATAAGGGAATGTGTTAGGATTATTCAGTTATCATGGTTCTGATCTGACTCAAATGTAATGTCTAATTTTAGGTAAGCTGGATGTAAAGTAAATAAAGTAGACTGGGGCTAGCTGATTTGAACCATTCCACCGCATATGTGCTTGGGTGTTGATCTTAAGATTACCGGTAGGAACATAAAACTCTCATTTCTAATCAGACCTGAAACAACCATAAACCAATACTTTCTTGAGTTCACAGAAGTACTGAAACTTTTCGGTGGTTCATAGGTAGAAACATTGCAAGAAGAGTTACTGATGCCTGGCACAAAAAAAACTAAAATTGGTTCATGTAACTTTTCAGTTTTCATTCAATTAGCATCAAACTTGGAAACATAAAAACTCCTCTTACCAACAAACATGTTCTTTCTTGTTTGTTTTTTTCAATTTTAATGGCTTTTGGCAAAAAAAATAACATTCACAAGGTTGGCACCAATTGAAATTTTAAAAAAATCACATTGTGAGATATTTTATTATTGCTTCTGAAAGAACATTTCGAAACTGAAATACCTTAATTTAACCAAAATGTATGAAATTTGAAGTTACACAAATGTAGTGCCATTTTGTTACCGTAAATAGCACAAAATGGTGCTAATTTCAAAATCCCAAAAATTCTTATATTTTGATTCAGTTAATTAAGATCTTTCAGTTATCTCTTCAGTTTTGAAGTTTTCTCAGCATGTTCGTTCAGAAGCAATCACCAAATATCTCACAATGTGAAATTTATAATTTGGTGCCAACCTCATGACATAATTTTTCCACCAAAAGCCATTAAAATTGAGAAACGAAAGAGAACAAGTTTGTTGGTATGAGGAGAGCTTTTATATTGCAACGTTTGATGCCGATTGAATTAAAACTGAAGACGTTACATGAATCTGGGTGCACTTTAAACACTCAGTCCATCATTGAAAAAGTTAGTAGAAGCTCATATGACCAGGTTTTAATTTGAGGAGTTTTGCAGAAGGCTTCTATCAGTCCAAGCAACTGTTTGGTGCTTTTCCATTACATGCTTGTTTTCAGCTATTAGACCAATTAATTATTATTTTTATTTCACAAACAGATGTTCACTATTATTTTCATCACATGATCACTGATATCTTTTAAACATACTATTGCAGATCAGTCATTCATAGTTAGTGTGCTTTCCAATCCTGCTAGCCCATCCCAAGTCTACGTCATCCATAGAAACAGCATGGCAGAGTGCTTGGAGTATGACTCATCCACGAACCACTGGGTAAAAAAGCAGCAATTTCAACTTAGTAATGCCAAGGGAGCAGAAATTTTATCCATTTCTCTTCACCCTGAAACAAACATGTTCTTTTGGTGCGAGAACCGCTCCTCAACACCTGGGATTGCATCATGCTGTGTGTGTATGAGAGAGGTAACAGAGCAATGGAGTGAGGATATCACAGCATATATTGGCCCAGTAGTTGCTATCCTTCATAGCTGCCCAGTAATGGGACTATACATGATGCGTAAGGGTGTTTGTATGGTTCCTCATTTGCCAGATGATGAAGGGAGGCTACTGTTATTCTGGACATTCGTGCCAAGGACACTTAAGGTTTGTACCTGATAATAGGGACAGTCACATACTCTGAACATTAAAGTGCATTTTAAGCCCAAATTAGTTACAAATGTATACTTGATATTGATTGTACATGAAGTGAATAGTCCAGCGGTAGAATGTTTCTTGATTTTAGTGTTTAAAGTTTACGAGATATAAAGGTTTATATTTCCAATATGCTAATAATATGATGTCATCACTGACATCACTTATTATACAAAAGCATGCCGGTAGAGACAAATTACCAATTTTAAAATTCTAAGTTATATTTGAAGCTTATCAAAGTGATTTTACAAAAATAATCTAAATTAGAACATAGCTTAATTCACAAGCACAAAGAAATTAAGCAAATGTCGGTGATGACATCATATCATTAATACATGTAAGCATATTGGAAATATAAACCTTTATATCTCGTAGACGCAACACCCAAATCAAGAAATATTATATTATTGGACTATCCACTTCATGTACAATTGATATCAAATATAACTAATTTGGGCTTATATGCACTTCAACTAGAAAAAAACTGAAAAGGTTCTACATCTATATAGAGTGTGACTTTCATGTACTAGTAAGACAGTTAAATGTTGGCAAAACTGAATGCTAAATGACTTCAGTGTAGACTTTGCTGAAGTGCTACGGGGCCATATCGAAAAGGTTGAGGATGCTTGTATATGTCACCTTGAAAATGCAATAATTATGCTAAAATACCTTAATTTTGTACCCTAGTATTTCCAGAGATTTGCCCACCATAGTATTGGATGGGGATTTGAGTTGTGATACATGTAACAATGTAACAAATTTTCTCATTAGCATGTGAGCTGTTTTCAATGTAATTACAAGCATATTTTTAAGCTCCAAGGGCCTATACATGTACCCCCTGAAAATACCAAGCAATATTTGGTTTTTGCTTCAAAGACCCCATAAATACTGGAGCTCCAATTCAACCCCTAAAAATATAGTTGTATCAATGAGCACCCTGACAACCAAATATAATGAGTCCCTCGATCCCTAGGGGTAATTGTCACCAGTGTTTGGCACTCAGCCTGCCTTATCTTATTTGACACCTAATTTTAATTTTGAAGAAAAATATATCTGTATTATGTACATGCATGTGTGCATGACAAATGAATATTAATTGTATTACTATGCTGATGTGAAAAACACTAAAGCCAGTCACCATATTTGATAGATAAACAATGCTATTTTTTAATCTCCCAAGGCATGCACTTTCCAAATTTAACTTTCCATTGAGAAGGGGGACATTCAGTATTGTGGTTTCAGACCATTTTTCATGCAGTATTACTGGAATTTTAATCTTAAACTGCGGTTTCATCCAGCCAATGGTATGCAGGGTTTTTAGGTTTTTGACTGACGGTATTCTGTAAATATCAGTATTCTTTACGGTAATACAATGCCCTTCCCCTCCCTTGTAATACTAGTTTTAGTAGAGATCATTCCTTAGTCTGGGTAAAGTAATCAACACAATTTATATCCAGAGAGCATGGCAAATTTTGCTGGCTCTTTCTGAAACTGTCCAGTTAGAAGCAAGGGTGGCCGGGCAGTTAAAGCGCCTCTCACCTCTGCATGTACGCTGGGTTAGATTCCTGGACTCTGCATCATGTGAATTGAGTTTGTTGGTACATTTGTATCTCTCCCTTGCTTCAAGGGTTTTTCTCTGAGTTCTCTGGTTTTCCTCCCTCCACAAAATTCCAATTCGATCTCGGAATGCTCTTAAGTGGTATGTGGGTAAATTTTGATTGGTTGAAATGGTAAACTTTATTTGATTGGTTAGTGGTCCATGATTGCGTTCACTTCTCCTCCTGATTGGTTGCCTTTTCAAGTGAAACCAATCGTGAATTACTTCAGGTTGTGATTGGCTCATTACGTTTCTACTCTCTCCTATGATTGGCTCTGTGATTACACTCAATTGAAATCTGCTCTAAGCATAGCCTCCTCCGCAGGCATCTCTATTTTTTGAAGAAATCAGATTATGGGCTCCTGTGGGTTTCTCCTGCTTCTTTCCTCCTTTGCCACAGGTAACCCAATTTAGGATTTTTCTTCAATTTTCACGGTTTCTGATACTTAGAGATGCCTGCGGAGGAGGCTACTCTAAGCACTACGTGAGTAAATTAAATGACGATTATATACAATATTATGATTCCAGTGTGTATGATGTGTATTATTGTTTTTATTTTCAGGCATATGTCTGGAGCTATGGCACAATCAGTGATTTAGATAAATCTGACTTCAAATCGATTATGATGGACATTCTTCCAGTGTGGAACACCGCCAGTCAAGATGAACCTGGTAACCTTGTATCACAGACATCTCAGCTTACTACATTAGAACTTCTTCTGGTTAGTAAAAACCTCTTACTATCATATGCTGTCATACTAAATGGACTACCAGTCATTAAATCACTTTGTTCCCTTTCAATTCTGGATGATTTTGGTGACAGATACATCTGTCAATCATTTGCCTTTAGCTTGTTTATTGGCTTAGTTTGGGATTCAGGAGTGATCACTTTGTATGATGTAAAGAGTGGTGCCCCATTGCATAGCATTACTGAACTTTCTGGAATTAAATTCAGTACCTGGGTATCTACTGGTGTTGTACCAAGAGCTGGTTTCTGGTCCTCGAATGGTATCTGGCAACTGGAATCAAAGTCCATCGCAGATATTGCTGCAGTAATTCAGACATCTGTGAAAACAGACTCAAGAACAAAAGAGGTTTCTAGTAGAAACCCTTTACCTGAGGAAAACATTTCTACTGAAAAATATGGAAGTAATGAACTAAATTTATCAAATTCTAGTATAGACACAGTTAAGGCGGAAGAAAAAAGCTGCAGTGTTCTCTCTGGACATTGTTCATGTAACACAGTAGGTAGTGGCCTTTGTTTCAGGGAATACTTAGAAGAATGTATTCCAAATTGTTGCTGTTGTTGCTTAGACAGAAGAGGATTACTTACTTTAGAAAGTCAAAGTTTTGTGCATCATATCGATGACATGAAGGATGAATCAGCTAATCATCAAGTCAAACCATTTGCAGGCCCTGTGGCAGCAGTAAAGTTTCTCCAGGTGTGGGGTTTTGACCCTTTGGCTGCCAAAGTTGCATTAAACGCTGCTGTTTCTAGTGAACTTCTTGCCACTTCTACCAAGCCAGATACGTTTATTGCAAAAGAGTTATTAGACCTTCTGTTTAGTGAATCATTCCAAAGCCCAGCACTTGCTTTGGCATTACTGTGGAATAATCCAGCGCATCGTACAGTAGTTGTTAAAGAACTTCGAGATTTCTTGAACAAACTTGAAACAGGTGCAGATGCTGAAAATGCGATCATCAAAACAGCACTAAATAAGGCTCTGCTTCCTTACATGCAAAAGTTCCAAGTTCATGCTGAGAAGTTTCAAGCCCTTCTCCAAGAACAAGAGTTTTTGTCTCTTAGCAATGATATCTGTACCAAGTCTGTGGGAGAACAAACTGAGCATATTTTAAAGACGGTTGACCTAAGCAGCCCTTGTAATGCTGCATTGGCACAACTAGGATTGCTTGAGAGTCACAGCCACCAAGAGGTTTTGGAGAGTGTGGCACACTTTACAGGACTGATCTGTCAAAAGGAAACACTTCAGGAGAAAGTATATAACCAGAGATGGAGAAAAATTTATAGGTGAGTTGAGATTTTCACCATACTCTAAAGCACAGAGTTTGCACGTTATCTTCAGGCTCGGTGTATAAAACAATACGGTATGAACCTGGAATCGAAGTCGGGGCGATACTAATAAGTACCAACCCTAACTATTTGACTACGAGAGAATTTGCTGATTGCATTCGGTACTTTTTGTCACATTTATATCAACTATAGTGTAATATATAGTGGTATTTATATGACAATGCTCCAAGCGCTTAAGGTGTGATTGCCCATATATGGATTTACAGTACGACTACTGAAACCAGGGCCACTTACACAACGAGAACTTCACATTACAAAACGAACATAAAGCACTCCAAAGTACAAATCCTAGCACATCCACACGATTTTCTTCATTCGAAAGACTTTCAATTCATAACTAGTAGACCAAGTTCGCCTTTTTACGGGATCGAAGCTCGAGCAAGTCGAATGCTATTGTATTGTACTCGGCACTGATTGACTCAAGTAACCGTAAGTTGGAATGTGGTTGGTTCTCGTTGTCTAAGTGCAATGTGGTTGGATCTCGTTGTCTAAGTGCAATGCGATTGGTTCTCGTTGACTAAGTGCAATGTGGTTGGATCTCGTTGTCTAAGTGCAATGTGATTGGTTCTCGTTGTCTAAGTGCAATGTGGTTGGTTCTCGTTGTCTAAGTGCAATGTGGTTGGATCTCGTTGTCTAAGTGCAATGTGATTGGTTCTCGTTGTCTAAGTGCAATGTGATTGGTTCTCGTTGTCTAAGTGCAATGTGGTTGGATCTCGTTGTCTAAGTGCAATGTGGTTGGATCTCGTTGTCTAAGTGCAATGTGGTTGGTTCTCGTTGTCTAAGTGCAATGTGATTGGTTCTCGTTGTCTAAGTGCAATGTGGTTGGTTCTCGTTGTCTAAGTGCAATGTGGTTGGATCTCGTTGTCTAAGTGCAATGTGATTGGTTCTTGTTGTCTAAGTGCAATGTGGTTGGATCTCGTTGTCTAAGTGCAATGTGATTGGTTCTCGTTGTCTAAGTGCAATGTGATTGGTTCTCGTTGTCTAAGTGCAATGTGGTTGGTTCTCGTTGTCTAAGTGCAATGTGGTTGGATCTCGTTGTCTAAGTGCAATGTGGTTGGTTCTCGTTGTCTAAGTGCAATGTGGTTGGATCTCGTTGTCTAAGTGCAATGTGATTGGTTCTCGTTGACTAAGTGCAATGTGGTTGGTTCTCGTTGTCTAAGTGCAATGTGGTTGGTTCTCGTTGTCTAAGTGCAATGTGGTTGGATCTCGTTGTCTAAGTGCAATGTGATTGGTTCTTGTTGTCTAAGTGCAATGTGAATGGTTCTCGTTGTCTAAGTGCAATGTGATTGGTTGTTGTTGTCTAAGTGCAATGTGAATGGTTCTCGTTGTCTAAGTGCAATGTGATTGGTTGTTGTTGTCTAAGTGCAATGTGAATGGTTCTCGTTGTCTAAGTGCAATGTGATTGGTTCTCGTTGTCTAAGTGCAATGTGATTGGTTCTCGTTGTCTAAGTGCAATGTGAATGGTTCTCGTTGTCTAAGTGCAATGTGATTGGTTCTCGTTGTCTAAGTGCAATGTGAATGTTCTCGTTGTCTAAGTGGCCCCGGCTTCAGTAGTAACACAGTAAATGGTACACAACAATACTACCCAAGATCCAGTCAAAGTGTCATCCTTGACATACAGTCACCTACCCTTTTGCCTCTACAGATTAGAGTGGAAGGATGGACGATGGCAGAAGAGTCGAATGGCTCAAGAAGAGCAACATAATTCATTTCTGAGTTTGTTATGTCATCTTATGTACACTGCAGAACCTGATTGGCTACTAAACATGAAAGGAAAGGGTGTGGCCATCGTCAACACACCGGACACTCATGAACAAGCTGAGGTAACTTTGAGAAGTTCTTGGTTTTGTTATGTTATGTTCACTCCTAATATGTAAATAGCTTGTTGGTTATGGCTTTCAGTTCCAGCGGCTGGCATTTTTACTAACTACTTAATTCTGAATCACTGGCTACTTACATGTATATTGCCAGACACTGCGTACTTCGACTATTCTGTAAAATATCTGGAAAACACTGGTTTTATATGTATACCTAATCACACTAACTTTGCCAAACGTAAAACTACAGTACAAAACATTGGTAAGTACATGACAATTTAAGAGATTGGAGAAGTGTAATGCTTTGTTTCCATTTCCTTTTTTTTTTAGTTTTACATGCTAACATTCTCGAAATTATATTAGCACACTTTCTATGAAATTATAATAATAGGCATTGGTCTTGTCAGCTGCAATTTTGAAGCATTTTTTCACCCAACATGTATCATGATTCTGTACGTTTAAATGAGAGATATTACAGTTAAGGGAGTTAAGTACAAGGGAGTCATACCTTGATCTTTATTTGCAGGACTACATTGTGCAGTCTGTTCTTGACTGCCTTCCAGTTCTTAAGGTCGATCCAACTCCCAAGTCCACTCACGTCCATTCCCTGTTGCTGTGGGCCGCTGGTCAAGAGATGCAGGCAATGCAGGTGATTCTACGTCATCAGATGTGGCTCCAAGCTGTCGAGTTCTTCTCAATGTGTCCCAAGGACACAGAATCATCCATACTTCTATACACCATGCTCTTAAAAGCTATTTTAATTGGGAGAGTTCCAAGCATGGTGTTGTTTAAGGCTCTGAACTTGGTCCCTGAAGGCTTGAGTACCTATGAGGTGCTAGCGATACTGAGGGAAACTGGGAAGAAGTGTGTGGAGCCCTTCATGTTTGGTGCGAGAATTCCTACAGTCGGGGACATGCGTGTACATCTTGAGAAATTTCTCTCCTCCTGAAGTCAGTCTGGCTTCTGTTGATAAGTGCTGATCTGGCTTCCCGTTTGCAATGCAAGCATGGTGTGATATACTGGATTCTGGATAGAATCTACAAATTATATGTACATGCAACTGAACGTTGTATACATTTATTTCATAAAAGGTTTTCGCGGAGATAGAGCGGTTTTCAACTGAGTATGGAAAAGAAATCAAGTGATTGATTTCGAATTTGATTAGTTAGAGCAGTTTTCACATGACTGTCGGAAGTGTTTTGATTTTGCGTTTACTAAGCTCTCCTATTGGCTGAGAAAATAAACCAACCAATCAGATTCCAAAGTAAAACCAAACGCAAATTGGTCTTGCTTTGGCTTTGCTTTGGTTTGTCATTGGCTCACAGGGAAGCCATTTATGAGTTACTTGTGACTACTCGCTCCTGTGATTGGCTGGCTGTGGGTAATTTGCGTTTGGTCTTTCGACACTCATGTGAAATTCGCTCTATCCACGATTGCGTTTACTTTTCCTTGTGATTGGTTGAAGTAAAACCAATCACAGATTACTTCAGTTCGTGATTGGTTCATTGCATTTTTACTTGCTCGTGATTGGTTCATTGCGTTTTTACTTGCGCCTGTGATTGGCTCGGGTTTTGGTTTTACGACACTCGATTGAAAACCGCTTTAGTACATAAGACATACATTTGTAGTTGGCGCAGTGCTAAAACACTAGCCGCTCACCGCTGCGTCCCGGTTTCGATTCGGGCGCGGTATAAGAGTTAGGTTTATTGTTGATTGCTTAGCTACATTCGATTATTTTTCTCCGTGTTTTCCGGTTTTCCTCCCTCCGTAATAATGTTGCGAATGATTTTCGATAGAAGCCGTTCTACACAACAAATCGCATATTAATAAACAAAGAACTTAGATTTTACTTTCAAACGTTTTTGTTATCTCACAAGCGGCGCGAGCTGACAATCTCTTTATGCGTAGTTGGGGATTTGATTTAATAATGGCCATATTTATATAGCGCCATATCACCACAGTCTCATGGCGCTTTACATATTACTGACATATCCTGTCAGTGAATGTTTTCGGACTGCTTACCGCGCCAATAGCTACCACGCAGTTTACCATGTCGAGTGTGTGGTTAGCGCAATGGCCAGACTGCTGTACCGGGTGACAATCGCCTGCTCTTTTTCGAGTAGTACAACAGGTTCTTTCACGTCTCCTTCAAATACTGATCAGAAGTAGGAGACAAGGTCAACGGCTTATAAACGTCCCTGCCCAAGGACGGGGTCGGGGATTCGAACCCCCGACCCCCGATTTGAAAAGTCCCTAATGTAAGAAAACCCCCACCCCCTGGGGCACTTTATGCAGTCAAATGGGACCAATTCTCCACCACTAGAACAATTTCTTTCCTGTTTTATGTATTTTTATAGCACTAAAACTAACGTTTGTCGAAAGTTCTCGTGTTTAATGAAACATAACACAACATACAGACTGTTCAACTAGTGTGCTTGCAGGTGGGGCAGAACTACTTTCCCTGAGGCTGCTCTTCCTCATGTAAGTCGAACACGCAGAAAGTGGCCGGAACCAATTGCATCCTAGATTGTCACATGCAATCACTGTATGTACTTCATCTGGTTTCTGGCACAAACAGTTACATTTTTGAGCGAGCCACACTGGAACTTTGGTGGTCCAGTTGCTGAATAAGAAATACTGTATTTCCCATGGTATATGATTTTTAGGCGATTATTGCGCATGCGCAGTGGAGCCTTATGCTGAAAAAGTTGGTTCAACCAAAATTGTAAAATATGACTTTTTCGGGGGGGGGGGGGGGGGGGGGTAGGCTTGATTAGGGCGAGACAACTTATGTAACACAGGCATGTATTTTACTTGATTGTATGGAGTTCTTACACTTTGACCTTTTGTTCTTTTTAAGACACTGGTGTATTTTTAAAGTTTTTATTTTACATTGCGACACATTTCGTAGTCGAGCGTTACAAAGCAACGCCCGACTAGGACCATGAGATTTTTGTTTGTTTGGCTCGGTGAACGGAATTGTGGGATACGGTAGTCGAAGACCATGCGGTTCGCGATTCGTTCTCTTACTTGCGGCGGCCGTTAAGTTGACCCACCACAAACCTGTAGACTGGGTTGGATGTGTTGGGCCCAACAACAAACCCAACGTAGAAGTGGTATTCTTAAAACGTGATTCTTGGTTTATATGAAAATCACTGAAAATATTGTTGTTCCCGGAACATAAAGACGTGTCCCTCACCGTGACACAGCTCCCTTAAGTCAGCAGTTGAGTGACAAATTACAGAAACTATCGTCCAGAGTGATACTTGGCCCGCGACTTACAGTATATTCGGCAAAAGGTTATTTTCGTTTCACAGTACAAACAACTGTGTTTTCTAGAACACCGCCGTTTGTGTACATGAAATGACTTGCACAACAAGCGCTTCACAATCGACATGCTTTTCGAGACTCATTCAGAGTGGAGAGGAACGGGTAGTGGAATCTCCCTCCCAATTTTTTTCTAATATTTATCCCTCATCCCTAGTGAGTTTTAATAATTTCTCCCAGAGCATGAATGTAGATCCCATTTTCTCCCTCCCTAATTTTTCTGGACATTTCTCCCTCTTCCCTATTTTTTTTTGCCGTTTCTCCCTCCTCCCTATACCGTTTCTCACACCTCCATTCACTTCAAGATAACTTCTTTCCGTCAACGCGATATTTGATAGGAAAATCATATGCCTGACAAAGTAATTCCACAGAAAATTACACGAGAAAACCGATATCGCCTAAAGTCTCGAATCGCATAATGCGATGAAATACTTGATGATTTCTTACTTTATTGATATTTTTCTACTTTATAAATAGCGCGCGTAGCCTACAGTGGTGGTTCCACTCTGAATCACCAATCTCCTCAGCCAATCGGCGTCTGGTTTCGCAAACGCACTAATGCGATCCATCTGTGACGAGATCACGAATGCCACGCGTTCTTTATTTGCACAATCACTTTTAAAATATTCAGTGGACGGCAGTTGGAAAGAAAAAAGATTGCAATTTTTCATGCATTTTAGAAAAAGATAAAAATATTTTTTTAAAGAGCTAAGGTCCTTAACAGAATCTCTGAAAAGTGACTATTTACCAAACAACCAGCCTAGTCCCAAGGCGTTCTGGCTTTTCTGATCTGTTAATGGGATCCCTGTGGTTTGTATCACAGAAACGTGGACGAAATCTGACGGCCAATCTAACTGTGTAGTAAATGAGCTCATCCCTCGTGGTTACGCGTTTATACACGTACCAAGAACCAAACGATCTGGGGGAGGCGTAGGCCTGCTTTATAACAAGTGTCTTAAAATTGAACGGATTTTGAGTACCAAGTATTCCTCTTTTGAACACTTGGAAGTCAATGTTAATACCCCTGATGCAGTTCTAAGAGTTGCTGTTGTTTATCGCCCTCCCCCGTCGAAAGTAAACAAATTTACTGCTTCTCAGTTTCTCCAAGACTTCAACGATTTACTGGAACATTTTTCAGTTACTTCTGGAAGACTATTGTTGATGGGTGACTTTAATTTTCATGTGAATGAGCCATCTCGTGATCGCATGGCGGCTAAATTTCTTGATATGTTGGACTCGTACAACCTGGTCCAACATGTTAAAGAGGCAACGCACAAAAGAAAAGGCACACTAGACCTATTGATTACTAGAGCAAGTGAAGACACAGTCTTGGACTGTAAGGTTGACGATCCTGACCTGTCTGATCACTATGCAGTACACTCCAGGTTAAAATTAACTAAACCAACTGCCTCAAAAGTTGAACTGACTTACAGAAAACTGCGCTGCGTTGACATTGAGAAATTTCGCGATGAACTATCTACACTGCCAATTTTCACTTCACCTGCAAGCAATGTTGATGCTCTACTAGACCAATATCAGTCTAATCTCGCTGGTCTTGTTGACTCCCATGCGCCTTTAAAGAAACGTCTTGTTACTTTGCGCCCATCAGCTCCGTGGTACAATGACAACATTGCTTCTGCAAAACGTGAGCGGCGCAAGTATGAAAGACGGTGGCGGAAGTCAGGGTTAACTATTCACCAGGAACTATATAAAGATCAATGTAAAATTGTACGATCACTCATAAAATCCTCCAAAATGGAATTCTATGCTAACCTTATCACTGAGAATAAATCTGATCATAAAATTCTTTTTTCCGCAATAGACCGTATGCTAAACCTTAAACCTGAAAAAAGCTATCCCACCTGTGATTCTTCAACTCAGCTCTGTAACAATTTTGTGGATTTTTTCTCAGAAAAAATAGCGACTAATAGAAATGATCTTGACTCAATACAGCTGTCTGACACCGCCCTTTCTAAATTCAATCATCTTGATAATCCCACCTTAACATGTGAATTTGCTAATTTTGAACCAACTACAGCTGAGGAGCTTAGTAACCTAATTAAAAAAATGGCTCGTAAATCATGCTCCCTGGACCCAATTCCTTCTACTCTCCTAAAGTCTTGCTTTTCGGATCTGTTACCGGTCATTGCAAACATCATAAATCTTTCCTTCGAGAGTGCTAAAGTTCCTATCCCTATGAAATTGGCAAGCATATCTCCAAGGCTGAAAAAGCAGTCACTCGACACGGAGCTCTACCCAAATTTCAGACCTGTCTCAAACCTGAGGTTCATATCCAAGGCGAATGAGAAAGTGGCAGCTACGCAACTATGGGACTATGTGAACTCAAATGGACTGAGTGAGGAGTTTCAATCTGCATATACGCAGTACCACAGCTGTGAAACTGCGTTGTTGCGTGTCCAGAACGATGTTCTTGAGGCCATTGATAAACATAACTGTGTCTTCCTATTGCTGCTGGACCTCTCCGCAGCGTTTGACACAGTGGACCACACCATTCTTTTAAAAAGACTAAATTCAAGATTTGCTGTGAGAGGAAAAGCACTTTCTTGGCTTGAGTCATATCTTGCAAATCGTTCACAGTTTGTCCAAATCAGGGGGGGAAATGGCAGCCAAAATAAAATTTCAAAATGGCTTAACCCCCCCTGAACTTCATTTGCGCGAAGGTTACATCAAAAATTTAATCTAGTTGGATGAAATTACATATGATAGGCTTGTTTTAATTCGCATTAACATAGCGCAACGTACCTAACATTAAAGGAGCTCATTCAACCAAGATGCATTGCGAGTCACTGTTATTGTTTTCATACGGGAAACTACTTGAAATCGGACAGCTGCCAATCAGAAAATGTGATATCGGGCTGTTTATAAATAGAGTTTACGAGTTGAACTGAATGGCCGAGATCGGCGGGGAGATCTATTGCCTTTATACTTGAAGAAATATAATAGAATGAGCGGAATTACTACGGTTCTTCGATCAAAATTTCTCGACGTGATGCTAGCCATCGATCTCATGCTCGATCTAGCGAACCAACTTGTCCAACTTCTGGACCAAGTTCCAGCGATGCAGATCGTGTGGCAAGGAAATTAATCAATTCTACGATAGCGTTATACATTTAGAGTTCTTTCCTTTCTAGGCTTGTGCATGCAAGAACGTGTAGTCGAAAGAAAGGAGCTAGGTTGTCCCTGCCAAAATGCTGGTTTGAAATGTTGAAGTACTATATTGTTTGCCACATTCTATTTGTGTTCAAGGTCCGTGCGTTCTCCACACCACATTTTGACTCGCCAATGTTAATATGCAAATTTTAAATCAAATTTGAGGAATCGAAACCGTATAAATGTTATTGTTTGTTAGCCTGAATTTCAGCCGGTTTGTGTCATTTTAAAAGCCCCTTGACTTCCGTTAATCGTACATTGGATATACTGGGTAAAAAAATTCGATCAATCAGTTTTCTGAGCGCCCAGCGGCACTTGATTGAACTTGAAGTTTTATATTCATCAGCAAAGAAACATTTATAAAATAGGTTTCCACTTTACAGCCGCTCATGCAGATATCAACACAACATTTCACTTTTACTTACTTTAATTGTCTCAGCGTTGTCCATGTACATTGAGCGAAAACCAAGACTATAAGACTAAGAGAGAAACTGCGAGATTTGTAATCTTGCATGTACCGCGCGTGTACCGCGTACTCGAGTCTTCAGTCAAAGCAATTTGCTTTAAATGTTGTAAGTGTCCGATAATGATAAGCAAAAGGCTCAGCTCTTCTCAGTGACCTTTAAATTTCTTGTCATTTAGGTCTGCGGGCCGATCAAGCCAATGTAGAAAGGCCCTGGTTTGGATAAACTGTAGGAATTACGATCAACCAGTCGGCTAACTCCAGTACAGGCTCTAGTAATAATTTCACTGACCAAAGGCGACTCCCAGAGTACGTTCAATATTTCCCCTGGCAGGTGAAAATTCGGAAATATATGACTGAACACAAAAGCTAATAAATAAGGAACATTTTCCCCTATAAGTAATCAACTGGTATGCCCCTGTGAGACCGATGGAATAGGATTTGTTTCAAGAAGCTCTCCAGAGCCATTATCGGGGGCCCCGAAAATGGCCGATCGAGAAATTTGAGCTCGCAATGCATCTTGGTTGAATGAGCTCCTTTAACACCTCCAAGCTATAAATTACAATTATTCCCTATCCCACTCCCCCTGGAAATGGTATACCCATTTGTGTTAGCACAATGCCTCCGGAATGTCATTCATGACAAAACTGATCGGTTTCTAAGTTTTCACGTTCAACACCGAAACACAGAATTGACGTTAACCAGTTGCCCAGGCCCCGCTCGTCCAAGCAAAAAGCGAGAAAAAACGGCTTAACCCCCCCTGAACTTCATTTGCGCGAGTAATAACGCAAAGATTTAATCTAGTTGGGCAAAAATACATAGGATAGGCTGGTTTTCATTCCTTCAGCTATACGCTATATACCAAACATTAATTAATTAATTAATTATTTAATGATTGTATTATTTCTGTTTATCGTTAGGAATTATTATTACTGGTTAGTGACGTCATGGTCATGCGTCACAAACCAGTACAAACCACAGGGATCCCATTAACCCATCAGAAAAAATACCAGCTAGAACGCCTTGGGACTAATAATAATAATGGTTTATTCAACAGGGTATCCATTACACTGGCTCTTCGCCTGTTGAAGAAGCTAAGACTAAATATAATTATCAGGAGCCCCTTACCAGGAGCGTCCATCTTCCTCATTGGTTCTGTTCCCAGCACAGGAGTAGATGTGGCTATATTTAGAATTGCATTTCGCGCGAAATAAACACGGCGATGTTGTCTTAGCTAATGAGATAGCTAACGTCACTTCTCATTATTATTCATTATCATTCTTCTCACTTTCAACGCGGGAATTCGAATTCTAAATATAGCCACATCTACTCCTGTGCTGGGGCCAAGCCCATGACATAGGAACGCTCCTGGTAATGGGCTCCTGATACAATGCAATAAATACATAAGCATAAATAATAAATACATAAGTCCCTTTAGGCTACTAGATATAAATATTTACGACTTAATGACACTATACTTATATAATTAAATACAACACTAACTAGGACCTATAATCTAATTACTAGGCTGGAAATATAAAATATATACAGGCTTTAATAGCAGGGGAAGCAGAGAAATATACATATTAAATTAGAGCACTAATTGGGGCGGCAGCGCACATTCAGAATGGCCTTGGTTTGTGTACAAAATTGCCTACAGCTTTCGCATGATCTGGTTGAGAGTTAAACAGTTTGGAGGCACTATCCTGGAAGGTCAGGTGTTAGAATCTAATGGAATAACTAAACTAGTTGAGGAGCATGTGATGTCATACACTTAACACGACAACCTCGTAGCGCGAAAGTGTGCATAAAAAAGTAGCCAACCTCGCAAAGCTAAATATAACTTTCTTCTTATGTACGTGAAGACGTTTTTAGTAGAAATATACCTCCAGGCGTTGTGTTCTGCAGGCGAGCGTTGAGTGTATGACATCACTTCCGCTGAATAAACCTTTGTTTAAGTGGTTTGTGTGCAGTAAAACGTGTCACGTGACTTATACCACAAAACTATCAGTAAATCAAAAACGCGGCTCCTTGACATCATGCGTATCTCGTAGCAGATCTTCGATCATAAAAGAAGCTTTTCTCTTCACTGCCATAGATTTGTTCTGCACAGGACGTGAATCGTATACGATCTCGATGTCTGTCATTCTTGGTATTGACGGGTGATTGAGGGAGAGCTTTGTGGTCGACGTATATTGCTGTGTTGGCTAATGCAACTGATGAGATGGATATCTAACTGCCGGATTATATACTCCAGTATTATGATCGATATGAAAATAGCCGACTCCATCGGCAAAATACTTTGGTTCTTTAATTGGATTTTGCATGCCGCTGCCGAATATGTGAGTCAAAGGGTATAAAGGAAACTACAGTGTGAGCGTGCGCGCGGTCGGCGAAAAAGAGCGGGAAATTCAAACAACATGCAAGAATAGCACAAAGTTTTGGAAAGGCTCAAGTGAAAGCCGACAGACGTTTTTGTTGTTGACTTGCTATTGTTGTTGCGTCGGCAACTTCGAATCATAAAAACAAATCGAAAAAGAGTTATGTCCCCGGCTTTAGATAATTTTTTTATTATTGAAACCGAGCCGATCAATACCTTTGTATGTATTACGCCAATCTTTTCAACTCTTCCGATTTTCCGAAGTAAGGATATTAGGACTTGTACCATTGAATCTTCTGAGTTAAAACGCTTGTGTACGTGAGAAAAAGATTTGAAGGTGCCGGCGCAGACATATAACAGAGCAATGCTAAAACAACACACGTCTTTTAAATATCCCATTTAGTAAGGTTTAAAGTCTTTGGTTTTATCATCCCAAGTTCCCGTTTAAACTCTGATATTACAAAACAACTAACTGGGTTAAGCACTTCGCCTTTCACGGCCTGTAATCCGGTTTTGATTCTCGATCACGTCGCCATTGTCAGTTAAGTTTTCCTTCCTCGACAAAAAACAACATGCTAAATTCGATCTGTGGTTTAGTGTGTTGGATGTTCCAGGTCCGTTAAGATTGATTGTTTTTAGATGTCAGTAGCGAGTATCGCATAATTGTATGGCTCAACAAAACTTGCAGTAATGAAACGCTCTAGGTAGAAATTCCTTTAACGTTCAGACAGCCGTCGTTTTTTGTCAACAATTAATTAATTGCATGCAATTTTAAGATTTCGGATTTTCAAGCAATTGCCCTCTAACTATCATGTGTTATATCCACAGCATTTCCTCAGAACTCAAGCATGTTAAGGGATCAGTAAAAACTGTTTTCCTTATGTGAGCACAGCCGAGTACGGAAAGTGCGCCAAGTTTCTCACGATAATATTTATCGTCATTCTTGACTCCCTTAACTCTTTGTCGTCCGATCGTGTGTGAGGTCAATTGGTGAAATCCTGAGTGCTAACTAAACCCTCCCCCCTCAGTTCCAGTTTGGCTAGCCCGGGGTAATTAAATACTGCTGACTTGTTAAGCCAAGGGCTCAAACTTTCCCCACAATGCCATTCGGGTGAATTCTACGAACTGGTCGACGGTAGGTATTGCAACTTCTGTAGGGTTTCCAATGAAATCTGCTCTAATTTTGGAGAAAAATGCCACTGTCAGAGAGCTTGAAGACATCATTAAGTCTGAGGATGGCTGAAAAGTACTTGGTTTGCTTTTAGTAGGCCTTGTGAGGGGCCAGTCGCAGGGTTTTTCCGTTGTGTTTGTGATTTCAGACACAGGAAAAAATTCTTCAATGAAATCCTTGAACTCCTGCAGTTGGCAGTCTTTTACCCCTGCTCAACCTATTAGGATGTGTTTTTGTCACTTTAAAGCAACGGCTTGAGTCCAAATCACCGCTCTTGGCTGTAGGGGTAAAAGACTTTTTAAAAAAACCTACCGGAGTCCCAGACGGGGGGACCCCTTGTGGATTTGTTGTCCATTACCCAGCATGTAATTGGAGGTGGGTACAGGAGAACGTGGTGGAGAGAAATGCAGTGTAAACATCGGCGTGGTTCACAGTCGCTTGGTGTGTTTTGTGCAAAAAAAACTACTGGTTGGAAAGATTAAACAAGATACTGTAACGACTGAGTGCTGATTTTGTGTTTGCTCTTGATTTCAAGTGCGAATGGAAAGGATGTTTTGAGCCGATTTTCAGCTCCTTAGAATTCGTGAAAATCGAAGAAACAAAAACGAACGCCAAAACAAATGAGCTTTTCTCCATAGTGAAAGAGTCAAGCGATCCCTGTTATAGCTTTGACTTTGAAGCCATTCATCCCTTCACATAATATCGCAACATCGTCTTCAGTCTGGCATGTCTAGATGTGATGCAATATTTTTTTCTCATATAGGTCTCAGGGGACCTATATTTACAGCTCGGACCCGAAAGAGTTAAGTGGTTTGTGTGCAGTAAAATATGTCACGTGGTCTGTCACGTGACTTTAACCACAAAACTATCATTAAATCAAAAACGCGGCTCCGAGTTTAACAGAAACAGTGAAGATAATGAGTGGACGTGGTTAAGATTAAAGCCGTTTATCAATTATGGCTACAATGTTTCGTTAACGAGTTAAGGCGAAAATATGCAAAATAGATCACGTGACTTTTGTACCCTTAATATTTCCTTTTCGCTACATGATAGTCATGTTTTCTAAGCGTGGACTAAAACACTGTGAAAAAGGAATATTTCATCAGGGTTACTTTCTCTTGATATGTTATCGGCACAACCGCATTTCGCTTAAATCATTTTCTCTAATTATGACGTCATCGATCACGTGATACGACAATCATCCACTTAAGAAAGTGGATACTAGTATAATGGTGTGATTAGATTTTGTTTAAACTGTTGTTCCTGTTAGAAACATTTATTTACGGTATATACTGCTTGAGAAAGAAACACTCCTGTATTTTCTTAATACCCCAACAGTATCCTATTACCCTATACTCAAAATAAAGGCTTTTCTAATATCCTTCTAACAACGTTAACGCAGTAGCCAATTCAACTAGTTTGAACTCATCAAAAGCACAACAACAATGTCTTAAGGATATCAACCATTTTAATCAACTATATGTAATTTAAAAAACTATTTACAGGTTATTTCAATCAGTTGACTTATTTAGAAGCAGTTCTTGGATAACATCAGTAATACTCTGTGTAGTACGCTGGTGGGTACGTAGATGGACGTGATGCGAAACTCAGCGACGGTGACAGACCAAGGCGTGCATATTCAGCAGGTACACTGTACTCGTACCCAAGGCACTCTTGGTACACAGGAGACGGTGGTGATCGCCACAGGCCTGGCAGCTCTTGGTAACTGGACAGGGATAGAGGTGAACGCCCGCCATAGACTGGTGAATGGTAAGCATGCACGCTTGGCTGCTGTGGAGAGGACATTTGGTTTGCAAGACTGGTCAGGTAGTCTAGCTTGGCGTGTCGTCGTTCAGCCTCGGCCAGTTTTCTCTTGAGCTTCATTCTCTTATTCTGAAACCAGGTCTTGACTTGATCGTCTGTCATGTTGAGGTCTAAGGCCAGCTGCTTGCGTTGCTTTGGTTTTAGGTAGCGCTCTCTGACAAACACCATCGTTAGCTGTTGAACCTTGTGAGGGGAGAAGGTTGAACGGTTTTTCTTTCTCGCGACAGGAGACTGGCTGGCAGGACTCGGCGATTCTGTGATAAAGAATAGGGGAAAATAATACACTGATCAGTAATCATGAGAGAATGCCTATATACGTTAAAGGATTATCCACCTTTTACGCAATTTGAAAATAATGAGATCGGAGAGTAGGTTCAGATACATACTACCACACGGAATATTTGACAACTGATGTTACAAGTATCATCATAGCATACTTATATATATACTAACTAGAATAGGTTACAAGAGTACTTATTACCTCTATCTTGTGACGACTCTGTTTCACTACCAGACTGACTGGGACTTCCAGATTGTTGGCCTGTTGTACGAACGGGTGATGGGCTGCTTTGTAGGCTTGCTGAATTCTCGGCTCTACAGGAATCTTTCTTGACATCATGCGTATCTCGTAGCAGATCTTCGATCATAAAAGAAGCTTTTCTCTTCACTGGCATAGATTTGTTCTGCACAGGACGTGAATCGTATACGATCTCGATGTCTGTCATTCTTGGTATTGACGAGTGATTGAGGGAGAGCTTTGTGGTCGACGTATATTGCTGTGTTGGCTAATGCAACTGATGAGATGGATATCTAACTGCCGGATTATATACTCAAGTATTATGATCGATATGAAAATAGCCGACTCCATCGGCAAAATACTTTGGTTCTTTAATTGGATTTTGCATGCCGCTGCCGAATATGTGAGTCAAAGGGTATAAAGGAAACTACAGTGTGAGCGTGCGCGCGGTCGGCGAAAAAAGAGCGGGAAATTCAAACAACATGCATTCAAGAATAGCACAAAGTTTTGGAAACTCAAGCGAAAGCCGACAGACGTTTTTGTTGTTGACTTGCTATTGTTGTTGCGTCGGCAGCTTCGAATCATAAAAACAAATCGAAAAAGAGTTATGTCCCCGGCTTTAGATTATTATTTTTATTATTGAAACCGAGCCGATCAATACCTTTGTATGTATTACGCCAATCTTTTCAACTCTTTCGATTTTCCGAAGTAAGGATATTAGGACTTGTACCATTGAATCTTCTGAGTTAAAACGCTTGTGTAGGTGAGAAAAAGATTTGAAGGTGCCGGCGCAGACAAATATAACAGAGCAATGCTAAAACAACACACGTCTTTTAAATATCCCATTTAGTAAGGTTTAAAGTCTTTGGTTTTATCATCCCAAGTTCCCGTTTAAACTCTGATATTACAAAACAACTAACTGGGTTAAGCACTTCGCCTTTCACGGCCTGTAATCCGGTTTTGATTCTCGATCACGTCGCCATATGTCAGTTAAGTTTGTTGTTCGAATTTCTCAGTCCGGTTTTCCTTCCTCGACAAAAAACGACATGATAAATTCGATCTGTGGTTTAGCGTGTTGGATGTTCCAGGTCCGTTAAGATTGATTGTTTTTAGATGTCAGTAGCGAGTATCGCATAATTGTATGGCTCAACAAAACTTGCAGTAATGAAACGCTCTAGGTAGAAATTCCTTTAACGTTCAGACAGCCGTCGTTTTTTGTCAACAATTAATTTATTGCATTCAATTTTAAGATTTCGGATTTTCAAGCAATTGCCCTCAAACTATCATGTGTTATATCCACAGCATTTCCACAGAACTCAAGCATGTTAAAGTGGCTATGTCATGGTACTGCGCATGTATCAAGTAATCGCTCGTTTAGTGGCTTTTGATTGGATACAAACAGTTAAACTTCTCTCCCTCAATGCTTGATTGAAAGTAGTTTCAATATTTTCTCTGGAGACGGTTATATACACTGTTTGTTAGTCATTTTTGCATATTTGCTTTGATTTTAAGCATCCCACATGGCCGAGAGGTTCGTTAGTTCATATCAAAATCGCTGGAAATAGCTCTTTCCGGCCCGGAAAAACGAATCTAAAGTCTTACCGTGACACAGCCCCTTTAAGGGATCAGTAATAACTGTTTTCCTTATGTGAGCACATCCGAGTACGGAAAGTGCGCCAAGTTTCTCACGATAATATTTATCGTCATTCTTGACTCCCTTAAGTGGTTTGTGTGCAGTAAAATATGTCACGTGGTCTGTCACGTGACTTATACCACAAAACTATCAGTAAATCAAAAACGCGGCTCCGAGTTTAACAGAAACAGTGAAGATAATGAGTGTACGTGGTTAAGATTAAAGCCGTTTATCAATTTCAACTTAGAAAAGATGGCTACAATGTTTCGTTAACGAGTTATTAAGGCGAAAATATGCAAAATTGATCACGTGACTTTTGTACCCTTAATATTTCCTTTTCGCTACATGATAGTCATGTTTTCTAAGCGTGGACTAAAACACTGTGAAAAAGGAATATTTCCGCAGGGTTATTTTCTCTTGATATGTTATCGGCACAACCGCATTTCGCTTAAATCATTTTCTCTAATTATGACGTCATCGATCACGTGATACGACAATCATCCACTTAAGAAAGATAAGGAAGTGGATACTAGTATAATGGTGTGATTAGATTTTGTTTAAACTGTTGTTCCTGTTAGAAACATTTATTTACGGTATATATATTTGCCATTAAATGAACCAGGCTGCTTGAGAAAGAAACACTCCACTGTATTTTCTTAATACCTCAACAGTATCCTATTACCCCTATACTCAAAATAAAGGCTTTCCTAATATCCTTCTAACAACGTTAACGCAGTAGCCAATTCAACTAGTTTGAACTCATCAAAAGCACAACAACAATGTCTTAAGGATATCAACCATTTTAATCAACTATATGTAATTTAAAAAAACTATTTACAGGTTATTTCAATCAGTTGACTTATTTAGAAGCAGTTCTTGGATAACATCAGTAATACTCTGTGTAGTACGCTGGTGGGTACGTAGATGGACGTGATGCGAAACTCAGCGACGGTGACAGACCAAGGCGTGCATATTCAGCAGGCACACTGTACTCGTACCCAAGACACTCTTGGTACACAGGAGACGGTGGTGATCGCCACAGGCCTGGCAGCTCTTGGCAACTGGACAGGGATAGAGGTGAACGCCCGCCATAGACTGGTGAATGGTAAGCATGGACGCTTGGCTGCTGCGGAGAGGACATTTGGTTTGCAAGACTGGTCAGGTAGTCTAGCTTGGCGTGTCGTCGTTCAGCCTCGGCCAGTTTTCTCTTGAGCTTCATTCTCTTATTCTGAAACCAGGTCTTGACTTGATCGTCTGTCATGTTGAGGTCTAAGGCCAGCTGCTTGCGTTGCTTTGGTTTTAGGTAGCGCTCTCTGGCAAACACCATCGTTAGCTGTTGAACCTTGTGAGGGGAGAAGGTTGAACGGTTTTTCTTTCTCGCGACAGGAGACTGGCTGGCAGGACTCGGCGATTCTGTGATAAAGAATAGGGGAAAATAATACACTGATCAGTAATCATGAGAGAATGCCTATATACGTTAAAGGATTATCCGCCTTTTACGCAATTTCAAAAATAATGAGATCGGAGAGTAGGTTCAGATACATACTACCACACGGAATATTTGACAACTGATGTTACAAGTATCATCATAGCATACTTATACTAACTAGAATAGGTTACAAGAGTACTTCTTACCTCTATCTTGTGACGACTCTGTTTCACTACCAGACTGACTGGGACTTCCAGATTGTTGGCCTGTTGTACGAACGGGTGATGGGCTGCTTTGTAGGCTTGCTGAATTCTCGGCTCTACAGGAATCTTTCTTGACATCATGCGTATCTCGTAGCAGATCTTCGATCATAAAAGAAGCTTTTCTCTTCACTGGCATAGATTTGTTCTGCACAGGACGTGAATCGTATACGATCTCGATGTCTGTCATTCTTGGTATTGACGAGTGATTGATGGAGAGCTTTGTGGTCGACGTATATTGCTGTGTTGGCTAATGCAACTGATGAGATGGATATCTAACTGCCGGATTATATACTCGAGTATTATGATCGATATGAAAATAGCCGACTCCATCGGCAAAATACTTTGGTTCTTTAATTGGATTTTGCATGCATGCCGCTGCCGAATATGTGAGTCAAAGGGTATAAAGGAAACTACAGTGTGAGCGTGCGCGCGGTCGGCGAAAAAAGAGCGGGAAATTCAAACAACATGCATTCAAGAATAGCACAAAGTTTTGGAAACTCAAGCGAAAGCCGACAGACGTTTTTGTTGTTGACTTGCTATTGTTGTTGCGTCGGCAGCTTCGAATCATAAAAACAAATCGAAAAAGAGTTATGTCCCCGGCTTTAGATTATTATTTTTATTATTGAAACCGAGCCGATCAATACCTTTGTATGTATTACGCCAATCTTTTCAACTCTTTCGATTTTCCGAAGTAAGGATATTAGGACTTGTACCATTGAATCTTCTGAGTTAAAACGCTTGTGTAGGTGAGAAAAAGATTTGAAGGTGCCGGCGCAGACAAATATAACAGAGCAATGCTAAAACAACACACGTCTTTTAAATATCCCATTTAGTAAGGTTTAAAGTCTTTGGTTTTATCATCCCAAGTTCCCGTTTAAACTCTGATATTACAAAACAACTAACTGGGTTAAGCACTTCGCCTTTCACGGCCTGTAATCCGGTTTTGATTCTCGATCACGTCGCCATATGTCGGTTAAGTTTGTTGTTCGAATTTCTCAGTCCGGTTTTCCTTCCTCGACAAAAAACAACATGATAAATTCGATCTGTGGTTTAGCGTGTTGGATGTTCCAGGTCCGTTAAGATTGATTGTTTTTAGATGTCAGTAGCGAGTATCGCATAATTGTATGGCTCAACAAAACTTGCAGTAATGAAACGCTCTAGGTAGAAATTCCTTTAACGTTCAGACAGCCGTCGTTTTTTGTCAACAATTAATTTATTGCATTCAATTTTAAGATTTCGGATTTTCAAGCAATTGCCCTCAAACTATCATGTGTTATATCCACAGCATTTCCACAGAACTCAAGCATGTTAAAGTGGCTATGTCATGGTACTGCGCATGTATCAAGTAATCGCTCGTTTAGTGGCTTTTGATTGGATACAAACAGTTAAACTTCTCTCCCTCAATGCTTGATTGAAAGTAGTTTCAATATTTTCTCTGGAGACGGTTATATACACTGTTTGTTAGTCATTTTTGCATATTTGCTTTGATTTTAAGCATCCCACATGGCCGAGAGGTTCGTTAGTTCATATCAAAATCGCTGGAAATAGCTCTTTCCGGCCCGGAAAAACGAATCTAAAGTCTTACCGTGACACAGCCCCTTTAAGGGATCAGTAATAACTGTTTTCCTTATGTGAGCACATCCGAGTACGGAAAGTGCGCCAAGTTTCTCACGATAATATTTATCGTCATTCTTGACTCCCTTAAGTGGTTTGTGTGCAGTAAAATATGTCACGTGGTCTGTCACGTGACTTATACCACAAAACTATCAGTAAATCAAAAACGCGGCTCCGAGTTTAACAGAAACAGTGAAGATAATGAGTGGACGTGGTTAAGATTAAAGCCGTTTATCAATTTCAACTTAGAAAAGATGGCTACAATGTTTCGTTAACGAGTTATTAAGGCGAAAATATGCAAAATTGATCACGTGACTTTTGTACCCTTAATATTTCCTTTTCGCTACATGATAGTCATGTTTTCTAAGCGTGGACTAAAACACTGTGAAAAAGGAATATTTCCGCAGGGTTATTTTCTCTTGATATGTTATCGGCACAACCGCATTTCGCTTAAATCATTTTCTCTAATTATGACGTCATCGATCACGTGATACGACAATCATCCACTTAAGAAAGATAAGGAAGTGGATACTAGTATAATGGTGTGATTAGATTTTGTTTAAACTGTTGTTCCTGTTAGAAACATTTATTTACGGTATATATATTTGCCATTAAATGAACCAGGCTGCTTGAGAAAGAAACACTCCACTGTATTTTCTTAATACCTCAACAGTATCCTATTACCCCTATACTCAAAATAAAGGCTTTCCTAATATCCTTCTAACAACGTTAACGCAGTAGCCAATTCAACTAGTTTGAACTCATCAAAAGCACAACAACAATGTCTTAAGGATATCAACCATTTTAATCAACTATATGTAATTTAAAAAAACTATTTACAGGTTATTTCAATCAGTTGACTTATTTAGAAGCAGTTCTTGGATAACATCAGTAATACTCTGTGTAGTACGCTGGTGGGTACGTAGATGGACGTGATGCGAAACTCAGCGACGGTGACAGACCAAGGCGTGCATATTCAGCAGGCACACTGTACTCGTACCCAAGACACTCTTGGTACACAGGAGACGGTGGTGATCGCCACAGGCCTGGCAGCTCTTGGCAACTGGACAGGGATAGAGGTGAACGCCCGCCATAGACTGGTGAATGGTAAGCATGGACGCTTGGCTGCTGCGGAGAGGGCATTTGGTTTGCAAGACTGGTCAGGTAGTCTAGCTTGGCGTGTCGTTGTTCAGCCTCGGCCAGTTTTCTCTTGAGCTTCATTCTCTTATTCTGAAACCAGGTCTTGACTTGATCGTCTGTCATGTTGAGGTCTAAGGCCAGCTGCTTGCGTTGCTTTGGTTTTAGGTAGCGCTCTCTGGCAAACACCATCGTTAGCTGTTGAACCTTGTGAGGGGAGAACGTTGAACGGTTTTTCTTTCTCGCGACAGGAGACTGGCTGGCAGGACTCGGCGATTCTGTGATAAAGAATAGGGGAAAATAATACACTGATCAGTAATCATGAGAGAATGCCTATATACGTTAAAGGATTATCCGCCTTTTACGCAATTTCAAAAATAATGAGATCGGAGAGTAGGTTCAGATACATACTACCACACGGAATATTTGACAACTGATGTTACAAGTATCATCATAGCATACTTATACTAACTAGAATAGGTTACAAGAGTACTTCTTACCTCTATCTTGTGACGACTCTGTTTCACTACCAGACTGACTGGGACTTCCAGATTGTTGGCCTGTTGTACGAACGGGTGATGGGCTGCTTTGTAGGCTTGCTGAATTCTCGGCTCTACAGGAATCTTTCTTGACATCATGCGTATCTCGTAGCAGATCTTCGATCATAAAAGAAGCTTTTCTCTTCACTGGCATAGATTTGTTCTGCACAGGACGTGAATCGTATACGATCTCGATGTCTGTCATTCTTGGTATTGACGAGTGATTGAGGGAGAGCTTTGTGGTCGACGTATATTGCTGTGTTGGCTAATGCAACTGATGAGATGGATATCTAACTGCCAGATTATATACTCAAGTATTATGATCGATATGAAAATAGCCGACTCCATCGGCAAAATACTTTGGTTCTTTAATTGGATTTTGCATGCCGCTGCCGAATATGTGAGTCAAAGGGTATAAAGGAAACTACAGTGTGAGCGTGCGCGCGGTCGGCGAAAAAAAGAGCGGGAAATTCAAACAACATGCATTCAAGAATAGCACAAAGTTTTGGAAACTCAAGCGAAAGCCGACAGACGTTTTTGTTGTTGACTTGCTATTGTTGTTGCGTCGGCAGCTTCGAATCATAAAAACAAATCGAAAAAGAGTTATGTCCCCGGCTTTAGATTATTATTTTTATTATTGAAACCGAGCCGATCAATACCTTTGTATGTATTACGCCAATCTTTTCAACTCTTTCGATTTTCCGAAGTAAGGATATTAGGACTTGTACCATTGAATCTTCTGAGTTAAAACGCTTGTGTAGGTGAGAAAAAGATTTGAAGGTGCCGGCGCAAAACTCTGATATTACAAAACAACTAACTGGGTTAAGCACTTCGCCTTTCACCTGTAATCCGGGTTTGATTCTCGATCACGTCGCCATATGTCAGTTAAGTTTGTTGTTCGAGTTTCTCAGTCCGGTTTTCCTTCCTCGACAAAAAAACGTGCTAAATTCGATCTGTGGTTTAGCGTGTTGGATGTTCCAGGTCCGTTAAGGTTTATTGTTTTTAGATGTCAGTAGCGAGTATCGCATAATTGTATGGCTCAACAAAACTTGCAGTAATGAAATGCTCTAGGGAAATTCCTTTAATGTTAAGACAGCCGTCGTTTTTTGTGAACAATTAATTTATTGCATGCAGTTTTAAGATTGCAGATTTTCAAGCAATTGCCCTCAAACTATCATGTGTTATATCCACAGCATTTCCTCAGAACTCAAGCATTTTAAGGGATCAAATTTCGTGTAAAAACTGTTTTCGTTATGTGAGCACTGCCGAGTACGGAAAGTGTGCAGAGGAACAGAACAGGGAGAATTGGCAAAAAAAATCAGGGAGGAGGGTGAAATGTCCAGAAAAACTAGGGAGGAGGAAGAATTTAGCATACAGGGAGGAGGGAGAAATGGGATCTACATACATGCTCTAGGGAGAAATTTTAAAACTCACTAGGGAGGAGGGAGAAATGTGGAAAAAAAATAGGGAGGAGTGAGATTTCACTACCCGTTCCTCTCCATGCACTCTGTCTGGTCAGTGAGCTGGCATTCTGCTACTCTAAGGGTTTCTTGTAATGATCTCTTGATCACTTCCTTGACTGGGGTTAAGCAATTTACCATCGATTGCTTTAACTGTTAAAAGTTGCCCTGTTTAACTTTTCAGGTTCTGTAGCCCCCCAATGCTACATGTTGCAGATGAAGGAGGTAATATTTCATCACGTTTAAAATCTGGTGTTTCCTGTATGTTATCGAGGAGTGCTCTTTTACGTATAATGATTCCTGGTCGTTTCTGACCAAGTTGAACATTCATTAACTTTACAGATGACTTGGCCAGTGAAGCTTGTGTAAAGCGTTCCAGTACACTTGGGGTAGGGTCAAAACACACCCCTATCTGTACCTTTTTTGTTTGGATTGCACAGTCAAACCATTTTGAATTATTGTCATTCCTCTTTATTGGGGACACATTGTGTATAAAACAGTTGACTCCGTTTTTTACATCCTGTGTATTAATATCAGTGGTATCTGTTTTAGAGAGAATAAATACTAAAGAAATATCAAGTGAATTAAAATATAATCATCACATTTTTATATTATTATGCAGCATTGTTCATTTTAAATGTAAAAGAAGGAGCTTCTTTTATAAAAATAGTAACTGAGGTAAGTTGATTTATGTTTTTATCAAAGAGCAATCAGATATGGCCAAATCTCAAATACAGTAAACTGACATGATAATATTCAACTTTATTATATTATTCTTCAAAGAACGTACCCCATATGCACAATAACACACTCAATATGAGACTGTATTGGGGCAGTAACGTTAAAAGGAGTTTCCGTCTTGCACTTGAAACAGGACCCCACATCTTTATCTTTGCCACGAAGCACGGAGTTCAAAGAGTGCCACATTTCCTTAGGACCCGCGACTGAGTCTATTAATTTCTTATAACTGAATACCCAGCCTCTGTTACCTTTATCTTATCTTTCTGTTGGTGAAGTTTTCAATTTGCGATAATTGTCCCATTATTGCTGCTGAGTGCCAGATCTTTTCGCAACTTTTAACGCATAATCTCTTTCGGCCATCAGCTCCTTAAGATCATTAGTAACTAAGGCTTGGATGCACCTTTTGTTCTTAATTTCTTTACTACGCCGATTTGCAACATCAATGAAAAGACTCCAGGCCGGTGGAAACAACATCAATAATATCGTCAAAAGACTACAACATTCCAGCGAATGTCAGCAACATCTCTGCGGAATTGTTACGCACTACTGTACCGCGTGAAGGATCTCACTTCGCGAATTTCCGTGGGAACTTTACAAATTCTAGCTTTCTTAGTAGCAAACACAACAGAGTGATCACTTGCTCCAAATTCCTGCACTCCATGCCAAACAATGCGATGGGTGTTGTTGACAACAATAAGATCAATAGCAGTACACGCAGGTTGGTTCATTAATGAGCTGATTGAGACCATGAAGTCGAGTTGTTTGTATTAGTTTCCTTGTATATTTACACAATTTAGGAGCAATAACATCAGCACATGGATGAACATGTATGGATCATTCAGGGACAACCTACTACACAAGGGCTGGCCGCGCCATAATCTAGATATATAGAGACTTTAGCATTAGTAATGTATGGTTGGAAATTACCTTAGCATTTTGTTTTATTAATATAGAAAGGGAGATCTGACATTTGACCGAGGTCCCTGTTGTTACGTCATAGCCTCGCTCTGATGTAAGCTCGCGGGCTTTGTATGAGATCTGCCATCTTGGAAATAAACTTGTTGTTTGTTAATCTAGTCCTCAGTCATTTTACTAATCTTAAATAATACTACAATAAAATACTCCCAAAATTTGGGAGTATTTGATCACGTGATCCAGCCTTTACTACAGGGTCTTCCTTCTACGAGCTCCTAATGAGAGGAATCGCTCACTTAATTAATTCATTAACGTCAGTAAATAAGATCTTACCCACCTAGAGCTAGAGTTCTCAAGAAAACTTTAAGAGATTTTCTGGAACTAGAACCCCGCTCCTCCTACTCGTATACGTAACACTGACGTAATGCAAACGTCGCAACCACTAGACAAAACAACCATCGTCACTGAATTGCTGTAATTTTTTAAATTTTAAAACCACTGCTAATCTATGTATTTTAGCCAATCAGAGTTGGAAACGCGGAAGACCCTGGAAACGAGGTTGCCAGCACAGATCAGTAATCAGACCGGCAACACTTTACAAAACTCTAGTGTCACGTGACTAGCTTGGCGGGAAACATTACGTCATGCAAATACTACAGACATGATTTTTTTGCAATTTCCAACGACCTCTTCTACTTCCAAGAGCTATTTACATCTCATATGTGGTCAAATGTGTTGAAGCACTTTTGCCTAATTAATACGTGAATCCATGGACACTTCACCACATACTTTGACATCTACTTTTTCACATGGCTCTCAAGACGAAGATTACAGGCACTTTTGGCGGATAGGACTTTTAGAAAGGATGTAAAAAAGTCATATCCAATCAGCCTAATGATTGCCGACATCAGGATGATATATAAAAGTTGTCGTAATATACTTGGTCGGTTAAATCACGAGAAAGGAGCAGGCAGCCATAACATTATAATCCGTGAAGGGAATCGTTTGGCCGACAGGTAATCCAGGTGAGCATTCTAAAAAGGTGTAGATACACAAGTTTGCACCCTGCTTTTGAACAACATCGTTATAACTGTTTTAAACTTAAACATAAATTCAAAACAAGGTTCAAATTCTATTTTGTAAAGTATTACTTTTAGTGATGTCTGCATGTACTACCACTATAGGCTTCCAGCTTGAAGAATCTTCCAGTCGTTAGCAAATCAAAATAAACCTTCAGCATTTTCTCCTTGGCTCTGCTCGACCTTTAGAAATCGTAGAGAGAATAATCAATTATAACTTTAAAATAACATGGGCATAACATCGCATAGCTTTTTCAAGGGTACCAAGAGGCCTAGAATCAAATGGCAAATGAAAACGTGAGACTGAAACTGATGAAGAAAATAAATTTTCGTCTAAAATTGAAAAGGAAAAACGTTTTCTTTTTTCAATGTTTTCAGGGCCACATTTTGTCTCAGAGCGGAAGTTCTAAAACTTCGCGTGCACTCGACTACGTTTCATCAATTTGTTGTCAACCACTCGTCCTCCAGGCCAGTTATCAGTACAATGGATAAGATGGCAACACAAGTAGCTTATGGCTGCATCTCAGTTTTATCAGTTATTGGCAATGCTTTGGTCATTTTGTTTTTCCTCCACCAACGAAGTCGACTTCAGAAGCCATACAGCATTATGATATTTTCTCTTGCTATGGGCGACTTCCTCGCTGGCATATTCGTCTTCTTTTCCCCTGGCTTGGTTTTTTCTACCCCGTTATACGAACCAACATCTGCATTGGCTCTCCAGTTCTACTGCCGTTTATTGCGGGTTCGAGTCTTCGTCTTTGGACTCGGATTCGCGTCTACTTACATCTGCCTCTTACTAGCCATTGATCGCTGGTTTGCTGTAGTCAAACCCATGAGGTACAAACAAGCCCTAACAAGAACCAAAACGCTACTTGGTGTGATGTTCGCCTATGCGGTTGCAGCTTTTCTGGCGTACGTAGGGTCGCCAGCGCTTCGTGTCGCCCCTAAGAACCCAGTGGGTAGACGCTGCACCTTACTTCCCACAATTCCCGATGATACAATATACAAGGCCAAAGCCTTTGTAGGGTTCATATTCAAGGCTCCGTTACCATTCTCATTGATCGTTGTCCTGTATGCGCACTTGGTATACACGCTGAAAACAAAACCCGCCGTAAGTGCCCAAGATAGTTCAGTTACCAAGCGAGTAACCATCCTCGCTGCGTTGGCTACAGCGGCTCTCATCCTCACTTGGATGCCGGTGTATATCAACTATTTCCTGATCTCTCTCGGTACCGGCATGAGCACATTGTGGCACCACAGATTCCTCTCGCTCTTGGCAGTCTTTAACAGCTGTGTGAACCCTGTGATATATGGTTTGGCCAATAGAGAATACCGTAAAGGATACTGGGAAGTACTTACTAAATGCCTTCCTGGAGCGAAAATTAGAGCGAACAGGGTGGAGGCGAGGCAGGAGCTCGAGTTGAGAGGAATCAACAATTAGTAATAGTAATAGCATGGTTTGCACTGGTATTTGGCATAAATACCCCGAGAGAGAGATTTATGCCAAATATCACGTACAAACCATGCTATTAAATGTTTATTATATGAGCTAAAACATTTTCTGGGGCAATTAATCCCCTCACTGCTTGATCGTGCTCCGTCAAAATGGAGTCATGCTCAGACAGAAAAGGCATAACAATAAAAAAGATTTGAAAGAATAGAAAACTTACACATTTATGTGATCATTTCCTTGTATTTTTTTAGTTCTTCATCAAGTTAAAGTCTTGCGTGTTCCTTATAGTGGCGATCCCGCCGTGCTGGGGATTTTCTGGTCAAACTTCGGGGGGGGGGGGGGGCTACTAGATCTGCATTGTGGCTTGCCCAAAAAATTGTGACCCTGCAGGTCTCTGGTCTCACAAAATAATGACCCTCCCCTGAAATAAGCCTATAAATATATATAACCTATAAAACAGGAGCATATTAAAATTTGCCCCCCCCCCCTAAATGGGAGCATAAAAAATTGTGGCCCCCATACAAATCCCCCCCCCCCCCTCCCACCGCTAAATAATGTCCGGTCCCTAAGCTTGCTTTTCCAAGATTTCCCCCTTCGTACTTTCGGGTACTGAAACATGTCCGCCATTTTTCAAGAGAAGATCGAAAAGATACTGGTTGCGTGTTTTCCAAATATGGCAATAGCTACCATATATGGGTTTGTAATATACCTACATGTAGGTATTACAAATTACGCTGAAATACTACTGCTCTCAACCAATCTAATGACAGAAATTTCTTAGCTTGTATTAAAAACGGAGGAATATCGCCGATAGGTGGACCACTGCGTCACAAGCCGTGAAACAAGCCGTGATGACAAGTCCATAATGCGCGATATATGTCATTGCACAGGAGTGTTTCTGGGCCCTTGTGTTGGCCCCTAAAACAGTAGATGGTGTGTCTATTTATAGTCGCGAAGTTCTGGTATGCGATTACGTTGTCTTTTGTTCACTTGCGCTTTAGTATTTTTAGCAGTTTGAACCGTGTTAATTACAATTTTTCAGTGCATCCTGATTGGTTAAAAGTGACGGCCTTGGTTTCTTCTCGCCGGAAACTCTATGCTAAAAATAACTCTTACTGTCTACAGTGTTGTGTGAGAATATAATGTGGGAAGAGGAACAATCCTCTGTAATATACTCCTGATATGTTCATTAGCACAGCAATGAATTAAAATACGTTTTCAAATAATTAAGTAGGGTTATTGGTCTGGAGCGACAGGTATGGGATTTATTCGCCTCGGGTGTCGCCCTCGGACGGAAGGCCGATAAAATGCTTACTTTTTCACAATGACGAGGTTTACCATTGTACGCAATAACGATATCATTTTTTTCATAAATCATTAGGAAGCATTGTTTTCCTAGTACATTGTTGCATATAATTACTGTTCACAAGGCTTCTCATTATTTTTGTTTTTCTCGTTTCTTTGAACCAACGTTGCTTGTAGTGTAGTGTAGTGTAGTGTAGTGTAGTGTAGTGTAGTGTAGTGTAGTGTAGTGGAGAGCACATATATCCCCATGCATTTCGATAATTTTAACCATATGTACAGAAAACATCATTATACGATGTATATCGCATAAAATAACACATCAATATTAGAGTTCTTTAAAAAAAATGGGTGTTGTATCAGAAAGAGCTGTGAAGTGACAGTGATTTGAAATCAGAGATGCACATGAGATAAACAATATAACGAGGCCGGCTTTCTAGCCTCCTCACAGTCATGCTCCTCTACAGGGAAGTGGCGATAAATCAACACCAGTTTCCTGTGTTACTTTAAAACTTGAACATCGATATGAGTGATCTTTGCCTAAAAGCGTAGGATAAGTGAACAAAATATGTTGGCACTAATCGAGCGACGAAAAAGTAGATAACTAGTAAAAACAATTGTATTTGAAAAAATGCATGGATCCTGAGAAAGCTCCTAAGCAAAAATAAGTAAGATAGTCGACCAATCTTCGGGCTATTTTATCCACCTTACACTGCAGTCAATACAATTAAATGGAGTAACTCTGGAAAGATATTTCTTGATTATTATGCCAAATTTGTTGCTATAAATACGTGCAGCGGCTTTGTATGTAGCCACTCATAATTACGATCAATATAATTTTGCGATACCGAGAGTGGTCTTATTTGTGGATCGCCTGAGTTTCAGTTAAGAAAATCAAGTGCTCGGGAGAAGGTAGGAAGACAAAAATCAAACGAAGTGGGGAGGGACCATGTGAATGGGTGTCTTAGTATGGTTTTACGTTGGCAAAAGGACTGTCTGAAGAAGGTATAGCGACGGTTGTTCCTTTTAAAGATTGCATCAAGTACGCAGCCATTAGACTGGGATATTGAGGCTGTTTCTTGCCATCGAAGCCAAATTTCTAATGCGTCTTATCGTCTGTACTTAAGGCAAATTCTTCACGACTACGCATTAATTATTTCTAGATAGCGCTCCTTAAATGGTCGGGCAGAGACCCAATTTATCTTCGAGTGTTCAGCTTGATGCGCTCACGAGTGAGTTATCAAGTTAAACACGCGAGAAGATAAATTATGTATACCCAAGCCAGTCATGTAATTTACTTTTTATTGCATTTCTAATTTTGAAGATCAGTAAAATCGACGTGTTTTTTTTTTAGCCTGTACGTCGAACCAAGTCAGAATCAAACAACTTTGTTCAAGACTACGAGCTCGATGTTGCTACTGGCAGATAGTTGGCGAAGGGCACAGCCCAAATAGACCTAGTCAGCGTGCCTGTTTGTTGCCCTATTTCAGACCACGCTGATAGATAACCGAGAAAGATGATAATATCGCGCTAAACGTTTCGAAGAGCTTTATTCGGCAAGGCCTTTCATGCAATAGCGCATCGAGCGTGTTCTGTTGATGACGTCAAACTAGACCCAGTACCAATTTTGTAAAGCGCTCTAGTGCGCTTGATTTTCGTCCACAGGCAACCCAAGACACGTTTTTGGGCAACTTTGAACGGCCAATACACCACGACAAATAAATCAAATCGACTTTTTATTCAGGAATCCTTTGTCTATGGCCTCTAGTCTCTTCGTAAGAAATATAATCAGCCAGGACTTATATGTACTTTAAGGACGTTTTAATATCCAAAATGCTAATTACATGACGTCAGGGGAGGTATCTGCAATCACTTCTTAGTGGTTGTGAATGGGCGTTTCTACTGATATAGGTAAACAAATTTCTAAAATCATTTTATTTCAACCATGGGTATAACACTGATAATTTAAAAAAATTGTTTAATTGTAACAAAAAAAAATTGTATAATAATTGTGCCTCCCCTGACGTCATGTAATTAGCATTTTGAATATTAAAACCTCCTTAACCCAGCGGCACAGCATTCAAAACAAGATATATTGGGCCATTCTACTATTCACTTGATGTAGAATTGATATCTAAAATAAAAAAATAAGCTTCATAGGCACTTTAAAAACTTTTATTTTCCTATTTTACGCAAAAAAGCAATTCTATCTATAGCGATGTTTCGTGTTGATAAACATTGCAATTGTTATGCTAATGTACCAACCATGATTTGTAAAGCCTGCTTTGTGTTAGAAACCAATCGATCTCTGGTTGGCACATTAATGACAATGGATGACGACACACGAAACATCGCTATAGCGAATTCTAGAAGAGTGAGAAATAAAATAAAAATGTTTGATATGTTTTGATATTTGATAATTATAATACCTAGTTCTGTGTTCGTTTGTCGCGTGCCCGCATGCCATCATTTGTACGGGGAAAAAGTGTCGAGCTTACAAGCAGAACAACTTGAATTTCCGCAACAAGTGACTGTCGAACACGTAACTGCTCTACGATCATCTAACCTCTCGGTTACAGAATTTATTGTATGAAGCGAAAGGCTTAAAGTTTAAAGATAGGAAGAACTACTTGTACAATATATTTCTATATATTGAGCAAGGAAATTACCCCGGCTAAAGAACTGAAAATTGCTAAAATGATACCAATGTTCAAATCTGAGGATGAAACTGACCCGAAACATTATCGCTGAACAGCTGCATGGAAGCCTCAGTTATAGGTACCATAATAATCCTATTACCATACGGTAATAAGGTCAGGGCCCGGTTGTTCGAAGCAAGGGTAAGCACAACCCCGGGGTTAAATGAGGCTAACCCCGCCAACCCGAGAGTAAACTGTACAGATTACAATTACAGATTTAGCGCTATCACATGCAGGGATAAAGTTGCCCTTGCTTCGAATAACTGGACCAAGGTGTAGAGCGCCGGTCGTGAATGCGGGAGGACGTGGGTACAAATCGCGACCGCGTCCTTGGGAAGGGACGTGAAAGTAGTTACCTTCTTTGTGGTCTTTATTGCCCACATAACAATTATTGACGTAATGATCAAGACATGTTGGTGGTTAGTTGCACCTGTTCATAATGATTATAACACGGCCGTTGCAGGCTTGAATCTCTCTTGTTCGAGCACGCAAGGAATATCTTAACTCTTCCGCTCACGTTTGGCTTTTGGTCTATTTTGGCATATCACGCGAGGCATTTTAAACTACAACCTTTAATTCAGTTTTACTCGAATGTTACGTCTTAAGGAGACTATTTTAGTGTTCCAGACAGGGATATACGAATGAGTAAAATGTGTAGAACTGACAAGAAAACCCTTCAAATAGTCCTAATAAGCCTTTTGAAGCTAGAAACAGTCACGTGCTGATATATCACTTCAATAGCGAATGAATTGCGCTCGTGATCCCCATGAGAAAGGCTTAGTTTACTGGATGGCAGACAAACATGTTAATAACACGCCTTTAAACATATGAATTAAGATTGTTTTGCTACCCAGTACAACCACGTGATTGCATTCCTGCAAAATGCCCATTGGTCTTGGCCGTAGAGTCGTAAATTTAAATTCTACGACGTGCACCATAAACATGCAATATATAGATGTACTTATCGAAGGAAGGAAAGCCTTGTATGTTTCACTTTTCTACTTGCTGCAAATAAGGATGACAAAACTTAGCCTTTGCGATTCGATTGTTGTCTTTTCGTCCTTGCATCATTTCTTCTCAATATTACAATAGATAAAGGTGCTTAGCCCGGTCAAACTATCGAACATTAGTGTTGCATTGCACGATGCCACTTTGTTGAAACAAACACTTTCAATAAGTTGTGAGTACGCACCATATGTGTGTAATAACTTGCCTGCCATAGCAGATAATAGCTCTTCAGTTTACCAATTCCAGAGTTCCTGTAACATTTTCTGATTGACCGTATCATTGCTTAACGAGTTGTTAATCACTAATGTACGTGCATGTGTGTGGTGTGTTATTAAATATCACTGCTCAGCATTCAGGCAGTGGATCGATTAGCTTGCTATTTGGTAATTATATACGATGAGTCGAGGATCAAACCACAGTCGCTTATAAATTGATATTAGAAAATGGAAGAAAAGAAATGTGCGGTAATTGCGACAAGAAATGAGATGTGGATTTTCAGTGTTGCAATAATATCGAAGGCTATCGTATAACATTTTTCTTCTTCAAATTTTGAATTACTGTTAAAACCGAGTAAGGTTAAAAGAAAACCGCAACTTTAAACATCTGGTCTAGTAATTACCGCACAAAGCATTATTTTCTATGGACAATATTTTCCTCTGCTTTTCATTTGAGAAACAAAACAAGATAGTATTATATAGCTAACCATTGGTACACTAACTTAAATTCGTCAACACTCACCGTGTCTATATATTTACCATTACATTGTTGGTATGCGAAAAGTTCCCAAAAAGCTGCCAAGTTTGTGAGAGTTTATAGCACGTGGACTTGGGTTATAGCAATATACAGCTGTCGACATATTGGTGTAAATAAATTAATGCTACTAATTATCGTCATTACCGTTTCAAACCATACATGTTTAGTCATTTCCCAAAGCATTAGCGGCGGTTTATAGTAGCATTGAACTAGTAAGCAGGCTTTTCAGCATAATCGATATTAGCTTACATCATAAACCAGCAAAACATTTTTATATTATGGGTGGATTTCCATTGTAGCGTTTTTCTCTATGTATGTAAAACGTGCATAAAAAGTAACTTGTTTTACGAGAGTAAATCCCCATTTTAAAAACGTAAGTAAAAGATCGCGGCGTTTTAAATAAAAAAACTTTAGACGTCACAGTGGAATTATTTACGGACGTTTCCTTGACGCATGTTTTACTTCCGTAAAAAGTACTCATTGGCGCATCTATAATAATTAGGCAGACTAGCCAATCAAATGACGCGACCAGATACTGGCTGCATAACGTCATCAGAATGAATTGTTTGGCCTCGAATCGCAGACGTCTCTCTCGGGGACGCGTTTTGACGGTGGATCCGGATGCAAGACGGCTGTATTCGCAGGCTACGAACGCAATTAAAGCGCCAATAACCAACCTTTTCTCTGAGCTCGCCTCTATGTCAATAGAAGTATTAATATAGGCCGTTGAATTCTCACTGAAGTTTATGTTACGCCAGTTATCTGAGGGTCCGCGGAGCACTGTTTTGAGAGAGGGGAGAGGGACTAAATCGAATGAGGTAACTCGTGACAGTCTGGTGAGACTGAGACGTGGGACCTACGATAGTACGTCCTTATTTTACAAAGGCAGCACCTTCTACTCAGTTATTTACCTGAGTGTTAGTCCGACCGGGATTTGAACCCGCGACTTCCCGCACGACAGACCGGAGCTCAGTAACCACTGAGCTAACAGGGAGGCGGGCCTTGGTTATGCCATGTTGACGAGTTTAAAGCAGGACGAAACATCTGTACATGGCTGTTTTCTTGTTCGAGTCCTTACGTATATCAGATTAAATTAAACGTAGTGTTGTGTGGAAGAGTTTGCTGATAGTTTTTAAAAGATAATAAGGCGGCTTATTGTGATCTAATTAGGTTCGGTATACATAAGTAGAGGGACGCCTGAAACCTGCTTGAGCAAATGAGACCGAAGCCATGGCAAGGCTCTTCAGAAATGTAAACTAAATGCGACGTGGGTGTTTTCTTTCGCTGTATAAATGATTACTAACCAGACATTTTCATCTCCCCGATGTCAAATTCGGCAATCTATTTTAGCCTATTTTTGGCGGAAAAAAGGTCCAATAATTTATGCTTACTGTGATGTACATTTATGATGTATTAAAAGCAGCCAAAACAGTACTATTTTTTGCGGTTTGGTTATCATAATTGGTTAATTTGGCTATTATGTTCTACTGCATTTATTTAGTGATGTGTAGTGTAAATATTAGATTGCGGTGGTTTTTTTATCGCGACTTTTTTTAATGATAAGAAAGCTAGACATCTGGTCTCTAGCAAATACCGCAAATGCACCGCAAACCTCTCAACTCCAAACATACGAACGTTTTATGCACGCCATTGGAACATATATAAAGACCCAGAAAGTCGTCTTCGCTACACACTCATAAAAAGAGAGTAAGAAAACGAACTGAGCAAGAGTTTTAGTGAAACGCCATGGCATGTACGAGTACGTTGGTCCTATTTCTGTTCGGCGCTATTCTTATCTGCCAAGCTTCTGGATTTCTGGATGAGTTGCTACAAGAGAATCGTAAGTCAAATATAAACGATTTATTGAATTATTTTTGTGAATGTGTTTCATTGTTGTTTTAGTTCAATATTGGGCCTATATTGTATGTTTCATTATTGGTTTAGTTCAATATTGGGCCTATATTGTGTGTGTCCATTATTGTTTTAGTTCAATATTGGGCCTATATTGTATGTGTTTCATTGTTGTTTTAGTTCAATATTGGGCCTATATTGTACAACAATGTTCGAACGTTTATCTCTGCCTTACATTCTCTCGATTTTGTAGAAATTAAACTACAAAAATGAAATAGTCTATAGAGGTATTCATGTTCATAATTCGAATATTTCTATCATCCCGGCATTTTTTGCAGGGGACTCACTCCAAGCCCTAATCATAAAACGCAGAAGCGCCAAATATAGTTTATCTAGTAAGCAAAATATATTCGTTTGTATTTCGTTAGATAGCTGTAAAAATTCGAAAACACGATAGAAATACCAGGCTTTGGCATTTTCGATCCATAGCCTACTAATCAGTATCCGGCTTCGTGTATATACAAAATTAGTCTTTTCAGTTCTTAAAGTGTTTTTTTTCATCGTTGCTGTTAGTTTTGTACTATAATGAAAGTATTCATCTATTATTTGCCATTAGTTTAAATTGTGTGTAAAATGGTAGTATACATTTGCAACTGAGGAGAATAAGCTAACGGCTATGTTCGATTGATTTTCAGTTGCCGATGTCCCTGAAGATCCAAAAGGTAATAACTTTATATGATTAGACTAATAAAAAATCAACCACATTTTTCACTACGTTCAGTATTTATAACTCACAGCACTCCACTCACATGTTGATTGTCACCGGAGAATCCGGAGAAAAACCCTCAGAGCATTAGCGAGAATCAACAGACTCTACTGACTCAGATATGACGCCGTGTACCCAAGGGGGGGGGGGGGGGGGGTACTCCCTATAATGGACTATAAGGAGAGGCTCCGCCCGACAGGGGTACCTTTTCATGCTGGAGGTATACATATCAAAGTCATTGCGTACAAAAGCCTACATATCGATAACCGGTGACTCACTTCCGGTATCGGCCCAGTCATTTCACTCAAAAATACCGACATGGATTTGGGAGCTATGTTGCCTTATAAAACAAATAAAATGATATATGACTTCCACTTACCTTCAAATCAAAGTTAAGTAACATCTAATCTGCAACTGGTAACTGTTTGGAGTGATTATGTTAAGATTTCAACCGGACAAATTTGAATTTGCTTTCGCGAGTAAAGTCAATTTTTACAAGGCGTTACTGGTTTAGGAACTACCAAGCAGAGGAAAACTGGGTTTAGCTTGAATACGCATGTCTAAACTGACTACTTACCGCTGAATTCAGATAGAAGAATAAATTTGCAGTATTCTGATGTATAGAACATTGAGTTTCTCACGTTTAGAGTGGTACAAATTACTGTTAAAGTTCCATTTCGTCATGATTTCGTAATAGTTTTCTTGTGTGACCTTTGGTATGGCGAGAGCTGCAGTAGGAGATAATTTGGAGCAGAGAATTCTGCTTCGTATAGTTTCGGTATCAACAGGTAAGCCAAATTATAAACTTGTAATGCGACTGAAGTTGTTCTCTCTCTCAAATAAAATCGCATTTATTTCAAAGCGATGACCAATAGCAAATGTCCTCTTCTGTGTGCAATGATTTTATATGAAAAGGGTAGGGATTTCACGAGTTGAAGTATTGAAAAGGGTAGTGAAAACAGTCATTTAGGTATTTAATAAGGCCTTTCAAAGTATCTCGAACAGACGCACCTAACGGCTGATTCATCCAAGCTAAGTATTTTAAGGAGTTACGCAAGTGAAAAGTTTAGTAAAAGGTACATGAATTAAAGGGTTACCTTTTGTGTCAAAAATGGTATACAAAAGGGTAAGGGTTTGGACCTCGGGGCGGAGCCTCCCCGTATAAAACTTTGTTGAGTACCGTCTGGGAATCTATCTCAGGCAACAGAGGTGAGAAGCGAGCGGTTCTCCGCGTCACCCTGCTCTCCAGTATGACATGATTATAATTATAAGCTGTACTCTGTCTATAGTGTTAAAAATACAGCAACCAAGTACTAAACACTACGTAAACAAACACAAAGGGAAATAAGTCAGCCAATGCTTTACTAGCTTTGCTTTCGTGTTTATTATTTCAAAGGTTTTAATGCTAATAACTGCCATTATATCACACTTGACACGATTTTCATTGTTCTTCATAGGGGTGAAACTCTGGTATAAACCCGTTGAACAATAGACTAATTAAATAACAATAAATCACTTTCATACCTTGAACCTTCGGTTCTAATCCCTAAACATCCATCGGGGCCTACGGTTAGAACCTCGGTTCTCGGTATGAAACTCTTACTTCCCAACATTTTTAAGTTGAGGAACATTTCTTAAAACACACTGGCAAGGAAGCACTTATAATGAAAGTCAGAATGTTTTAAATTTGAGCGAAGATTTCATGGTTCGGCCCCAGGCCCCATGACGGGGTATTGCCAGGAGCGTCCATATATATGTCCTATATAGTTATCACAGCGTTTTTACAAGTTGGGCTATTTTTAGATTATTTCCCCCGCAATAAATGGTTGCACCGTCGCGGAACAAAATATGCCTCATTAGCTACTTTTGTTTTACCAAACACTATGGCTGCTACGCTTTTCTGATTTGATTCCCTTAGGAATAATTCCAACTCAACAATATCGGGAAACCGTTCTAAAAATAACCTAACTTGTGAAAACGTTGTGCCATAGGCCTAGTATGCGGGATGGACGCTCCTAGTTATCAGGGCCTAGTATGCGGGATGGACGCTCCTAGTTATCAGGGCCTAGTATGCGGGATGGACGCTCCTAGTTATCAGGGCCTAGTATGCGGGATGGACGCTCCTAGTTATCAGGGCCTAGTATGCGGGATGGACGCTCCTAGTTATCAGGGCCTAGTATGCGGGATGGACGCTCCTAGTTATCAGGGCCTAGTATGCGGGATGGACGCTCCTAGTTATCAGGGCCTAGTATGCGGGATGGACGCTCCTAGTTATCAGGGCCTAGTATGCGGGATGGACGCTCCTAGTTATCAGGGCCTAGTATGCGGGATGGACGCTCCTAGTTATCAGGGCCTAGTATGCGGGATGGACGCTCCTAGTTAACAGGGGCTCCTGGTATTTCATATGGTCTGTGGATGGAATATGTACCGAAGATGAGATATAGCTTTTATAGCAGCTTTATTTTAATGAAAATACATTTACTTCATTTTAGTGTGTCACAACATCTACGGTTCTCATATTTGTGGAACTGTAAGTATGCTCATATACTAAAAATAAACTATAGAATGCAATAATGCTGATTTTATTTACAATGGTCAGCAATGATCACATGAGAAAATCAAAATTATGCAAAAATAAGTAATCCTGTTTAAATTTGCTTTATACGTTGTGACGTCATCTGTACTCTAATAGTTTTCTATACAAAATATATAAGTTAGCCATGGCTTTCCAGCCTCGTTTTCATGTTTTCTCAAAGGTTTAATAACTTTGGAAGAAATTGTTATAAATTTATGAACTATTTTTTTCTGTATTTATTGCATTTATGCTAATTAGGTCACGCTTTTTACATATATTAAATATACTCGCAGACATAAACTCGCAACTTTATTTAACGTCAGTAACTCGTAACAGTCTCGTAAACTTGAGAACGTGAGATTGATAAACTTGAGGCCGACATGGTAACTACGATTTTACGTCCTTATCCGAGAAGTCGTGAAGATCTAACCATTTATTTTGCAGTTCGAGAACGAGATTGTTTCACATAGGCTGTACGTTCTACTCAGTTATTTTAAGACCGTGAGTGTTGTTGGTCCGGCCGGGGTTTGAACCCGCGACCTCCCATACGACAGACCAGAGCCGCTTAGCTAACTGGGAGGCGATGAAACAACCACCTCTCATTAACTATGTCTTTCTTAATTGTACCAGATAATCGACCGAGAACTCCACTGCAAGAAGTACAGATCCAGGATGGGCACATTTGCTCGAAAATTCTGTAAAAAGCTGTGTAATAGATGCTAGGTAACTATTTGTCTTCTGACATTATAGTATTTTGTTATCAGACCGCGGACTAGACTACACTGTACGTTACGATGTCATACCACACTTAAACTTCTGATTTAACTAAATATTAGTTTTGAAAAAAGAGCAAAACATTTCCAAGAAAGCATAAAGGAAAGATGATAGTTCCTCATTTGGCCTAACTTTTCCTTGACATCAAAGTTTTTTTCAAATATAAGAGTTGATAAAACCATTGTCTAACTTTGCCGACGTTTTAGCAGGAACTAGTGATCTACCACAATCTACAATAACTATTTTACAACTATTTTTAACCATATCTTGTTACTGATTTTTCTTCCAGATGAATGCGACGACTTCACTGACTGTAATGTAACAAGGGCACCCAACGAAATTTTCGGTTAAAAAGCTGTTCGGGAGAGTAAGTTGGCCTAAAACTTTCGGATTTGAAAAAAATGTCCCTAGAAAATTGTTTTCTGAAATACTGGCTAGAAAATTTGTTTTCAATCCCTAGAAAATTATAGAAGAAAAGGGAGACTAAAAGGTTTCCCCTAAAATATTCGTACGTCCCATTTCGTCTGATCAATAGAGTCAGAACAACACATTTTTATTCCCTAAGAATTGCCTAAAGGAAAAAAGAATCCCTAAAAAATTCGTACCTCCACAAAACTTTGCAACATGAAGTTACTTGGGCTAGAAAATTCTTGTTTATGTTCTAGACTACTAACAAATTCGTAGGCCTGGAATATTTTGCCATAGTATTTTCGGTTGACGCGATTTCCACCTAGAAAATCCGAACAGCTAATAGGTTTCTAGAATACGTCAAAAGACATAGTAGGCGCCTTAAAATGGCTAGATGAGTTGCAGACAACTGGTTTCAAACGAGTTTCAAAAATCTTTCATCAGAATTGTCTCGCTGAAGCTCTGAACTCTTCGAACTCACTGTAATGGAGTGTAATACTCAACACGTGTGCTTTTGAAAATACCAAGTTTCAAAGGAATCGGTTGTTTTCACAGTGTTACGAGCACGCAAAGTTCGAATCAATTGCAGACAAATGTATGTAATTTTCCGTTGGAGGGCTGCCATTCATCACACATTCAACTGTATTTTTTACGACTATGACTTCGCGAACTCGTAACTCTGTGGGAAAACAACCTATTGCTTTGAAGCTTGTCAATCTTGCTAATTTTGAGGTGATCTTTCTAGTTATGTTATCATTTTTCTCTTTCATGAATTTTCAGAGAAACATGTGTTGGGTGTTACGTTATAATGCCATTGACTGGAGTTGTGATATAAGTATTCGCTGATAACTGAGTCACCCACTCGGTCCTCTTCACGGCAGTTCACACCTTAACTATGTTCACACCAAAGTAGTGGAAGAGGCACCAAATTACCCCATTCTTTGGTGCGCTATGTTAATTTTTGGTGCGCGCTCATTAATTCGGATGACGTCACAATCCTATTGTCTTGGGCTCATGACTAAAATGCGGCGTACGCCGCATTTTGCGTGTGTCTATTGGTTGAATTAATTAAGGAATGCGCTGCAGCTCATTATTATTCCGCTGCAAGGGGGTGAAATTAATAAAGTACGGCGCTCTCATGAATAAAGTGCGGCGCTCTCATGAATAAAGTGCGGCGCTCTCATGAATAAAGTGCGGCGCTCTCATGAACAAAGTGCGGCGCTCTCATGAACAAAGTGCGGCGCTCTCATGAATAAAAGGGAGGTGAATAAATTATCTATTCGCTGAGGCTCGTGAATAAAGTGTGGTGGAATCTGATGACGGCATAGAAGGCGGAGGATTTAAATTTCAGCTGCACAGCAGAACCCCTACAGAACGCCTAAACTGTCTTTATTATTTTCCTTACAGCTATTACCTTCGCTCTCACTCGTAACGTAATTCTGAGATCAGAATATTTATAAACCTTTACAGTAAATCCACTATGACTCATACGAGCAACTTTTCTATTGTCCTTAGGGATTAACGATAACTGAAGGGCCATCAGTACAGTTTGATAGAAACAATAGTCCTATTGTTTTGAGGAAAACTCTTGAGATGTAAATTCTTCTCTAATACTGAGCTATAATTTCATACGAATAAAAACAAATCCACCAGATAAATTAAACAAAGTTTATTCAATCTCAAAAACACCAATTTACAGTTCATTTTCCTTATAGTCGCGGAGTTGATAACTTTCTTATTTCTCAGTTCTTGGGTTGATATAATGTACCGTGTTACAAGATTACACTGATTTATGTTTCATTGATTTTTATCTTGTTGACAAATGCTACAGACAGTTGTGTTTTTACCGAGGAGAGGAAAATTATTGACCTAGGTAGTCTAAAAACTCTACTTTAGCTATCATTTTCTAGTCTAGTCTAGAAATTGTTAACCTAGGTAGTCTAGTCTAGTCTAAAAACTTTACTTTAGCTATCATTTCCTAATCTAGTCTAGAAATTGTATTATTTTCTAGTCTAGTCGTTCTAGACTACAAAGTATCTAGTCTAGAAACTCTAGAAAGTCTAGCTAAACTAGACACAACACTCACAACGCCCGATGCCCACAAGCCTGCAACGCCCGCAACGCCCACCTCCTCCTCCATCCTCCTCCCTCCTCCTCCTCCCTCATCGGTACCCAAGGCTTCCTTATGTTACAGAAAATATCTGGACAACCGAAAGTGTAACATAGGACTATTGTTTCAGAAATTCAGAGTTGTGGCTGGTTCAGACAAATCTAGGTGTAATTGTGGCTGTATGGTTGGTGAGCTCAAAGAAATGTTCGTGGCTGGGACTGATATACTTTTGCTGAATACGGCACTGTGGCTGGTTCAGCTGAATCTAGGTATACTTGTTGCGGTATGATGGGTGTATCGGCTATTTCTTGTTCTTGGGGTTGGGTTGCGATACCAGGTGAAAGAGTTGTAGGAGGTACAGGATACAGACTCATTTCGTATTTATACCTCATAAAGTTGTTTTGAAGCTGGATATAATTTCTTGCTCTCTGGGTCTAACTGAGATCATTACGGTTTAATACCCTATTCATATCATCCTTCAAGCTTTGCATTTTTTGTACTTGCGGGAAAATTGTAAAGCTCCGCTGCTCGACCTACTTACGCAGTACGTTAGAAACGTTATCCTTGTTAGATATCTCTTGTGGTTGTTGCTGTTCACCGGGTAAAACATTGGTCCTTAACCTACAGCCCTCCGGTGTATTTGGTTTTAATCGACAAACAAATAACCATAAGGTCTCCTAACAGCCTTTTCGTACTCGTTGAGAAAATACTCCGTCTGCCTGGGAACATTTTCTTGGCCAGTGTTAAAAACAGTTCTGCCGTCACCCTGAACGCCCGCAACGCCCGCCGCCCGTAACGCTCGCCGCCCGCAATGCCCGTCGCCCGCAACGCCCGCCGCATCGCTACCCCAAGGCTTCCTTATGTTACACTTTCGGTTGTCCAGATATTTTCTGTAAGATAAGGAAGATTTGGAGTAGCGATGCGGCGGGCGTTGCGAGCGGCGGGCGTTGCGTTGCTTCCAAAGGAGCCAAGTACAGAGAAAACAGCAATGGGAATCTATTTTAGGGAAAACCTAGGCGAGCAAGCCAGCGAGTTTACGGGAATGTTTTAGGGGAAAATCGCCAGGCGAAGCGGCCGAAGTCAAACGACCGAACGAGGTAAGACCAGGTATTCAAACATAGTTAGAAATGTTGTCCGTGGAAACATTAAGGCTGTTTATTTTTCTATCTTACAACTCTATGGTGTGTCTAAGAGCAATATATTTTGCCCATGTCTGTTCTCTGTAGTTTCCTGTGTTCTTAGATATAAAAACCAACTGTTTCCTCGCCCAACTTAATCATAGGCTCTTCAGACCATAAACGAAGCGAAAATTAAGTTGATCTAATGTTAAAATGCTTTCGAAATGAAGAATAATGACATTTCCTGTTTGTCAATATCCGATCTCGTTTCAGAGATATTCAGGTTTTTGTAATATGCAAATGAGATGACCTATAACGTCATATTGTTTGCATAGCCTGGAGACAAATCACAAAATGAAGAATATCTCTACAAACATTGGATAACAATTACTGAAACTTTGCACACGTATGGCACTATGGAAAGTACACATTATTGTGCAAATTATGGTGTTGCCATGGAAATTCTCATGGCCCCATGCACCTTTCACCTTGAACATAAAATTCCAATTTATTTCCTTGTTACAAAAAATAAGTTGCTTAAACTACTCACATACAATGCCTATATTGTTCCAAATCTTATTTTGGACCCACACCAAACAAATTGTGTCTGACAAAGGAGAAATTTGTGTTATTTGTAGTGGAAGCCTGGGGCCAGAGTGTTTCCATGGCAACACCATAATTTGCACAGTGATGCGTATTTTCCATAGTACCACATATGTGCAAAGTCTCAATAGTTTTTACCCAATATTCGTAGAGATATTCTTCATTTTGTGATTGTCTCCAAGGCTGCGCAAACAGTATGACGTCATAGGTAATCTCATTTACATATTACAAAAACCTGAATATCTCTGAAACGAGATGAGATGTTGACAAATGGAAAATATCATTATTCCTCATTTCGAAAGCATTTTAACATTAGCTCAACTTAATTTTCGCTTCATTTGCACTTTAAGCCACAGTCTTTTTGATCACAGGTGCAACTTCGCCAAGTTTCCATTGTAAAGGTATTTTGGTGGTATTAAATACGTAAAAACAGAGCGGAAAATCGGAGCGCATGCGCACTAGGCACTTTATTTAAAGTGAATCAAGATGGCCACTACGTACGTTACAGTAGTGACTTGGAACGACAATCCGCATTACCAAAGACTGTAAGTAAATCTACAGAGCTATTATCAGGAAATTGTACAATATTTCACTTGATTTGAGTATTGTGGTATTACATCGGCATTTTGACGGAATAGTTCATTGTTTTACCAACGGCACTATTTTAATTTTGTTTTAAAATGAAGTGTTACATGTAAAAAACTTAATGTGTTATAATTGTTCTGTTTTCAGAAAGCCAACAATAAAAGATAGTTGTAATCGAATGCCTTAGGAAGATCAGTTTTGTGTTCATTTAATTTTGTTCATGTTAGAAGAGGGGCGACACTAATTATATTGTGAGACTTTTGTGTAGTTCTGTAAGAGAGGAGGTTGGTGTATGAAATTAAGATCCTGTATGTGGACCTTCTAAGCCTTCCAATGCTTCGTTTGAAAAATGGTCTGAAAATCTCGAATATGGTATTTTATATGTTGAAAACCATTACCTCCTTAGTTCTTTACCGAAGTATAAAGCTTATATGTTGACAAGTTTCCTTATTTTTGGCGTTTTTCCAGTCGCATATGAACATTTCGAAATGGTTCGTTTTTCTTGAAGGCAGAGTTCAACGAGCAATTGTAGCGTTCCTTCTGTGAACTGGACGGCGTTCTTTCTGTGAACTGGACTATATGTTATTTGGGCTCAGAGAAGTCACTGAAGAATATCAGTCCATTGTGTGAAGCAATAAAGTAATCGTGGTATTTCATGAGCTGTGAGATGTCCCTGAAAAAGAGCTACAATTCACTCCCGCTCGGAGGCCATCTTGTTTCACTTTAATAAAGTAACTAGTGCGTCTGTAAAATGTCTGTAAAATGTTTGTAAAATGTCTGTAAGATGTCTGTAAAATGTTTGTAAAATGTTTGTAAAATGTTTGTAAAATGTTTGTAAAATGTCTGTAAAATGTCTGTAAAATGTTTGTAAAATGTCTGTAAGATGTCTGTAAAATGTTTGTAAAATGTTTGTAAAATGTTTGTAAAATGTTTGTAAAATGTCTGTAAAATGTTTGTAAAATGTCTGTAAGATGTCTGTAAAATGTTTGTAAAATGTTTGTAAAATGTTTGTAAAATGTTTGTAAAATGTCTGTAAAATGTCTGTAAAATGTCTGTAAAATATCTGTAAAACGTCTGTAAAATGTCTGTAAAATGTCTGTAAAATGTCTGTAAAATGTCTGTAAAATGTCTGTAAAATGTCTGTAAAATGTCTGTAAAATATCTGTAAAATGTCTGTAAAATGTCTGAAAAATGTCTGTAAAATGTCTGTAAAATGTTTGTAAAATGTCTGTAAGATGTCTGTAAAATGTTTGTAAAATGTTTGTAAAATGTTTGTAAAATGTCTGTAAAATGTCTGTAAAATGTCTGTAAAATGTCTGTAAAATGTCTGTAAAATGTCTGTAAAATATCTGTAAAATATCTGTAAAATGTCTGTAAAATGTTTGTAAAATGTTTGTAAAATGTATTAAGACTGAGTCCACAGGCCGGTGCATGGGGAGGCGGCGGGAAATTCTCGCCTCAGGTGGAAGGGCGGCGTGATTGGAAGAACATATTTCTATATCCCATCTGTGGGAACGCCCCCAAAGTCTCACTAGTCAGAAATGACATAAGCCGTAAGATAAAACCGAGTCCTGCGGACTATCAATTACCACATACAATATTGCGAAATGCCTCGACATAAATCATATTATGCTTTGACATATTTTTTTTTCTATCGAGTCTTTTGCTTATAATGAAAAGATCGAGAGCTCTGTGTATTGTCGTTTGCTGAAGAAAGATAATAAGAGAATGATAGCCAGTCTCAGTTTGGAGTAAATTTGGCTCCTATTGTGACGATTTTATTTAAACTTCATTTCAACGATAGTAATGTACGTAAACGAACAATTTCTTCAGCAAAGGTGGGGAATACACACCATAAGCCAGAAGTATGTGGCAACCCCACCAAGACGATAGCAGAGTTCGCGATCAGAATGCTATTTATAAAGTTAAAGTTAAAGTAGTTGGAAATTGTTTCGCTTAAATCATATAAATTAACAGTAACATACAAAGGTCATAAACATATACACACATAAATTATATACATATACCGCTAACATTAACAGTGCAGTAGAGAGGATACTAACAGCCCAAGTCTGACCTACCGCATTGTCTCCGCGGAATAATCTGAACACGTATACATGTACATAGTAATGAAAATAATTGTTGAGCAATAATATTAGTAAAGGTCATGGAATATCAAGTCTGACCTACTCTATTTCCCACTGTAAAGCTAGTGGTACAACTGGTCAAACCAGTAGAAGTAATTACGTGTTGCGGGTAGACGGTGCGGGTGCAAATAAAAAGGTGCGGGTGCAAATAAAAAGGTGCGGGTCGACTGGGATTTAAGCAGCCATTAAACGCACGTGTTCTTGTGGATTCTCCAATGATACTGATATCAATGCATGTTCTCTTTTGCTCTGAGCTGACGCAAGGGCTAGCGCTCGAAACATCGGCTGCTTCTCGCTCCCCACGGCGGTTAGTATACATTGATCGACTTTTAGGTGATCATACCAGCATTTCCGTTTTTACTGTCCAATATATGCTGCCCGACAGTTGCTCTTGTGATTAGTAATTGGCAACCATGGCGCACATGTGGGATAGTTGATATCGACGCAAATCTGCAAAAACGACTGAAAAATTGTGTATAGACATAGTCTTCAAGGAAAATATTGGGTATCATTTCGATGAAGCTTTGAGGGAGGAGGCTTCCAACTAAGTTGTAGCCAATTGCTGGCTTTCACATGACGTCATAGCCGTCATGTTGGTGCCCTTAAACAATAGATTCCTCGTTAGCTTCTTTTGTTGGGGCACCAACATGGCCGCCATGCCCTTTATCATTTGAATCTCTGGGGAATGAGTGAAAGCCAGCAATAGATGGGTTGCAGTCAATCCCCAGAGATTCAAATGACAAAGGGCATGGCGGCCATATTGGTGTACCTAACAAAATAAGCTAACGAAGAATCTATTGTTAAAGGTACACCAACATGCCGCAGTGACGTCATGTACAACCATCTCGAAACGAGCCATAACATTGGCTTACCCAACAATACAAAACACCCTAACCTTTAGAACGGCACAAAAACAATATTGCTACAGTATAATGAGCAATCAGAATACAGGTCTCGAGCAATACTGTATTACTCGAATATACCTTGTTCGCTTGGCTTAATGCTGTTCCATTTCAAATCTTTCGGGAATAATATTCTTTATCCGAAGCATTTCCATATCAATGTATCTCCTCACTAGAAATAAAAGAAACAATACACAAAGGGATGGTTACGTGAAATGGGAAAACATTGAGCCAAGTTACATTAACTCCACGCATACATGCGCAACACCATTGAACTTGGACCAAGAAACTGTTGGAGTTAATTAAATCCGTAGATTTTTGCGAAAATGAAAACAAAACTGTTTAGAAAGACGGAGTTGTCGCGAAAGCTATAACTTCGCACACATTTAAAATTCTACGTCGTGAACATAACCGCCCACTCACTGCCCCTAGGTATTCGAGGATGAACCGGAATTAGGAAATGTAAAAATTACTCGGAATACATTCAGTGACTCTACACCAACTACTTACCTTCGAATTATTGTGAAAAGATAACGTACTTTACTTTATTGAATAAAGCTGTTCTTCTGAAAGCATAAAGAAAAGAGAGCACATATTCCAACGTTATAAATATGTCTATCATGAAAGGAGCTTTAAAGACCATTGGCATAAAGGGAATAAAAACTTGTTTTTAAAGTATAATGATTAGGTCGCATATGGGTAACTTTTGATAATAATTGTGAAGCCAAAAAGAGGAATAAAATATATAGCGTGCTCATGTCTTGATCAATAGTAGAACTGAAACGTAGATCTAGAGTCGGGTATTGTTTGTACGAGACAGCATACATGCCGGCATGATACTAACTTGTGACAAGTGTCCCAACTCACGAAATCATATCCAGGCATGGATGTATTTAAAGAAGGATCAGACTGCAAGTTATATCTATTTCAGAGAGACCAATTAAATTCAAATTAAGCTGTAACTCTGCAAGCATTTTGTTAAGTTATCTGAGCCACTGGAACATTATTTCCACCAAAGATACAGTTGATATTCAGTTTGCGTCCAGATTTGTTAAAAACCATGACCTTTGTTTTCTTCAAGTTTATAGTAAGTTTCCATTTTTTGGAATAAGAATGAAGATTATCTAGACAGTTTTGTAAACCACTCTCACTTTCTGATAATAGTAGAAGATCGTCAGCATATAAGAGACAATTTAACTTTAACTTCTCTAAAGACACAGGCTCAGAACCATGTGTAAAAATGTCAGGTATGTCATTGATAAAAATGTTAAAAAGGTTTGGACTTAAATTACAACCTTGTTTCACTCCGACAAACGACTGGAAGTAATCAGTTAAACCAGCGTTTGTCTTAACACAAGCTCTGATATGGTCGTACATATTAATGATAATAGCTAAAAAAGACTTGCTCATTCCAATTTTAATTAATTTGTAAAAAAGACCCTTTCTCCAGACAGAGTCGTACGCTTTACTGAAGTCAACGAAACAAGTGTAAACTTTCTTTCCCTGTCTGAAGTAAGAGTCCAAAATAGTTTTTAGAACAAAAATGTGATCTGCTGTTCTATAGGATTTGCGAAAGCCAATCTGATTTGGTTTTATGATACCATTTCCCTCTAAGAAGCTAGTAAGCCGTGAATTTAAAACAAGTGTAAAAAATTTGCCTAAACAACTATTAACAGTGATTCCACGATAATTGTTAGGATCATCGACTGTACTCCCGATGATAGTTCTCCAGAGGATTCAGTGCTTTGTTTTCCAATTATATAGAAATTGGTACATTTCCTCTTGGGATACAGAAAAACAAAAAATAGGTACTCTAGGAGTACATGTGTCTACTGCATAGTTTGCATTTAACCAATTCCTAATGGTGTAGAGGACGGGATACAAGTAAATTAATTGATCAGCATAAAGTTAGCCATGGAAAGCCCGCTCATTGCATATTGGTATGCGTGGGTATGCGCATGTTGTTTTAGTGTTGTTGCGCATAACCACAATGCACTCCTCTGGTAATACGCAAAAAAAAACGAAAGCGGGGAATCACACATGTGTTCGATGAACGCGTTCTCGAGAACCCAGTAGAGCCCCTTTGAAAGAACTTGCTCGATTTTTCCAAAAGAGCAGAATGCCTTGGGTACAAATGCCAAGAACTGTTATTGCACTGTGGTGCACATCTAACGGTATATCTAACGGTATATCAATATCTAATATCTAATATATCTAACGGTAAAACAATAACTCATCCAAGTTCCGAAAACAGATTGTGCACTTTCGCTACCTTGAAGGAATTATTTATACAATCAGCCAAACTATGCCATACTTTTACAATACCATACAACCCAAGTTTAGGCTGCGCACAGCCTCTTGTTAAAAGATGAAAAACATGTTCAATATGCAACAAAACATATGTGATATTTCTGATGGGGCACATATTTTAATCAGATGTAATTAAACAACTTCTATGCAGGCTGCCAAGTCTATACTCTTGTAAATAGTCAGCCATAATAATACACAGGTAAATTATGATCAGATTGTTTTCTTTATTGCTCCTTGTACTTTCAAAATTGCTCCTGAGATGAAAATAAATTTGGAGCAGTTCAATGTATCAAATCATAAGGTGTTTACATCTATAACAAAACCATAACATAGTGGTAATGTGACGTCATCATTTAAAAAAATCCTCCAAAAATTCTGAAAAGCCACTAGTTAGACAGAAGGTAGCCAGTGATTTTCAGATGGTATGAGGTCGTCCACTCATGGGAGGAAGTGAGCGGACGACCTCATACCGTCTGAAAATCAGGCTAGACAGAAGGTACTTCTATTAGACTACTTGCAAAATTTCAAGTCCCAACAATGATTTTATGCAGAAAAAAATGTAACTTAAAGTTCAAAATTCTGCCATACAAAGTCTCTTATATTTTACTCAGTTGTAACCGGTTAGAACGGAGTGAAAAATAAGGCTTTGTATGGCATATATCATCCGATTTTAATTAGCTCTAATGGCAGTTTCTAATAAAGTGGTTTAGGTATACCAAATCTGTAATTATGTTTGTGACGTCATCACTTTACGACTCCATAACAAACTGGCAAGGTGTTAAATAGCCTACATAAAACCTGACAGTAAGGTCATACATAATGTATACAGCTATTTCAATTAATGTTGTCTGGGAGATAGGGAATAGGTCATTAGGGAATAGGGTATTAGGGAATATGACATTAGGGAATATGACATTAGGGAATATTGCATTTTAAAAATGTCGGAAGGCTGTTCACAGACTGAAAATGGATAAATAAGCCGTAAGCTAAGTAGACTAAGTCTTCCAGGTCGTAGAACTCGTAACAATAATTCATTTTAAGTTTTGTTTTACTTATGATACCCTAATGCCCTGATACCTATTCCTTAATGTCCTATTCCCTATCTCCCAGACAACATTAATTGAAATAGCTGTATAACAAATCATAGCAAGGTGTGTATAACAAACTGTAACCAGGTGTGAAAAACTTTATAATATTATAAACAAAGTATAATGTATGAAAGACCTTATGATAATTATGTAAAACCTATTACATGTATATGACGTAAAAGACTATATATAAAAACTGTAAGGTCATACAATTATAACAAACCATAACAGTATAACAAACTGCAATAAAGTGTTAACGGACCCTATATAAAAACGTAATAAGGTTTGACATAGTGTTTCTAACAAGTAAGGTCTTACATCAGGTTAATGTCAATGTTTGTAACTACTTTGCTCTTTTTCTGGAATGTTACTTTAACAGCAGGTGGTAAAGTTAGAAGTGCTTCTGTCAGCAAATTTTCTGATGTTTTTGAGTTCAGGTTGGCTTTGATTAAGAACTTGCTTAATTTCCTCGTCAAAGATAGTGAGACCAACTTTCTGATCATCATATACTTTAAAAATTGCTCCTGAGATGAAAATAAATTTTGAGCGGTTCAATGTATCAAATCATAAGGTGTTTACATCTAAAACAAACCATAACAAGGTGTGTAAAGTGTGACGTCATCATTTTAAAATGTCCTTCAAAAATTCTGAAAAGCCACTAGTTAGACAGAAGGTACTTCTATTAGACTACTTGCAAAATTTCAAGTTGCAACAATAAAAAATGTATTTTAAGTTCAAAATTCTGCCATACAAAGTCTCTTATTTATCACTCAGTTGTAACGAGTTAAAATGAAGTAAAACATAGAGACTTTGTATGGGATAATTTTTCCACTTAAAAGTTCATATATCATTCGATTTTAATTAGCTCTAATGGTCTCATATTTCCTGGGACCTCGTTTTTATCTAGCAGTTCCTAATAAAGTGGTTTTGTTGTAACAAATCTGTAATTTTTTGTGTGACGTCATCACTGTCTGCATGACTCCATGACAAACTGTAACAAGGTGTTTTAAAAATAGCCTACATAAAACCTGTAAGGTCATATATAATGTATATAATAAACCATAACAAGGTGTGTACAACAAAATGTAACCAGGTGTGCGGAAAAACTTTATAATATAATGTATAAAATAAACCATAACAAGGTGTGTACAACAAAATGTAACCCGGTGTGCGGAAAAACTTTATAATATTATTATAAACAAACTATAATGTAGGAAAGACCTTATACGTAAAACCGCAGACAAACTCATCACCCTAGCTCCGTAGAGAGGTTTCTTTTCTCGTCCAGTAGACCGATCTAGTACTTGAAAGAAGCCTTGAAAACCTTTCAGTCGACTGATTTGACACATCCTTTGAATGCTGTGGTAAGTAATATTTGCAAATTTAGCGAAATGGGTTGGGTTGATCTCTGTACTCTAAATACAACTATAAAAGTCGGGCTGACCTTCAGTCTACTGACTTTAAAGTATATTAATCAATATTTGCTGAAATAATCCAATCTAATGGCAAAAACATAATTATTGGCTGTATATATAAGCCACCTGGTGTTAATGTAGGTGATTTTAATGATAGTATTAAACATATATTATCTAAAATTAGTTTTGAGAATAAGATATCATATTTAATGGGTGATTTTAACATCAACATTCTAAATATAGATTCTCATAAACCCAGATGATTTCCTTAATCTTATGTCAACTAACTTCTTTTACCCTTTAATCTCCAAACCTACTAGAATTACTTCCAGCTCTGCTACTCTTATTGATAACATATTTACCAACAACTTAGATTACAACATACTCAGTGGAGTACTTTATACTGATATATCTGATCACCTCCCTATATTTCAAATAACCAACCTTAAGCTTACTGCCGAAATCCGACCTAAACAATTTCATGCTCGTGTCATAATTTCCACTAACTTAAACAAATTTCGCTCTCTGTTAACTGGCACTGATTGAAATTTTATCAACAATACATCTTCATCTAATGAATCTTATGAATTATTCATAAATTACCTAACACCTATCTATAATCAGTGTTTCCCTATTAAAGCAGTTAACCTTAAAGATCGAGACAAATCCAAGCCATGGTTCACCTTTGGTCTTAGTAACTCTTGTAGAAGAAATAACTCCCCTTTTAAGCTATCTATACTCAATCCAACTCCAAGTAATAAAGCTAAATATAACAGATATCGTAATAAATACAACTCCTTAGTAAAAACGGCTAGAAAAAATACTTTCATGATAAGTTGATTTCAATTAACTCATCTCTAAAAAAACTTGGTCAGTAATTAAATCAGTCATTTCAAATAAACAACCCAATAATAGTTTTACATCTACGAAAGATTCAAATGGTCATTATACTGACCCTATCAAAATTGCAACTAAATTCAACCATTTCTTTACAAATATTGGTCCATCACTAGCCTCGAACATTTCTCAAAATAATACCAACTACAAAAAATATATGTTAGGATCTTATGCCAATAGTATCTTCTTTTCTCCAACAACAGTTGATGGAATTACTACAATAGTCACCTCCTTAAAGAACAGTACAAGTGAAGGCTATGATGACATATGTATTGAACCTATTAAATTATCAATTGATCTTCTTGCATCCCCTCTATCAGAAATATGTAATTTATCTCTTCTTAATGGTGAATTCCCAGACCATTTCAAAATTGCTAAAGTAGTACCTGTTTACAAGAATGATGATATCAGTTACTTTTCCAATTATAGACCTATTTCCATCCTACCTTGTTTTTACATATATGGCTGTTCTTGAACTCATTGAACAAATTTTCCAAGCCTTTGAAAATAATGAAATCACAATAGGTATCTTTATTTATCTCAAAAAAGCATTTGACACTGTAGATCACACAATTCTGGTAAATAAGCTTGCGTTTTATTGAATAAGAGGTATACCTTTAGACTGGTTCAAAAGCTACTTGAGTAATAGAAAACGGTATGTTCAAATTTCTAATACTTCTAAATCCTCTCTCAATACAATCAAGTGTGGAGTTCCACATGGGTCAGTTCTTGGCCCTCTTCTTTTTCTCTTATATATAAATGACTTATTCCATTCTTCTAAATATTTGGCATTCATTCTGTTTGCTGATGATACAAATATCTTCTTTAGTCACAAAGACATTACGCATCTTAATGCCAATAAATTAACTCTTCATCCTGACAAGACAAATTCGTAATATTTCACTCAGCTAAAAAGAAACTCTGTCTTAAAGACTCTATGTCGACCGGCATCCATTGCGGGCGTTTGTTTTTGTTTTGATTCAAGAATTCGACCTGGCGTTCCTCGCTAGCCTTCGTGACGGCCATCTTGATCTCACAAGACATCGGAAGACGAATTGCAGAGGATTAATGTTTATGGTGAGTTTTAAGTTTCTATAAAACGCCAACAAGTCAATAGACAATACGATCGGTATTAATCTGTGTTTCTTTCAATTCAATTTTACTGAAGATTGCCGGCGAAGCCGAAGTTCTACACGAAGACAGAGCCGATATTTGCAGTTCAACTTATACTTGTATTATTTCTATTTATAATATAGATACGATAGTACGCGCGCTCTGATTGGCTAAGAAGCCATGTTTTATCAGAGTATATAACATGGTTAGCCGTGTTATATAGTTTTCAACTGGCGGTTTCCTTTCATCGCGCGCGTAAATCTATATTATAAAACAGATAAAGAAGCCTTAAATCCATGTTTTATACTATCATAAAACACGATGGGCATTTGAGAACACTCTAGAAATGTTGAAAGCACGCGCCTTCGGCTTGTGCTTTAACATTTCTCAGGCTTCTTTATTTGTTAAATATAAAAAAAAGGAAAGATGGCCAAACACGTGGCTGCCCTTGTAGCACGGCTGACTTAGAATGTATGGCGAATCGGTATAAGTGTGGTACATCGAGAAAGCCATGTGCAACTGAAGGTATGAACAGCTGAAAAGAAAGTCAAAAGTTTGTGCAATCAACAAAACACCCGACTAAATATTTTTATCACAGCCAAACTAAAGACAAAAATAAAAAGGTGTAAAACATGTTTTTGTATTACGAACATTATTTCAGAATTAGAAACAGTTCCTCAAGGAAGTGCGCATTATGTAAGTGTACCAGACTGTTCACTAGTGAGAACACCAAACAGGAAATAGCTAGTGTATTAAAGTACACGATTTATATTTTTCAGAAGGATTTTAGTATAATCTCTCCACATTTCTTTTTATAAAGATTTCTTTAACGATTTAGCACGACGACAGAGTTGAAATTCTTGTAAAACTCCAGGGGGGGGGGGGGGGGGGGGGTACTCCCTTATGTGGCCTAAACAGGGACGTGCGCTGGACAGGGTACGGTTTTTGGCCTCTGTCCTGAACAGGGTATATAATTTCATGAGTCTGTCCTACCTGTCCTAACCAGGGTACTGATTGCACGATTATCCTCATCTCACCGGTCTTTAACAAGTCATCAGTGACTCCACAAGATCATTGTCACCCAATCATTGCAATTGCCAATAAAACACAATTGTGTAAAACAAGACAGTCTGTATTTTGTCATTTGTCCTAAACAGGGTCCTAAACTAGAGGGTGTTGTGCTACACAGGGTAGGTATTTAGAGTTTTTCTGTCCTAAACAGGGTCAGGGTTTCAACTCTATACCCAAACATGGGTCCAGTACCCCCCGGGGTAAAACTGTCGAACAATGGCTGTGGGAGCTTAGATTTTACAATCTTCACGAGTCACAAATCCAGGCCCAGAACTCCAGGAACGTTGTGCCTTGCTCCTGAGAATAAAATTTAATGTTACAGACGAAGGGAATGCATCACTTCATACGCCCTGGACGAAGCCTAACATGTCTAAACAGACATGTTCTCGAAATTGCCATTCGCTGTAGGTGAAATTAGGGTGGATCTTCTAGACATTTCAATGGCCAGCTACTGCAAGACAGCCTAGACAGTTTGTTTTGTGGGAGCATGGCTATTTGGGGAAAGGAACAGTTATTCCTTCTTGTGCCATAAAAAACATCCATCAACAGATCCCTCCCCAGACAATGTCTTTATAGCCTTGAGATCTGATTAGATGGGATGCTTGTTAAAAAATTCCAAAGGAACCAATACCATAAAGGTACTGTTGGCATTTCAAATTAAACACCCAAAATATGCATTTTTACCCCAAAAGGTATGAGCATCGCCATCAGCTAGATACAGGGAGTCACCCCCAGGAGAGTCCCCGTTGTCCGTCCCCCCCCCCCCCCCCTGCACAGCTGAGTTCACACAAACTATGAACAGGGAGTGAGGTGGGACCCATTGAATGCCCTGGTTTGTTGGAATGTGTAATATCTATATTTTCAAACTAATTTATCTTCAGAATATTCTTTAAACAAGTTAATTGCTTGCATGAATTGTTTTGCGATTATCATCTGCTTGTAGGAATTTCTTGGTTAACTTTTTACCTAGCACAATTTTTTTTAGGGGAGAGTTGTCAACCACAGCCCAGTCAGTGGTTTCTAATGATCCACTCCTTACAAACACTTTTCCTATAGCCCACATTCGATATAGCATAGGGGGTGGAGTCAGGTGGGCTCTCACAAATATTAGTCAGAGAAACAAAGTCGAGGGTTTATATCAGGTTTATACAACATCAAATTTCCAAGGAAAATATCAGATTATAGGCTCAAGACAGAAAGTCTGTATTCACTGCTTTCTTATCCCAAAATTGTGCAATTTGTTGGAGGACACTTTGTATAAATACAATAGTTATTCATCTTTCCTGGAACAACTCATCTTTTCCAAAAACATTGTCCCATGGAAGATAAGAAAGCTATTGTGCTTATGCAAAGTGCCCTCCAAGAATTGAAAAATTTTGGGTTGAGAAAGTGGTGAATCTTTATTGTTCAAATAAAATAACAATTCCTTTGCTCTCATTGGACAAAGATGACCAGACACATGACTAGGCAATATGAGAGCATAGTGGAAAGTGCCCAGCTAGCACTATTGCACAAAAAAACACAGAGTAATAACAACAACAATAGTTTCTGTTGTGGGCCTATAGTGCAATATTCATTTACCTGACATATAATATTAGTTGTTAGAAATCAATTGTGCTCTATCAGCAATGCTGCAATCTAATTGGCTAAGCTACTCACTACAACACTTGTGTGGTATATACTAAAAACATTATTCAACACAGATCCAGTGACAATTGGTGGATATTTACCTCCCTGTGAAGTGACATGGCAAGTTACAGTGTCACAACTTCAACATGGGCCACCACATTGTCAAATTTGATTGGCTTGGAAGCTACTGATGTCTAGGCCTTTAAATATTATTGGCTTGGGGACTACCAAAGTCTGGATCATTTGTTATAAACTTGTGCTGTGACTGGCTGGTTAGTGTCGGGTGGTCCTGTTAGAAGTCACACTGTAAATATCCACTACTAGTCACAGACACTGTAAGGGATATTTATTTAATTATTTCTTAGCCCTAAATCTGCTGCAATATTAAGTAATCAAATAAATCAATTCTGGGCTTTCTCGTAAAGCAATAGTTGGAGCCAGATGTCTTGGATGTTGTTGTGGCAGAGGCACTACCTTTAAAATTATGTGCTGTAATATAAGGGATAAGTGTTTTTGAGGGATAAGTGTTTTTGAGGAATAATTCTCAAGTTGTGATTCTAATTGTCACCACAGAGCTAAGGCTTATGATTTGAGAAATAGGATTTTAGTGTGAAACCCTGATCCTTGGGCCTATGTAGCTACAATGTATTACAAGGTTACTCTTGTAATTTTGAGAATGCATTCAAGAAAAAATGAAATTCCCTACCCTATAGAAGACTTATTAACCTATCCAAACTTGAAGCTAAATACTGAAGAACTTCAAGAATGCTAAAGGTACAAGTACAATAGTTTATTAGCATTCCCATATACATACATGGTATTGCCTAATTAATATACAATCACACTGAGATTAGAGAAGTGAAAAAAATTATACAGTTCTTTGTAACAAGATATTTCTCCTCTCAAAAGGAGAATTTAAAAGGAGAATTTACTAAAGGTAAATTGTATAGCCTACGTGTATATCAGACCAATACGACTGTGAAACCTGCATGCAACTGTACTCACTCATGAAATTACATAATGATAGTGACATGACATGTATAAAGTTCTTGAGGTAGACTTTGCTCGTGCTGATCACCTCCAGATCCTGTTGACAGTTGTGCTGATTGGACATGAACTGAAGACAAGACCAATACGTAAAAAAAGATAAGAACATATTTACGTGAGTAGAGCAGAGAGTGAGAACAGACTACAAACTCAAGTACAGAGCGCAAAGAATTTCAAGTATTACTTACTGCAGTAAAACTTGAGCGAATTCACTGTCCGCGAGTCTTGAAATAACCCTTCGAGGCTTTCCAATCCCTCCACTGGTCTTGTACCGATTCTTTAAGTATATCACTTTCAAAGTCACTGGTTTTTTGGGCCGTCCTCCTCTAACTAGTTGCCGATTTGGTTCGGCCTTGGACGCCATCTAAAAGATGGACGTCTCTAAGTTTAAACTCATGACTCATAACAGGTCTAACAAGAGTATAGAACGGAATGATTCTTGCCAAATAACTGAATGTGAAGTTAACTGATTGACTTATACGTCTTTTGAGAGTAATTCTTTCCTAAAAATCGAAATGATTACAAGGATCAAAGAAGATTACTGAGCGACTACAGCTTTCCACGCTAAAACTCGACTTTCGTATGATACGAAACTCCAAAGCGCCCGCATTGCATGCCGGTCGACATAGAGTCTTTAATGATATTAAAATTAAAATTAATGGTATCAGTATAAATAGAGTTGAACACGCTAAGTTTCTAGGAATTATCATTCATCAAAATCGCTCATGGAAACCCCACATTCATGCTATTAAAAGTAAAAGATCTAAAGCAATTGGTTGCAATCCTGATAAATCACGCCAATTTCTGGCCTGTAATACCGTACCCTTAAAGTCTTATATAACTCACTTATTCTACCCTACTTACAATACTGTAATCTTATATCGGCCTCAACCTATCCTACACATATTGAACCTCTTTTTCTGCTACAGAAAAAAATCATTCGTATTATCACTCACTCTCCACCGTGTACTCATACCAAACCTCTATTTGATGAACTTGAAATATTAACAGTTTTTAATATTTACAAAATTCCAGACCTCATGCTTTATTTTCTCTCATATCAATGACAAGTTACCGAATCCATTATTGTCTGCATTTTTTAAATTTAACCTGGAATACCATGATCATTTCACAAGACGCAGATTTGATTTACACTTTTAATTTTCAAAACATAAATTTTTCAATTCGTTCTCAGGGACCCAACATTTGGAACAGTATTCCACTTCCACTTCGTGAATCCCTAAAGTTCTTCAATTACAAAAAGAAATGAAATCTTATTTCCTTAATAATTAATTTATAATTTGCCTTGTCATATAATTTATTCCTAACTATGTTTCTATAATTCTAGTGATTAATGTTTCCTTCCCTGCCTTAATACTCCCCATTTAGTACTCAATGACTTGTATTTCGCATTCAGTATTGTTTAGTTACATGTAGTATTTTTAGCTTGTATGTGTATCTACTACCAAGTGTTCAATACCTTGTATTTATCCCTGTGTATTTAGTATTTATCTGTTTGCTGTAATTTGTTTTGATCGATGTCCTGTATGATAATTTGTTGTTATACCATCTTGTAGATCCTTCCACTTCTAGATTATACCCTGACCCTGTGCCATATAAGCCTCTGGCTTTGGCTGTTCAATATACTGTAATCCTGTATATTACTTATTACAATAAATTATTATAAGTAATAGCATGACAATTCGGGAAATTAGCGATTAAATTTCCCCTCAAGCCTCGGGAGAGTTCGTAAAAGTCCCAAGGCCGCTTCCACAAACTCTCCCTCAGCTTGCGGGGAAATTTAATCGCTAATTTCCCGAATTGTCATGGTATAACTTTGTAATACTCTGATCGCCGAGGAACGGAACAAATCTCTGAGAAGTTTATTTTTCTCTGCCTAAACTAAAGACGTCACAGTTGAGTTGCTTTCGAAAACGTTTAAATGCTTGATTGAATGACCTTGGCTTCCACTGGGGACAAGTGTGTTATTTTTGAGAAGAATAGCAGTAAAACACAATGTAATTATGTGCTTGACTAAATATTTAAAGGTCATGCCTATATGGTTTTAAGTATCCCACATGGAAGAAGCGGGTTTGAGAAACGAAGAGAAGAACGTGCAGATTGAAATACGTGATCCCACATGGATTACGTTGAAGGTTATGATGAAGCCAGGTCAGTATTTCACTCGGGAGTGCAGGGCTAGTCGTGCCAGAGGGGAACAAGAGTTGATGCTTTTCACCCTCTTATGTCCCACCTGCATTGTCTTTATAAGCTTCCCTTATGAATGGAACGTGAGGGAAATTTAGTGAAAGACTATAGATTTCTTTGTCTTCTGAATTTCCATCATGTTGATGCATGAGGGAAATTTAGAAACATCCATCCCTAATGAGATAATTTAGGGTTTAAATTCCCTCGGAGAACAAAGAAAACCGAGGCGATCATGGTATTATTATTACTCCCTCCTTCAGTCCTTGACAACGTGACAGTTCAGCAAAAGCAGTACGTCACATGAGGTAGCGATCGGGCATTAGTTCGTAAGATGTCGACTCTTTATTGCTGTGTTATGATTGGATGTCGATACTCTCGAGTTTTGTACGAATTCATCTTGTTAGCTTTTATTGGTTCCGAACATGAGCCTTGACAAACATCGGAAGCGTTGTCTACTACGCAAGCGCAGGAGACACAAAAAGCATTACTCAAGGGAAAAGACAGGCAGTCTGAAATGTGACAACAAACAGGCAAGCTGACTAGGTCTATTCGACTTTTTTAAAAACTCATCAATAATTCATGAGGCAAAAACAAAGGAAATTACCGAACGAGAAGTGATCTTTAAATGTGATAAAGATTTCATCCTAATCTACATAACCTTTCACTTGGATTTTCTCCGTCGAAATAGGTCGTATCGCCAAAATAACTGAATTACATGACTCTATAAATCTAGACGTTTTTTAAGCGCCCTCGAGTTTTAAATCTGATAAAACACTGCTGCTCGTTTATTAAACTATACATAAAAAAAATTGAAACCAAGAGCGAGAAGTCTAAAATAAACTAAGCGACCGAGAAAACTGTGAAAAAACTCGCAAACAAAAAAAACATTTTCTAAATGTTTTTTATCTGCAGCACGTGCACGCACGCTTGACTATTTAACAAATATCCTGTAAGATCACGCGGAATAATCGCCAGATATTTAGCCGACGAAGGCCTGAATTGGCGAAAATCAGGCGATATTCCGCATTATCCTATAAATATTATATTTCAACCAATCAGAGCTCAGCTTTACTATGCAATACAGTGCGTATTTCATGGTTTTTCTACGAAATACAGAGCGGTATTTCATGGCTAGATCAAGCCAATAAAAAAGCAGGAAATTTCGCGCCCTTTCTTTATCAGCCAATAAGAATTCAAGATTTTGAATACATAATTAGTCTGCAGACGCGTCCGCCACTCGAAACGTTTGTTTCCCGACGAGAAAATTTGCAGTCTATCGTTCGGTAAGTTACGTAGTTATCGTGATAAATCTTCCCGTAAATTTATTACTCGGGCTGCCTGTTTTTTTTTTTTTTTTTTTTGTGTCGCAATATTTCGCCGTCAACCAATCAGAAAGCACTGTGCACGTGAACATGGCAAACTTTGTGGAGCGGGGGACTGGACACTGATAGACTTCGCAAACACGAAGAGTTTGAATGCGAGCAAAGACGAAAGTGTTTTGGGCCATTTGTAGCTATTATTTTGCTAAAACCAAAAGTTTCTTCGACTGAAATGCTAAGATGTTGAGTTTTTCTAGGGCTGACAAAAGTTTTACGGACTTTCGAGGGAAATTTCGCACATTTTACGACAGGATAACTGGCGCTCCTAAACGCACGTGGACCAATAATAATCGACATATGTAAGTAAACAAATGATATTTAACAATTATTCACCGAAGTGGAGGTGAATAGTGGTGGATAGTGAATAGCGCGATAAGTGATATTCACTGGTGTGGTATATACTAAAAACTTTTATTACTACCTGGTACAACTTCTGGACCACGCCCATGTTCCACTTGCCTCGATTTTTCTCCTCCCCATGTATCAGGACCACATCTCCCAACTTTGGCGACATTTCCTTCAGATTATGCTTCATGTTGTGGCGTTCTCTCAGCCCTCTGACGTACTCCCCCGTCCAACGCTTCCAGAGTCTATCCTTGCAACGCTTAAGGTGTTTTGCTCGCTTTTGGAGGTCTATTTCGTCCGTACTCTCTTCTCCTTCTTCGGGATAAGGATAGTGTTGCCCAGTGATCATCATGTTTGGTGTTAGCACTGGGAGCTGTACGTCATCTTCAACGTATGACAATGGTCGATTGTTGATGCATACCTCTACATCAAGCATAACTTCCTGTAGCTCCTTCCACCTCAGCATCACCTTCCCGACTACCTTGTAGAGTGATCGCTTCACGACTCCGATAAGCCTCTCATATTGACCGCCCCACCAAGGAGCTCTGCTCAAGTTAAACTTCCAGGTGATGTTGAGTCTTGCTAAGTAGTCGCTAAGTTCTTCATCTCGTTCGATCTTCTTGATCCACTTAGCTGCTGCACAGAATGTCTTCGCGTTATCTGAATAGATGGTCTCAGGGCGCCCTCGTCTTGCCATGAACCGCTTAAATCCTTGCTTGAATCCCTTCACTGAGAGATCTGGCAATACCTCCAGGTGTAGAGCTCTTGTTAGGCTACATGCTATGATCAGCATATAAGCTTTGACTTCCTTGCTGCCATGATGCTTGTACATAATAGGGCCTGCGTAATCCACACCTACCACTTGAAATGGTCGCGATCCCATTGTTCGTTCTTTAGGAAGACTTCCGACCGGAGGTTTCTGGAATGGCATCGCTTGAAATCTCCTGCAGCCATGACATCTCTTGATCATTCTCTTCGTTAGGTTCCTTAAGCGGGGTATCCAGTACTTCTCTCTCACAGCAATCGTGGTGAAACCAACTCCCCCATGCAGGGCGCTGGTGTGCGCATCAGTTACCAACCTTTCTGCCAACAAGGTGTTCGGCGGTATGTACACCGGGTAATCTCCTTCGATTCGTCCTCGGCATTCAAGCATACCTTTCTCGTTCTCCATTAAGTTGAGACGAAGAACATCTTCTTTCACATTGTCGGAATCTTTGTGTCGTTGTTGAATGCCTTTCACCCACCATCTTACTTGGTTTTGAACTTCCTCCGTCTTCAGCCCTCCCCTCTTTCGGTCACGCTTCTTGGATTTCGCGTTGTTCACAAACCGTCTTACCCACGCAGTGATCCTCATCGTCTTCCAAAACTCATGCTTAGCCAGCAACTTGTCAAAGGTGTCCTCCTGCTTCACTGCTGCTCCCTTACACGAGGAGCCGCAAGCCCTAACATTTTGGACCGTATATTAATTGGATTACATTTTCAGAGTAGATTTCGCGATGATGGATAATATGTTACATAAAACGAAACCGCTCCTTTAGCCACACACATTGGGTGTTTAATCCGTAAGTGTTAACAATATTGGTTTGAAAGAAAGAATTGCACGGCTGATACTGAACCACAATAGTTGTTGAAAGATTGAAACTAGCTGCCACTGAACGCGGAACTTCACTCAGACGTCAAGAAACAAAAAAAAACGTCGGAGGCTGTTTGCTGTAAAACAGAAAAATGTAATCGGTTGTGAATAAAAGTAAAGTTTTGGAAGTAAAGTTGGATTTGAAGCGGCATAGTTTATTTAACAGGAGGTGACAACTCTAAGAAGGGTTGTTTGAGCAGTACCATGTTTTTAGGATTGCTCTCCCGGAAATCCCGACTTTTGAACGGTCTTCTCCGAAATTTACTAAAAGCTAATTAAGATCTGCCGAAAATTTTGAGGAGTGCCTTATAAATTCCCCGAAAATAAACCAACGCTCCCGGTTCCCGGAATTTTTTTTTGCACTTCTCCCGAAACAGCCGTCTTCTTAGAGTTTTCACCCCCCGTTATTTATATAATCATTAACCACTGTTATGGATCAAATTCCTAGTTTTGACCTCAGGAGCGCGGGTTCGGAATTATATATTCAGTTCGAATGAAAGCTCCCGACAATGTTAGTCCAAGTGTACAGCTCGCTTCTCGATTGGTACGTCGTTAACAAACAGTTATTCGGCCCAAGATATCAACAATTTGGGGAAATCACGTTCTTTAATAATTAGTTCCCACATGAGCTGCAACAGATTGATATTTGCGTACAGCGAATGGACAATGGAAGAGTTCCGGTCTGTTTTGGTCCAAAAAGCTGAACTACAACTCTCGCAGAGTTTTAGTGGTTTCCACCCGTGGACTTTGCGGAGGACTGCTTAAAAGAAAGGAATTGGGCGAGGACAGCTACCTGGCAACAGATGCGTTGAAAAGAATTGGTGCTGCGATCAATGTTCACTGTGCAATCACTGGCCTTCCGATCCCCGCGAACATGGAAATTATAGGCCCACGAAGCTTGTCCAGGAGTTCGCTGACGCCAAGGAAAATACAGCCAACTCAAGATCCGACTTAGGCAGCTTGATCCCACCATCGGTATTATCCATTCCTACTGGCGGGACAAATCTCCAAAGGCCAAGTCGCCTAAGCATAAGAAGCTAAAACTTGGCAAAATAAGCGCGGGAGGAGAATTGCTTCACATTTTAGAAGACGTATGCGACAAGAATAAATGTAATGTGGCTTCCGTTCTCAGGTAGTGTATATACCTGTGGCTTTTTCATTACAACATAATTATTAAAATCTGTATTATTCAGTATTTTTTACCATAGAATATCGCCAATTATGTGCCCTCCTGGGTAGAATATACCCGAGGGTCACAGTCAAGTCACTTGAGTAGTGTATACCTGTGGCTTTTTCATTGCAACATAATTGTTAAAACGTTTATTATTATTTTTCCCATAGAGTATCGTCAATTATGTGCCTCCTGGCCACTTGGGTAGTGTATAACTGTGGCTTTTTCTGTATGTTTCTGTAGAGATCTTTTTGTAGCAAAGGCTTAAAAGCAAACGGGACATTTTACCTCGAATGCGGGCATGCTTCCCGTCCGACTGCTTATAAAAAACATCCGGTGGCTTGCTCAAAATTAGTCTACTATAGCTTAAATTGCATCATCCTAGAACTATTTCTGATTTCCTGTCTTTGGTATATTAGCTTTACCCGGAAAGGTGGGTCACTCAGTAACTGGCCGATTGAATTGAACTTGTGCGGTGAGAACCAGAAAAGTGATTGGGCTTTTTATTACGAACCAATTGTTTTTCAGATTCGACTAATTCTGTACACCACCGGCAAATCACAACCGCTAGCGTGTTGTCCTAATTTTTTCTATCAGTTTAATGGAACGCGTTCAAGAAACTAGAGAATCGCACATATTATATCCATGGGAGAAAGAAACCTTAGCTGCAACTCCATAAATTGAAAAGGCAAATCAGTTCCTGCGTTATCTGAGTTATCTGGATTCGGTTATAAAATTAGAATAACCGCTCATGGTCTATGGAAGGCTAAAGGTCAGAAATTTAATAGCGGAACTTCAAAAACTGCCAGATTCTGCAAACTCTGCATAGGACATGCGTGTTTATTTCATCGTTGCATTCGTAGATTTTTCCTATTAAAAAAACAGTTATCCGGGCCGTGTCACTTCACAGATAACACCTTAGTGGCGGGGATCAAAACGTTAGACTCCGTGTTACTTTGATTGACGTCTCCCGCTGATGCACAGCGCTCTCCTGATATCCTGTAGAGCGCTACGCAACGGGAAACTTGGACGTTATCCGTCCAAGTTTTATTGTTTCCTGCTAATCCCTGAACAAAAATTTCAGGGCTTGCGGCTCCTCGTGACTGCTCCTGTTTGACAGGTTTAATTTGCTTCACTCTCGGAATCCTTGCTCGGCTCGAGCTTGTCCTGTTTCGGCCATTTGTCCGGCTCACTCAACCAGTTCGGACCGTCGACCCATTCTTGTGGCAGCTTGTTGCCATAGCAACCTCGACTTCCGACATCCGCTGGATTTTCTGCCGTACCGACATGTCCCCATTTGATGTAGCTTTTGCTCTTGATGTCTTCAACACGGTTGTTTACGAACTGCTTGTAACGGCCTTGGCCACTAATCCAATATAAGGCGACTGTGTTGTCGAGCCAACCGTAACAGTTCGCACATTCTCGGTCATCCTAGCTACCATCTGTCCAGATACAAGCTCAAGTCTGGGAATAGTCAGTCCCTTCTTCGCGAGCCTACCCTTTGCTGCTACGAGACCCTGGCTTGTCCCTGATTCTTGGTGGACGATCGCGTACACAGCTGCTGCTGTTCCGTTTCCGCTCGCGTCTCCGAACCCATGTAGGTCGATAGCTTGAATGGTTTCTTTGTGGCCCGCTATGCTTCTAGGAACTTCGATTTTCTCGGGTAATTTGGTACTCCATGCGTGCTAGCGCTGCTTTAGATCGACTGGAAGTTCCTCATCCCACTTAAGACCACGGTCACAAACGTCACGATAAATCATCTTGCCTAGCAGAGTGATTGGGGATGCTAGGCCAAGCGGGTCATACACTGCTGCGAGGTTACTCAGTACCTTTCTCTTTGTATATTCCTCTGGTCTCTTAGGAAATGTTACAGCTAGACTATCCTTTGCCTTGTTCCATGGCAAGCCTAGGACTGTTGTTTCATCACTCTTCACATTCAACTGCTGCGTGCTTAGCGAAACTCACCCCTTCTTCTGTGGCATCTACGGGTACCGACAGTTCTAAGTAAGGGTCATTAGAGTGCCATTTATGAAGGTGAAAATCAGCTGACTTGAAAATGTGTACAGCGGTATTCTTAAGAGACTGAACTTCCTACCTTGTTGTCCCCCCCCCCCCCCCCCCCAGAAGTATATCATCTACATAGATACTACGCTTAATCTCCTCAACTTCAAGTGGGTACTCCTCTTTATAACCGTTCAAATGTTGTTCAAGTGTCCCCCCCCCCCCCCAATAAGAAAGGGAATTGGTTCAAGCCAAACAAATCCCTTGTAAAACGATACGTAGTAATCTTGCTGTGATCATCATCTTCAATAAAGTGAAAGCGTAATGCATCACCTGCAGCCTCCTTGATTCTCACAGATAGAAAAGCTTTGCGCAAGTCTCCTGATAGTGTTACTGGTCTGAATCGATTGCGCGCTGTTATGTCAAATATGAGATTCTGAAGGGGGGTCCCGTTTCTAGACAATCATTGAGTGATGGTGAGTTATCGGTTGCCCTTGCCGACGCGTCATAAACTATGCGCACCTTGGTCGACTGCGCTGATTCTGTCACGACGGCTGTATGAGAGAGATATAATTCTTTACCGCGCGCCTCATCCGATGCCCTCTCGATTATGCCTTCCTCTTCTTGTTCTCGAATAATCTTCTTATACTCAGTGAACAGCTCTGGTTTCTTCTCTAACTTCTTCAATAGGTTACTCAATCTTGCTAGGCTTCCTGCTTTGTTGTTAGGAAGATACTGGTCTTCTGGTTTCCATAGTAACCCTGTTTCGTACCATCCTTCATCCGTTCTGACTAACTGCTGCTTGAAATCTTCATAAACTACTTCCTGATCTCCCCCCAGTTTATCATCTAGCCCTAGTACATCCAGGCTGCATAACCGTTCGTAATCTTCAGTGGAGGTTCTAGCAAAGTTCAGTGTGCTGGTGTCAGCCTCAATCCCTGGAGACATGACTACCCATCCATACTTAGTGAGCTCCGCAACCGGTTCTCCTAATTTCCCAACCCGGGGTTTGGTCTGGGCCTTAATCTTGGCGATCTCACTTGCCCCAAGAATCAAGTGTACTGGTAACTCATCTTTCTTGTCATCATCCCCCATCTCAACTCCCTTCATGTGTGTATACCTCTTTATCATTTCCTGGTAGTGGGGGTTGGGTAATTTCATTAGAGTGTCTCTCTCTACCCGGTTTACGTTCACATTGAGTGTAAAATTCCCATCTAGGCTCTCCACCCTAATCTCATAAACTGTAATTTTCCTTGTAACAGTAGTTAACATCATGTCTATTTGCTTGTACTCAGTTTTGCTCGGTTTCTTGCCCAATCGCTCGATCAGCTGACTAGATACATAGGACCCCCCTGCCCCAGTGTCAAGTAAGGCCCTACATGTTATACCTCCCGCTTTGACAACTACAACTGGAAAGACCACCGGTGCCAGGAGATCTTCTTGGGAAGCAAGCATCATTTCATTAGTTGGGGTTTTTCTACTTTTATCACAGATAGACGTATGGTGACGACCAGAACAATGTTGACAGTTTGTTTTACTGCGGCACTGTTCTGCTCGGTGCTTGGCCCCGGTACAATTGTAGCATAGCTTCGCTTCGCTTAGGATCTTGCGCCGTGCAACCACCCCCTTAACCTGGTCACAGTCAGTGGCCCTATGTTGATCAGAGCCACAATAGACACAGCATTTGGGTTTGTAATAATTATCTTCCCTCGCTTGGAATGATCTCTCTCGCCTTTGTGGCTTGTGTTGAATCTGGCCAGGATTGCTCATGAAAGGGAATTGTTGGTCCTTAAAAGGGGCGGAATTTCTTTCACACCATTTTCTGAGCGCTTCCAAAAGATGGAAGAATTTCCAGTCTTGCCGATTGTCATCCAATCTGACCAAATCTGTTCTTATGACCGGAAGCTTATCTAAAGTTACTCTCAAATACCCATTGACCTCATTTAACTTCCCCATTGTGTCTAGTGCTTGAACATGAGTTAACAGTTTTTCATAAAATTCGTTAATTTTAGCTGGCTGGGATCCTTGGATTGCAGGGATGGATATGATCCCTTGCATATGGGCATTCGTAATTTCGCTGGGTTTCCCGTATTTTGGCCGCCCCAAAAACCATACTGAGCTCTCCTATTTTTGTGATTTTTGAAAGCTCGCCACCTCGTTATAATTAATATTGGTCCAAACGTCCCCAGACTCCGTCAACACACTATTTTTTAATGTGATTTTCTTTGTGGTTGGGTTAATATTTTTAATTCGAAGAAATGTACATACTCGGTCCAGTCCTTTATCAGTTTACGAAACTACCCTAATCTTTACCAAGGATTAACAACCCGGATGAACTAAAGGAATTCCCAGCTGTTGAGACAAATTGCCGTTAAATTGTTGCCAATATATACTAAATTTTAAATTTGTATTTAAATTTTAATTTTTTAATACTCGCACGGCACTTCTAACTTGGGCACGGCACTCCTAACTTGGGCACGGCACTCCTAACTTGGGCACGGCACTCCTAACTTGGGCACGGCACTCCTAACTTGGACACGGCACTCCTAACTTGGGCACGGCACTCCTAACTTGGGCACGGCACTCCTAACTTGGGCACGGCACTCCTAACTTGGGCACGGCACTCCTAGCTTGGGCACGGCACTCCAAACAGGCGGGCCGGGACTACTGTTCACAGGGTCTCAGCACTCCTAGATTTTCGGGCACACGTATCCGGAACATTGCCATTTACACGACAAAAAGTGTGCCGTACCGAAAATGCTTATCGTGTATACCGGGCTATGATAATGCAGAGTTTTGGGATGAGAATAGATAATGCCAACCATTCCTACTTTGAACTACTATTTCTTCTCTTGAACTATGCAGTATACGCAGTGCCGTATTTATCATTAGTGGTAGTTGTTCTACTCACAGGTGTGAGATAGAGCGGTTTTCAGTTGAGTGTAGTGAAACCAAACGCAAATTACACGCAACCAGCCAATCATAGGAGCGAGTAATCACAAGTAACTCATAAATGGCTTCCCTGTGAGCCAATGACAAACCAAAGCAAAACCAAAACCAATTTGCGTTTGGTTTTACTTTGGATTCTGATTGGTTGGTTTACTTTCTCAGCCAATAGGAGAGCGGCTTAGTAACGCAAAACCAAAACACTTTCGACACTCAATTGAAATCCGCACTAATAACAATCGCTGCTAATGATCAATAGATTACTGCGTCTGCGTATGTTGCTTGTTTCACAATCACAGGCAACATACGCAGACGCAGTGCCGTATTTATCATTAGCGGTACTTGTTCTACTCACAGGTGTGAGATAAAAACAATCACTGCTAATGATCAATACATTACTACGTCTGCGTATGTTGCTTGTGCTTAAGCCTGGTTTACACTAGCGACATAAGCACAAGTAACATACGCAGACGCAGTGATGTATTTATCATTAGCGGTACTTGTTCTACTTACAGGTATGAGATAAGAACAAGCGCCGCTAATGATCAATGTATTAAGCCTGGTTTTCACTAGTGATATAAGCACAAGTAACATACGCAGACGCAGTGCCGTATTTATCATTAGCAGTACTTGTTCTACTCACAGGTGTGACATAAGCACAAGCAACATACGCAGACGCAGTGCCGTATTTATCATTAACGGTACTTGTTCTACTCACAGGTGTGAATAAGCACAAGCAACATACGCAGACGCAGTGCCGTATTTATCATTAACGGTACTTGTTCTACTCACAGGTGTGACATAAGCACAAGCAACATACGCAGACGCAGTGCTCATAAGTGGCGCTTGTACTTAGAAATGGACCATTATAAGTTTGAGGGGGGGTTGGGCAAATACCAAAAAAACTTATTGCAGAGGACTGTAAGAAAAAAATATCATGCACAACAAACCGAGGGAAAAAGGTAACAGTGACTGGTCAGAGTGATAAAACAATATAATGGTCCATCCCTTATTATAACTATGGCCCTGCGTATTTTGCTTGTGCTTACGCTTATGTCGCTAATGAAACCACGCTAACTTTTCAAAATGTTAACAAATTATATAAAAGATTTATGACGAGTCATATTCCCGGTGAACCTTCCACCGCGATGCTTCATTTCCCTTGTCATAGCCTTGTATAACACGAGACCGAGGCCTGAAGTCGTCTGTATCTTGTAGGGACTTCTGCGCTTGTTTCTCTTGGCTTGAGTTGAGAGTTGCCTGTTGGGACTGAAAGAAAGACAAAGCAAAATAACTTTTGCTGAGAGAAAACTTATCAGACACGCATGGAAAAAGTAAAAAAAAATTGTTGTGCCAGGAGACAGTCCCCTATATTCTTTCACGAAATAACAGAACAGATTCCTTTACGTCCCCCTCATATAGATTAAATTAGATTAGGAGAGGAAAGAGACAATTGCCAGCGGCTTAAATGCAAAAGGGCGTAAGAGGCCCGGGTATTTAAATCCACGACCTCGAGCCGCAAGAACGAGAGCCAGGAAAGAAATTTAAGGGAAAGGGAGCGGGAGAAATCCAAAACCCTATATCAACTCTACGCACAACAGAAAACCCATAATCAGACTTGCCGACAGCAGGCAGCTATTAAAATTCTTACTTTCTTGTGCTGCTTATCCTTCAGTGATTTTACTAAGTCAGGAAAACTCAAGTCCACGTCGCCTTTGTCTCCCTCCTGACTGCTGTCGGTTTCATCAAATTCTTCTTGCTCCTCTGGGTGGTCCCTGAAGTCGAACTTCCCACGAAGGGCTTGCTGCTGTATTTCGCTCAAATTCAAAGGCAGTGGACTTGACATTTTCCGAGGATACTTCATTCTTTCTCGGTAATGAAACTTCATAACTGCTGGGGAGACATGGCTACTTTGTGAGCTCGGAGGAGAACCATTCTCGGCCCCGTCCCTGCTTCCCCCTGAGTTCAGCATGTAGGAGAGTGTTTCGTATGACAGCGTTTGCTTCACATGTTTATTGGCGCAATACCCTTCCAGACTGAAGCTTTTCTTGGCTGCTGGCGAGAGCTCGTTGTACGCTGGGACCAAGGTTTCCAGCCAGGTATCGAAACTCAGGCTGCGTCGCCATAGTCGACGGTTTTGATGGGCGGTGGTTGATGTAGGGCTAAAATAGAGCAGATTTCGTATGAACACAATATGGTACAGACTACGGCACGGTTACTGTACGGCATCATGATGTCGTGACTTTGACATGTTTTGCCCTGCATGCTAATCCAATCACATTACAGAGTTACGGTACAGTAACTAGATGTTTCTTCGTTAATAAACTGAACAGTTGCATCGAGAGAAAATCTGAGTCTGAGATGAACGAGATCTGACAGGCATTTTTACGGAAAATTGGAGAAAGAATGGGGCAAGAAAAAGTGGTTGGGAAAGCGGGGAGACGGCCCCGCGCGCTTTCCTTTCAAAACCATTTACAAAAGTCACGTGATGGAGGCCGTACGTACGTGTTTTGGCGTAAGCGGGCCGGAAAAAGCTGTTCGGCCCTGCTCGACTTTTGTTTGTTGTTTTGTCATTTAAAAGTGGTCATATGATAAAAAAAAATATTAACTGGGTTACGTCGGGCCGAACGAGAAAATATTTTACTCACATCTCGATTCTGATTGGCTGAGAACACGCAACTAATTAACAATTAGACCCGCAGCCGAATGGGCTATTTAACTCGTAGCCCATGAGGGCGAGAGGTCTAATTGTTTTAGTATAAACTAACTAGTCGGACAGTAGAAAATAATAGAAAGAAACAAATTGAAGTTGAAAAAATGCTATTATTTCGTGAAAATGCGTGCGGTTTTTCTCTACCATGGGCTATCACAAATAGACCTATAGTAGGGTAGCCAATCAGAATGCAGGATTTGTAATAGTCCACTAGTTGGTTTATACTAATTCTTGATAGCTAGCTATAGCACTAAGTGCGCATGCGTACAATATTATCTGCTAGCAGATAATACTTAGCGCTCCATGATAAGCAAATACGACAATTTTACGCTAGAAAGCAGGGCAATTATTTCGTTATTTGAGCCATTTTGCTATTTTAAGCGCTCAGTTATGTTTCTAGTCATTCCTTTCTCCTAAAATAAATGCAATATTTTTAGCTCGAATAAGAAAGAAAACATCTTGAATCAGAAATTCAATCGTAAACAAACCGATTATTTTATAAGGCGTTTCATTTAGCTTCGTTTTCGATAACGTTTTGTTTTGCTAAAACTTGAGCTTAAAATGTATAAAACATTTATTGAATTCGGTTTTCGCATGATAGAGAAAACTATCAAGATAATTTTTGCTATCATGTTCAACCTAATCCAATTAATAATTGCTTATTATGATACCGCCTCCCGGTTAGCTCAGTCGTTAAGCTCCGGTCTGTTGAGCGGGAGGTCGTGGGTTCAAACCCCGGCCGGACCAACACTCAGGGTCTTAAAATAACTGAGTAGAAGGTGCTGCCTTTGTGAAACAACTGCAAATGGTTAGACCTTCACGTCTTCTCGGATAAGGACGTAAATCGTAGGACTCCCGTCGGCCTCAAGTTTATCAGTCTCACCAGTACTGTCACGAGTTACCGACGTTAAATAAAGTTGCTTTACTTTACTTTACTTTACTTTACTATACGACTGTGATGTAAATGTACCATATAAGGTCAAATTCGAGGGCAAATATCGAGCCGTAATACCCACTAGACTTTCCATATTACCCTGTAGAATACCTATTTGACATTCCATTCCGCTGCCTTATCCAGGATGATCTGACACTAGAAACTGGTTAATCAAGTTCCCTTCATTTGTCACACTTCTTTCATTTTACCCAATCACATTAAAGCATGTAATGGCTTCCGCGCCGCGTGATTCGTCATCATTGATTTCCTTTCAGATTCTATTTCCTGGCTGGCACTGGCTCCCCGATAAAAATACGTTTTAAATGGAATTAAGAAAGCTGTCGTATAATAAATCCCTTATTAGATGTTTTTCCAGGTTGCTGATTACATTCGCAATATCAGCAAGTAATACCTGGAAAAATATCTAATAAGTGGTATTTTATCCGTCTATCACCTTCCCGGCTGATTTAAAGGCCCTTAAATAAGTAAGTAACTTTATTTAAGTGTCAAATGTATTTAGCTTTGCAACTAATTGGGGACACTAGTCCTACGATTTTACGTCCTTATCCGAGAAGAAGTGAAGGTCTAACCATTTGCAGTTGTTTCACAAAGGCAGCACCTTCTACTCAGTTATTTTAAGACCCTGAGTGTTGGTCCGGCCGGGGTTTGAACCCGCGACCTCCCGCTCAACAGACCGGGAAGGGGTAGAAAATTACATTGTTTTGTTTCTGTGTTTTAAGTACCTTTTCACGAATCTTCTTCTTATACTATCCAGAAGGTCGCCAGTTGATCGTTTCTTCCATTGGTTTGTTTCACCGTCGGGCACCGCTTGCTCCTTATTGTTGTCATCCTTTCTCGGTGTACTTTGACTTTCACTCGCGCCTGTGTTATCTTCTTCTGCTTTGTCGTCGTCTTCCTCGACACTGCATTTCTGAATGTTGAAAACATTGTTTCATTGGTGCGTTCTGATTAGTCGATTGCTATAGTGTAACCAAGCCACCAACATCGGAAAACTCGCAATCTGATTGGCACGCAGGCACTGTTTATTGATCGTTAGAATAATGACCCAGCCGCCATCTATTGGGAAACTCGCCATCTATAGCCAAGCGCCGTCTATCGATCGATAGGACGACTTCGACCGCAGACAAGAATCACATAGAAAAGTTCCTTTTTTCGATTTTATTTCACTATTTTCTCATTCGCTAAGTTGATAGAACAAGTGGCTTGGTTATACTAACACAATTAGACTTGCTGGCTCTTGATTTCTATCGACTTTGATAGTTGGAGTTGGGGCTGTTTTCCTTGCCAACGTTAACTATCTGGTTAAATAGCTAGAGGGCAATTTCAAACAACGAGCGCGCGCAACTAAACATTTGCTTATATTCTAACGTTTTCCACAGGTTTTTCTCTATATAAATCTATCGACTGTGATAATTAACAGAAACCTCGAGCTCGCAGTCTAATTGTGACGTCACGTTTTGTATGCAATATGCCGGCCATGCATGCCATGGGGCTTCCTTATGATGCACAGTGATGTGAAACTGTGACAAGTCGACTGTGTCTCGTGGCGTCACTTCTTTGTTCTCTTGGCGTGGTGACGTCACTGTGTAGACGTACGGCAAAATGACATGTATTTGTTCAGTTCACAATACACATAACATACACATTACACATAACATACACATTACACATAACATACACATTACACATAACATACACATTACACATAACATACACATTACACATAACATACACATTACACATAACATACACATTACACATAACATACACATTACACATAACATACACATTACACATAACATACACATTACACATAACATACACATTACACATAACATACACATTACACATAACATACACATTACACATAACATACACATTACACATAACAAACACATTACACATAACAAACACATTACACATAACATACACATTACACATAACATACACATTACACATAACATACACATTACACATAACATACACATTACACATAACATACACATTACACATAACATACACATTACACATAACATACACATTACACATAACATACACATTACACATAACATACACATTACACATAACATACACATTACACATAACATACACATTACACATAACATACACATTACACTATTATTGATTCAATTACCCCATCCTTGAGAGCTTCATTATCAAAACGAAGCTTGTTCAGCTTACACATCAACTCGTCATTTTGTGCCAACGCTGCCGACATCTCCTTCTTCGTAGCACTAACTTCAGTCTTCGCATCCTCCAACTCCTTTTCGAAGTACTCTGCATATTCGGTCTTGTTTTTCAGTTCCTTTTCTTTCATTGCCAGTAGTTCCGTGAAGTATCCCTTGACCTCGTCGATCTGCTCGACTGCTTTGAGATAGGACTCTCGATGGGCTTCTGACTGCTTTCTAAAGATGCATGCTTCTTGTTCGATTTTCGCTCGTTCTCTCTGCAGTTCTTCATTTTCTCGAGTCATTCTGTTACTTCTTATCTCCACTTCGCCAAGTTTGCTCTGTAAGTGTGAAAGACCATCCTCTGTTTCTCGCTGTCTGAGGAAATGTTGGTCTCTCTCCTTGGCGGTGGCGTCGTAGCGGTGCTTCAATGCTTCTGTCCAGTTTTTTAGTTCATCGAGCTCTTTCTCTTTTTCATCCAAAGCACATTTTACTTCGGCGACCTGAGACGGTAAGCGGATAAAGAACAAAGTTAGTGTAAAACCTGTCACAGCTCTGGGCCCAGTTGTTCGAAGCAAGGGTAAGCGCTACGCCGGAGTTAAATCGCTAACCCGAGGTTAAACTGTACAGATTACAGATTTAGCGCTATAAAAGGGATAAAGTTACTCTGGCTTCGAACAATCAGGCCATGTTAGAAACTATGCAGGAGTGCATCTTGGTCTACTGGGAAGCAAAGATGAAAATAGAAAGTTGGGCAAGCATTTTTAACAGTTCGATACATTGATTTGCAGGTATTTCATCTGCGGAGACGGGTATCCTGTGGTAGAAGAGGGAGACTGAGCCCATAAACCCCTTTCTCGTCCCAGTTTTCCTCAAATCTTAAAACCGCAGGAATTCCGATATTCTTTTAGTAAAGCCAGTAACTTTTAACGTAATGGGCTTTTATCGCACGGCGGCCATGTTGAGTCCCAGGAGAATAAAAACCTTTGTTTTTGTCCGGTAAACTCGTTCTGAAACCAACCAGTGCGAGGCTATCGGAGCCAAAACTATTGTTTTATCCAAGATGGCCGAACTGCGATAACAGCCCATGCTATCAAATTTATCACGAATTAGACAATATCATGCGACATGACATTTTTAGTATAGTAAAAAATGGGTTCAAAATATGCTTTCTTGTTTCTCTCACCTGGAACTGTTTTTGTCTGCATTTGAGTTTAAGATTGTCATAGGAACTGAGTTCTACTGTTTGGTTTTTCAGCCTGTCAGACAGTTTCCTCGTCTCATTTCTTTGGAGCGCGTAATTTTGATGGACTTGAGATAGTTGCTCAGCAAGATCATCACACTTAACTCTGCACTCCTCGTTCTGGTAAGAAAATACAGCACCTGGTTAATTGCTACCCAATGTCGCATAATTTACACTGAAAAGGTAACAATATAAACGAAACAATCCTGCTAGTGGGTCTGTGGGAAAGTATCTGGACCTAGAAATAGAGGGATTAAATGTACGTAAACTGTCATTTCAAAAATTATTGTGAATTTGTCACAAAATCCATATTTTTAAGACTAAGAAAGTACCCCATCCCTTCTCTCTCCTAAGAGATACTTCATATCAGATATTCAAGCGCAAACATATAACACTAACAATTTGCTCGGCCAAAATCCTACGGTAACGCTTCTGGCTGGTTGAACCGTATATTGGTAGAGTGCTTTGAACATGTTTAAACGTCTTTGGCCAGGGTCGTATAGCCGTCTCCTTCCGTTGTTGTGCTATATTTCGTGAAAGAGTATGGGATTGCCTCTCAGCACCGACAACAGCCTGGTATTTTGTAGGTACTTACAAACACTCATGATTGTAGGGCGTGGGTTGTCATGGCAGCACCATTCGCCACAACTGCAGTCCGTCTCTCAATACCTCTCTTGTGAAATGCATTTCGTTATATACCTATAGAATTTGCGCTATTATTGATAAATGAAAAACTTAGCCTTTTAAAGCCGTCCCGTCTTTTGACGAACTGTGCACAGGCTATGAAAAAAAAAACTTTATTATCACAGTAGCTAATTTTCTTTCAAAATTAAGATTTAGGTAGAAGTAAACGCAGCCTTGCACGAATGCCTACCTCTCTCGTCCATTTATCAGCCTCCTCCTGACTCTGTAACAGCTTCATCTGTAGCTGAATGATAAAGTCCTTGGTGTCATCTCTATCTTTCTGCATGGTCTCGTACTGATGAATGAGGGACAGGCTCGCGGAGCTCTGCGTCTCACAGACCACTGCCTGTGCGTTCTCTAGTAAATTGTTGAGTTTCTGAGCTCTCTCCTCTGCGGCCTCGCGTTCCCTGTTGCTCTTATTGAAGCCTTTCCGTAACTCTTTGTTATCTTTCAGCAGGTGGTTGTAACGCAATGTTATGTCACGCAAGTCGTCCGTGACACGCTTTAGGTGACTGCTGAGAATGTCTTGGTCTATAAAGTGACTTTCTCCGCCTATATTGTGTAAGTGAGAATTTGGCTAACACATATTCCTTTACGCTAAAAAGTTGTCTTATTGCGCAAATAAAGTTACAAATACCTAATGTCATTAATTACGGTAGTACCTTTCGCAGCCGTTCACTCTTAGGGTCGTCACGCAACGACCCTAAGAGACTAAATTTAAATCGTCAAAATATGCCATTAGTTTGAACAATGTACTGTCCGATACAAAAGCAGTGGTTAATGATTCTGAAGGCAATATCACACTTCAATGAAAACCGAGGCTTTTTATCACTTTTGTGGAAAATTATTAATACGAAATTAATACAACAAACATACAATCAAGAAAACAAAGCATCTACATAAAAAATGAGCGATGCTGAGGCCCTTCTTCCAACCATTTCACTCGAAGTAAGGATAATTAATTCTTACCAAGCCAACCTTCCATGGATTCAACAATTGGACTGGATCCTGTTTGACACGAGAAAAAAAGGAAAAGAAAAGATGGTTCGATTTTCTTCACGATGCATAAGACGGATGTTGTCATAGTTTAATGAGGGTCAAGTATGCCCAAAAAATATTCAGTTTTGGGATTGACGATCATTGTACGCCAAAACTAAGACCCGGTTCAAACGTCGAACTTTTCATGCGCTGAACCTAATAGACCTAGTCAGCTTGCCTGTTTATTGTTCCATTTCAGACCACCTGACTTTTCCCTCGAGTATAATGCTCTTTTGTTTTTCTGTATCCCACGAGGAAATGTACCAATTTCTATAATTGGAAAACAAAGCACTGAATCCTCTCGAGAACTGTCACGTGGTCTGAATGGGGCACCAAACAACAGGCTAACATGAGTATCATGCCTAGTCGTACAGCAAAATTCATTTATAACTACTTAAGCATCAGAGCTGAATAGCTCTAACGCAGTGATGTCTGTTCCCACTAACAGAGAAGTTCATAACCTAATTTCAAACTTATTGGACCCATGTCAAAGTACTTGCACGTACAAAACACCAATAAAAATGTGTCTGTCAGTATGTCTACCTGGTTGGGGAGGGGGGAGGGAGGGAGAGAGAATGGGGAGAGGGGGGAAGAAGGAAAGGAAAGCCTGACACAAAGCCTTTCAAAACCCGTGTCAAGCGTCCAGATTCTGGACGTTGCGCTGATAAAAAAACAATAGACTCAAAACCGAATGTGAAAATGTCACTGCACTAGCGAATAACGATTTGGTATCTGAAATATCTCTTTTAATGAAAAATTAAATGGATTTCATAAAAGCATTGGAAGCCGCTTGTTTCTCGAAAGAAACTGGCCGTCCTCGGAGTGCTGCCGCCGAGAATTTTATTCCAGTTGTTTCTCAAGATCTTCTCACAGTTCTGGAAACTACGGTAGCTCATAGGGGACATGCGAGATGCCAGATAGCTAGGCCACAGGAAGCCCATTACAACAGGGGTGGTAATTATTTGAGAGAATGTAAGGCGAATTCATTTTCATCTGTAAATTATTTCGAAAATTTCATAATTCTCTTTAAAAACGTTATACTATTAAAGATATATCATGTACCTAATTTGCCCGATCTGCAGTTTTAAATCGGCAAACAAGTGTAGTTTCATTTCAAGTGGGACTTCACACTTTGAGTATACATGTACTTGTTTAAAAGATGGAAGACGATAGTCCAGTTTCGTATTCTAAAATTAAACTTCAGAATGAGGCTAACCCTGGGTACATGCGTCTGTATTCATTGCATTCAGCGGTAATTTTAAAATACGAAACTGGACTATTGGGAAGGCTTTTTAAAGACAATTCACGGCTAGTTGGGACTAATGGGGCGACAGACTATCACTCATTTGGCTCGTACGTTCGTGAGGAATCGATGTTTAAGAAGTCTCTAGATCTAAGCAGCCCAAAATCGTCGCAAATGCAGACAGAAACAACATAACAAATTAGGTAAAGGTTACATCTTTAATAGTAAAACGTTTTCTTAAAAGAAAATTATGATATTTTCGAAACAATTTACAGATGAAAATGAATTCGCCTTACAGTCTCTCTAATTACCACCCCTGTGGCAATGGGCTTCCTGTGGCCTATCTATCTGGCATCTTATCTTAATGGCATCTGGTATCTTAGTGGCATCTGACATCTGGCACGTCCCTCATAAGCCACCGTAGGAACCCGAACAACAGGAGAAATAAATATCGTCACCATCATTGTAACCGTCAGTCGGGTCAGTCCACTGAAGCTGATCAAAACACAGCACGTTGAAGAAGGTTCGGCTTGCAGCGAGCGATTTTTTTCACATTCCTTGTATTAATCGGCCTTTCGGCTTTGACAAAACAATTCCCACGGCAACATAAACTTAAAGGGGCTATGTCATGGTACTGCGCATGTATCGAGTAATCGCTGGGTTGATGGCTGTTAATTGGATACAAACAGTTAAACTTCCCTTCCTCAATGCTTGATTAAAGGGATTTTCAACATTTTCCCTGGAGACTCTTTATATACACTGTTTGTTACTCCAGTAGTCATTTTTGCATATTTGCTTTAATTTTAAGCATCCCACATGGCCGAGAGGTTCGTTAGTTCATATCAAACCGGCCTGGAACGCGAATGTTCAAAACAGATGCTATTACCGTGACACAGCCCCTTTAACTCAAAAGCTTCGAAAGAATTACAGTCTTATTATCCTTGAAGGAGCAACAGAACTCTAGATCTGTGTTAGTCGTAGCACAAAACAAGGAAACAGATGAAATATCAGTACCATACTATGGTCTAAGTTTTCTTTACAGACTAGATCGAAAAATCCGGCCAACACTTCAAAACTCGTGATGACAGTTATGTTAATCTCCGAAAACCGGAAATAAACTTCATTGGTTCAAAAGTGATGGCTCGATGACGTATGCTATGGAGGCGGAAGGCCTTTCTCAATGGGTCTGTGTCAGGCTCTCTTTCCTTTTCGCTACCCCGTCTTCTCTTTTTGAGAGCCTGATACTCGGGTTACAAACATGCAAGCTGACAAGGTCTATTAGATCAAAGGTAGTCGGTGGATTGGAACAAAAGAAAATCAGGCGTACAGAAAAAGATGGCCGCTTGTAATATTACCCACAATCCTTTGCAAAAATCTTTAAATTCGTTATAAAACCGCGGAAGAATTTTTAAATCTTAAAAACAATCCAATACAGGTACTGTTGCCAATATACTGTCATTGGAGAGAATAGAGGATTTCTACGTGTTACATGGATTGTGATAGGTTCGCAAGGGCTTGTGGTTAAATGTACAGACGCCATCTTTTTCCGTACAGTGGATTGCATCCGGCCTCCCTTTGAACAACCGGACCCAGACATTTGTTGATATTGGGTCATCGATATCGTAACCCTAAGGTGGAGGTTGCGTCCGAAGAATCTTGTCCGCTTTTTCCTGACCATTCCAGATTTTCCGATTCGGCTATGTGATCGTGAGTCATACGAAATGAACTCAAAATATCACAAGAAATGTGTACTTCTAAGTTTGTAATGTGTACTTCTAAGTTTGTCCACCGGACAAATCCCTATCCAGTGGATAAAATATAAGGATTTATCCGGTCCCTGATCTATAGCTATTTAGTTAATTATATATTTTAATTAGTAAGTAGCGAGTGCGAATCTTTAATTCAAAAGCAAAGTAATGCAAAGCATTGCGGGATGCTGGTATTGAAATTCCTTTGCAGACAATGAATATTTTCAAAGATCGCAGGCACAGACTTGTTCCAACTAAACAATGACCTAATGCAACTGAATAAGTGCGGAAGACGACAATGCTAAGCATCTGACAAGTGAAGGTATACTCACTGATTGTAGCTTTTTCTCCTGTTAGCTTTTCATACAAATTCGGGTTGATCAGCTGTAAGGCATCTTTGAAGTGCTTGAATCCATTCTCTCCCTTCGTTTCCATGATGTCCAGGAACTTCGCTGCCCGTTGCTCGCGTGTTCTCTCGGCCCGCACAAGGTCATAGTCGTCTCTATCGAACACCGATTTACTCAGAAGGTAATCGAATATAAACGTTCTATCAACTTGAATATTTTGGATGATGCTCACTCTGTGAGTTAGCAGGGTCTCAACGAACTCACTCTCATTCGCCATCAGTTCAGTTGATTCTAACTGTCTACTATTTCAAATACTTTCGATTCTCAGGATGTAAGAAAATCTCCTAACAGTCTTCATCAAAGACATCGGATCATGTTTCAACGTGAAACTATTTCCTCCTTTATAGCTTTAACAATTGAGACCTGAACTAGCAATGTGAAAGCTGCACGTGTTCGAGCTGAAGCGTTGGTCATGTCACGGATGCAATGTGATAAATTGTTATCCTGCCTGTTGGTTTCATTAATTCCCTAATTATTTCACGCTGATCCTCAAAAACCCAGGGTCAATTACAAGGTTCCGATTTGCGTTTTAATATATTCAAACAAGAGAGCATAAGTAAGAGAATCTCCATACGCGCACTTGTGCAATGCAATAATGTTTAATAAAATCTATTGTTTAGTAACCGGAACCATTATATTCGAACACCGCGCGGACACACTCTGTGGAGTTCAAACAATCAATGGTACCAGAAGTCCATAACCAGAAGTGTCCATCTGGTATTGGGGTAGCGGCCCATCAGTTTACAGAGTAGTCTATTTTTAGAAATGCTAATCTCAAATTTCGCGGGGAAAATCAATGGCGGACATTGGGTCAGATGCGAGAGTGATGGCTCCGGGGGGCACTCATGTACACGACGTAAATGAGATGTGTGGCAGTACCGGATAAAGGTTTGAGCCCAATTTGGCAAACTAAGTCTTGTTTTGGAGCAAATCAACTATCAATTCGGGTTGATTTTATTGGAAATTCTGGTTAATAAAAACACCTTCATTACATTTTATTTTGCAAACTGGGTCGGGCTCTGAAGACGATACCTCACATACCTCCCCTTTATTATGCAAGCAGTGCCCCCCGGTTTGAAGCTCAGTACATCAAGTTCGCCAAGCGGTGCTACAAACTACAAAGCTAAGTACGGTGGCAAATGTCGGGCTTTTGACGACTAAAATTGAAGATATTGGAATTGTAATGAAACAAAATGTATAGACTGATCATCTGTGCTCTGCTAATGGATCTTGGGGTGATTTGAGAAAGTTAAAAGTGATTTTCAAGTCTTCAAGTGTTGACTAGCGACGAGTATAAAAGTTTGAATTATGACAATGAATGAAAACGGAACCGAAAATTCACATTCATCTGGCCAGGAACAACTGACATTATACAAGGACAAAATTAAATCAAAGTAAGCCAAGTTTACTTTAATTTTTTTATTTAATTGTTTTGTTTTTAATCCATTGAAATCGGCCTTGGAAACTCGGTCGCATATGACCCGTTGCCGTGAGGCATTTGATTCAAATCTTCTAATAGTAATAATCTTGTTCACTGGTTGTCTGAAGAAAAAACCCTTGTTTGTACTAATTTTAACAACTGGAATTAATTTCCAGCTGTGATAGTTGCGTTCAGCTTTCTAGTTTTCGATTGTGAAGTTTATTCTTGGAGATGTACAACAGTTAGTGTCTTTAATAAAACAGCAAAGTGACAACTGTTTCATTGTTTGATTGTGCTCGATGAACTGCCTGAAATCAAACTTCGCTTCTTGCTAGTGTTAAGTGTACCAGAAATTGACTTTTTTCACAGTTTATAGCTATTTTTATTCAGTTCCAGTCGATTATTAAGCCTTGCTTGGAGATTTGCCGGGCTGTTCTTTTATCTGCCAAACGCAAATTACTTCAGTACAGGATTTTCAAATATTCACTTGAGCTCAAACTCAAAGTAAACAAATTCGGTGCACTTAATTACTCTTGAGAGAAAATGTGATTGTCTTTTTCAGTACATTTCTTAGGTCATATTATAAACAAAAATAGCATGATTTGTATGTGATATTTATCACTCGCTGTATTTATGCCAAATATCACTACAAAAATCTGTGTTTATGAACCAAAAGACAAAAACTTAGCTTCGTTCTGTATACATCACACAAGTGCTGTAAACACGGGGGGAATTAGACATTTTGAGGGAGGTCAAAGTCAAATTCCCCACCCATGGGCACCTAATGCATGTCAAATTCCCTACCCTATTGTGGGTTGTACTCAAAATATTTAAATCAGAAATGATATGCATAATCGATCAAGCATACACAAACAGAGCGAAGAAAATCATGAATATGTAAACATGTACACAAAAATTACCTCCAAAAACAAAATAAATGAAAACGTTTTACATATCAGCATAGATTGAAATAAGTGATGGCCTTTTATATCTAAGAATATAGCAGATTTACTCACCTTTCTGTCGCCCAATTCGAGTTCGAGGAAATCGAGAAAAAACGCGAGAAAAAACGTGGGAAAAAACACGGGAAAAGGCGGTTCGCTCGTGGTGACTTCTGGGTACTTTTCAAGATGGCGGATGACCAACCTCGTCCCCAGGGTCTTCTCGGTCAGATCCAAGATGGCGGCTACTCAGAGAGAAGACCCTGGTAAAGGCTGGATCACGTGATCAAATACTCCCAGATTTTGGGAGTATTTTGTCACGTGATTTGGTAATCTAAGATGGCGGCCAAGCTAAATATGGAATAGTTCATGACGTGTACAAACCATAGGTATCCCAATCCGGAGTGAGCGAGAAGCGATTAACGGTATTTCCACGGCGGCGAACGATGTAGTGAAAACAGGTCTACTAAATGGCTCGAAATGGAGTTTACTTGGATAAAGAACCAGTGGAAAGGTATCACAAAGCTACCAGGATGTATCTAAGCTAGAAGAGAATCCTAAAAAGCCGTTCATTTTCTGTTAGCGTTGGAGCGAAGCGATCGATAGCACATGTTCAGGTTTAACGGCTTCTCCTGGCTTTCCCACTGATGAACCTTACCAGAAAACTACCCAGTAATGCACTTCATCTATTGCTCTATCAACACAACGTGTTTTAAGGTTATTTAAAATCGTTTTATTGATAAAATATGAGCAATCTAAACTATATACAAGTTCATCTCTCTGGACTCAGTCCGTTTGTCCAATAAAAAGCATTGTTAGAACAACCCTTGTGTCAAATCGAAGAGCCAATCAGAATACGTGACAGTTCAGCGTTTACCAGGGTCTTCTCTCTGAGTAGCCGCCATCTTGGATCTGACCGAGAAGAACCTGGGGACGAAGTTGGCGGATGACCTATTCCCAGGCTCTCTCAGTCTTCCAAGATGGCGGGCATGTCAAATTCCCTACCCTGGGGGCATCGAGTAATGTCGAAATCCCTACCCAGGGGACAGCCCTTTATTTATTTATATATAAAAGGCCATCACTTATTTCAATCTATGCTGATATGTAAAACGTTTTCATTTATTTTGTTTTTGGAGGTAATTTTTGTGTACATGTTTACATATTCATGATTTTCTTCGCTCTGTTTGTGTATGCTTGATCGATTATGCATATCATTTCTGATTTAAATATTTTGAGTACAACCCACAATAGGGTAGGGAATTTGACATGCATTAGGTGCATATTTTTTGCATATTTTTAACGAAACATTGTAGTCATCGTTTCTAAGCTGATTTAGGTAAAAGTCTTCAACCTTAACTAAACATATCCACTCATCATCCTAGCTGTTTTAAACTCGGAGCCGCGTTTTTGATTTACTGATTTCGTGTTCGAAGTCACGTGACAGACCACGTGATACGTTTTACTACACACAAACCACTTAAGGTAGTCAAGAATGGCGATACCTATTATCGTGAGAAACTTGGCGTACTTACCATACTCGGCTGTGCTGAAATAAGGAAAACAGATTTTTAACCGAAATTTGATCCCTGAACCCCTTAGTACCTCTTAGGGGTCAAATCGAAAATGTCCGACGAGCATCCCTACCCCTTTTATATGGGAGTCCCCCTCCCGGGCCCTGAACCAGGCCTTAACATGCTTGACTTGAGCTTTTACAGCCGTCAAAACAAGTCAAGCGTTCCTCCGTAGAGCAAGAAATGAAGTTCATTATTCAAAATTTGATTTCATTCTTTGTTTCAAACTGAAACCTTGCAAAATTCAAATTGAGCTCCAATCGGATTTTGATTGTATTTATGTTTAAACGGCTTGTACATCTTATTCCATATATATATATAGTGTACTTGAAATTTAGTCTTCTTCACAGCTGTTCTTTGTGTTGTCACGCAGACGATAGGCACTAGAGCCAGAAATGAAGTTCATTATTCGAAATTTGATTTCATTGGCTTCGTTTCAAATTTCCATTGTTGAAATGAAACTTGCAAAATTTAAAATGAGGCTAAATTTAAACAAGAGCCCATCTGGGCTTTCACTCGGGCCACATGAGATTGAAGATGAAATTACACTTTCATTTGAAATCCTCTAGTAATAACCGAAGGGAAGAATTATTAGCTGAATTTAGCAGTCTTTAGGAGTGGCTGGTAGCGCGGTGACATTCATTCTCTGCTCCCCTAGTATATATATATATATGTAATTTAATATTTTTGTTTTTCTCAAACTCATCTTTTCCCATGCAATATCGTTGTAAGACTTCACCTAAACATTGAAAAGTTACAAAGGTCAGGTTTTCCTGTATTAAGGCAAAAACAAAATAATGTAGCCGCATGCCGAGTGCAATCATCTTCTTCAATAAAACTCATCGGATACCAAAGCTGTTATGGCTGGAAGAGCATATACATTAAAACTATGAACTGATAGCATCCTAAAATTCGGCAATCTTGCTTATGTTGGTGTGCTCTTTCAAACCATTATGTTATTGTTTGCATTTATCGAGTTTTCAAATTTAATACCTGCAGCTCCGAAAGAAATTAACTTCATTTGTGCTCAGAAAATAAATCAAAGCATTGTAGATGTAGGCTTTGCTTCCAAAATTTATTTAGAATCCACTGATAAATTCAAGTAAACTTAATGGTTGAACAGTAGTTCCTTCTCATTGTTTACTGGTGGATACATAGTCAGGGTTTCAGTAATTTATAGCCACTTACGTTTCATTGCCAGACCTAGTCTCGTTGTTCTGTGCTTTTAAGGTCTCTTGTACAAACATTTATCCAATGCTGACATTTCTCACTGAATTTGCTGTAAAGGTTTTGGAACAGAAAAGCTCCTCCTGTGAGTGATCAAAAAGGCCGAGAAAAGATGAGAAACCTGATCTACTGGCGGTGTACTGAACGATGCTTCATTCTCCGAGACATATCTCTTTGAGCGCCGGATTCACTCTTACATCTCCCCCAGCAACAATGCTTGGTATAGTCACCATTACTGATATGACTAGGAATCTTACTGAAGCAGCTGAAGGCATTGATTCTTTTTTTTTATCGAAAAAAATACGAATTCGGTCCTAATTTAGTCTGCTGTTCTGCAGGTTCAGAGTACTAATAGATGAGTGTCTCAAATTTATGTCTATATTTGTCCCATATTATAAGTTGTATCCTGTCCACCTATGATGGAGCTATCACTGTATTTCTCTACTATTCTTTCTACCCTGCGGCTCTTTGATCGCGTCCATATCGGTATTTGTTGGACTAAAGATTATTAACTGAAATGCCCGTTTTGTTTATCTCTATTTAAAAGCTTTTACCCTCCTTCCCAAAACTGCAGTCTGCTCATTATATTACAGAACTATAAAGGGAACTGTTGGAAGCCTTTAATTTCTCGAACCAAAATCTCGGCCGTGAGAGGAATCTTGTTTACCGTGAGAGTTGAATAACTGCTTCGGTCATCATATTATGTGCCGAGTGAGTGTTTATTACCTACGAAACGTACCTCCAACAAGAGCGCCAGTTGAAATATCCTGAGCCTGTTGGGAGTGTTGGAAGGCTTTCGCACGAGTGAACTTAAATAAAACATTAAACTGCTTACATTTGAGAGATGGGACTCCAAATTTGAGAGAAAATTCCTCGCGCCGTCGTCCATCTTGATTTACTGTATTTAATTATGTAAATACATTAACCTGGCGATTGTTGCGTGACCAGCACAGTGCAATCTGATTGGTGTGAATTTGACCTTTACCGCATGCGCAGAACACTTGCTACACGGAATAAAAAAAATAAAAAAAATAACGACTTGCATTTTAAGACTCGGCGCTGCCACAGGCAGCCCGAGTAATTAGTTTCCTTTGCAGCCGTTCTTGGGCCTTGGGAGGAACGCTTGACCTGTTTCGACTGTAAATGAAGGATAACAATGTAACAAGAAAAGAAGAGCGCCTGAGGTCTGCATGACCCAATAGCCCACTTCCGAGATATGCCCCCGGGGGGGGGGGGGGGGACTCCCATATAAAAGGGGTAGGGATGCTCGTCGGACATTTTCGATTTGACCCCTAAGAGGTACTAAAACGGGCGTGGCTCAAGCTTATTTTGACCCCTAAAAGATAATAGAAATGTAAATTTATAACAGCTTTTTTGTTCAATTGACACCCGACCCCTAAAAGGTACCGCTTTACATAGAAATGTCTGTGTTTGATGGTGGATACCCTAAGTGGTACCAAACTCCTGATTTTGACCCCTAAAAGGTACGACGAGCATCCATGTACCCCTCACATAAGGGAGCCCCCCCCCCCCCCGGGGATATGCCTCACTTCCTATAATGCTCAGTCGTTCGTGACAAGACTTCAGCACTTCTGTAATTTGCCACGAACGACTGAGCATTATGCACGGAGCCTCGTACTGATTACTTTGTACGTAGGAAGTGAGGCACATCTCGGAATTGGGCTATTCGGTATTGTATGGGCTCCTATTGTAATGCTCTAAATTAAATTGTCGTATCGGGGGCGGGGTTCGACCAATTCCCCAACTCCCCCTTTCACTATCAATGTAAAACATATTTCGTCCGTTACTTTACTGTAATAGGCCCTTGCAGCTAACAGTCACGTGCTGATATAATACTTCATTAATGAATAAATTGAGCTCGTGGTCCCCATGGGAAAGACGTTGCCATGGATGCTGGAGTGCAAGCTATCTTCAAAAACGTAGTTTTAGAAAGATCGACAATCGATTGGTGGTGGAAAATAGCATTTACAAACAGTAAATGCTAATAACACTACCGATCTCGTACAAGGCCTTTAAATAAATGAAGTCAGATATGTTTTGCTCTCCAGTACAACCACGTGATTTGTTAGCTGCAAAGGGCCTATCATATCAAAATCATTGCACACAGAAGAGGACATTTGCTATTGGTCATCGCTTTGAAGTAAATGCGATTTTATTTGAGAGAGATAACAACTTCAGTCGCATTACAAGTTTATAATGTGGCTTACCTGTTGATACCGGAACTATACGAAGGAGAATTCTCTGCTTTCGTTTTGACCGCTCCAAAATCTCTCCTACTGCAGCTCCCGCCATTACAAAGGTCACACAAGAAAAAATAGCACGAAATGGAACTTTAACAACGATTTGTAGCACTCTAAACTCGAGAAACCTCGATGATCTATCATCAAAACACTGGAAATTATTCTCCTATCTGAATTCAGCGGTAGAAAGTCAGTTCAGACATGCGTATTCAAGTTAAACCCAGTTTTAAACGAGTCCATAAACGAGTAACGCCTTGTAAAAATTCACTTCACTCGCGAAAGAAAGTTCAAATTTGTTCAGTCGAAATCTTAATATAATCACTCCAAACAGTTACCAGTAGCAGATTAGAAATCATTTTATTTGTTTTAGAAAGGCAAAATAGCTCCCAAAACCATGTATTTTTGAGTGAGATGACTGGGCCGATACCGGAAGTGAGTCACCGGATTTCGATATGTAGGCTTTTGTACGCAATGACTTTTGATATGAAGCCTCAGAACACTCCGTTAATTTATCTAATACCATTCTGGAAATTGTTTGAATACGTTCGATTGTTATAAGCCATCAAATGTTTCTAGTCAGGAAGGAAGCTGGCCATTAATGCGGGCTGAACGAGTGAACGTGAATGTCTTATTACACCGGAAATCGAGGCCAAATATGGCTATTTTTTTCAATTATAAATAACAGTTTTGTCGGGTTTGACTTCCTCAACATTTATATTGCTTCTTAGGGTGATCACGTGATCAGTAACGTCATGGGGCCACGAGTTGTATACATCGGAGAAAATTAATCATGAAAATAAGATTGCTTTAATTAACAATTCAACTAGAATCACGGTTAGAAATCTTGCTTTTATTGATTAGGGGATGTGGTCGCGTGGCCTGTTGCTGAATAAACGACAGTCAAGTTCTCTAAGTGTGAGTTTGTAGAAATTAGTAATTAAAATATACTGGACATAGTAACTTGTTTAATCGATGACAACTTTACAAGGCGTTTCCCCCCATGTCACGTGATCATCCAAAATTCAAAGGTTCTTTATTACGTGAAGTTGTATTGTTGTACTAAATTCACATATTTTTGTCAAAGTTCTAGCTCATAATCGTGAAAAAAATTTTTTTTTCCTATTTTCGGTCAATGACCCAGGCCGTGAACTGCTGTCCGATAGTTTTTATTGGATCAATTTTGTTTAATGTTTGTCATTTTTTTGCAATAATGTTGAAAGCCTGTCAATCCAGCCAAGGCTTAACACGACTTTCATATGAAATAGCATGTCGACATTAGTGTACTTGTGAAAGTTGAGCGCTATAACTTAAAAAAGCAATGAAGTTACAGCCATTTGAACTTAGAGAGATTTGTATAAGAAAAATTAACGGAGGCCTTTACAGCCTCGCTTTCATGTTTTTCACGCATTAGAAATGTTCATAGCTCAACAGCAATTTTCCACATTGCTCTCTCAAAACATTTACTAATTTTAATTTGATCTTTCATGATCATGTGGTAGCTGATTGGTTTCTCTCTACTGATTAATCTTCCGATACAAATTAGGAGGCGGCCATTATGAAAATCGTGTATGAGACCAGGACTGAGAACAAGCCCAGTGCGCATTCTTATCATGGTCTTGATGCCGGCTTCATATTCAACTTTCATTGTCACTAGCTTTATTCCCCAAACTTCCGGCTACCGTGTTAATTTGCAAATTTCGTTCTTCTATTGACTTTTAGATGACATCGGCAAGGTCTAGCCTCCTCTGCAGGCAACTCTAATTATAGTCGAAATAATCGAAAAAATCGAGAAAAACGATGTGAAACCGGGCTTCCTGTGGTAAAAAGGGACGAGCAAGGTCTAAGGATGAAACAAATGAGGAGGGAGGGGAAGAAGGGAAAAGAAAGAGTCCCCTAGCGGCTTCGCCGCTCGGATCCGGAAGCCGGATCTAAAACATACAAGAGTTGCATAAGAGTTGCCTGACGAAATTGGTAATTATATTTGAGTTTGCCGTACCTGAATCTACAAGAAACGCGTGCCGACATCGTGCCAGCCATGCTGCAATTTGCGTACATCGAGAAACACTTGAAATATGTTCGTACACAGGGATCATATATACTCTACAATCGATTGAAACTGATTAAGTTATGGAAATAGCTATCTTGTGACGTCATCATATTTAACCCAATGGTGCACAGTAAAATCTCTTAGATCTTCTAACTGACAGTTATTCCAATCTGTCTAGCCTACTGTTTCACACATGCTGAAAATGGCACTTATAATCTTGGATATTTTTGTCAAATCCTGTACATGTGTATATCTCTTCAGCACCTTCCGGTGCCGGTGCTGAAGCTCAAGTCGAAAGTAGTCGGTTAGTTACACCAGGACGACCACGGTGACGTTTTAGTTATATTATTTAAAAAGGAACTTTCCTTAAATAGAAAAAAAAAACAATACTTGCAAATTAGTTAGCCAAGACAGGATGAAGCGGGAAGAGGCCAGGTGTGGTGTTTTCTTTTGATCTTCTAAAATAGCTGCTCCAATTTGTTTATTCCTGACTGTTTCACACATGCTGAAAATAACACTTTCGCCTTATAATTCACAACTAGTTTTTATTTTGGATAGTTTCTGTCCAAACCTGTTATTCCTCTCCAATCACCTTCCGGTGCCGCTGAAGTCGAAAATAGTCGGTAATTAGTTACGCCAGCACGTACGCTGTGATGTCTTAGGCCTACGTTTTACGAACTTATCACATAGATAAGATGGCGCTAGATTGTTTATGCACTTATATGACATGACTGTATCTCTATATCATTACAAACAAGTCTCTAACCGGTAGCCAGTTAAGCTGGCGCAGGGCGCGCTGGAGTGACATGATCGTATTTCCTAGTATTCGTTATTATTTTACAGGTAAAGTTCTGAACGGCTTGGAATTTCTTTATGTTTGTTGCAGATGTGTTTGACCACACTGTCGAACAGTAGAAATAATTAATGTTAATGTTATATTATCGAAACTGTGCTTGACACGATTTATTTGGGAAAGTTTCGCCATACACGAAGATACCACTTCTCTTTACCACGGATACAAGTTATCAAGTTATATGTTTTTACATTTCATTCAATTCACTTTGTATAGAGTACCCTGTGCTTTTACATTGCCACAGCTTGCACTGTTTTTGAACCGAAAGGCGACAGGTTATTTTCTATAGTATTATATAAATAATGTTGGTTGTATTATCGATGGCATACGACTTGTCCGTATCTCATGAAAGGGAAACTGAAAACGAGGAAAACAGTGAAAGGCACTGTTTTAAGGCCAATAGACCTTTCCCACGAGGCGGCCATCTTGGAGGAATAAACCTATTGTTAATGCTTACCCAGCCTCGGTTAAACACGTTTGAGACCGAGGCTGGGTAAGCATTAACAATAGGCAGGATCCCATAACTAGGAGCGTCCATCCCACATACTAGGCCTATGTTACAGCGTTTTCACAAGTTAGGTTATTTTTAGAACGGTTTCCGCCTGGTTTCCGCTATTCTTGGGTTGCTATCATTCATAAGGGAATAAATTGACAAAAGCGTAGCAGCCATGTTGTTGGTGTAACAAAAGTAGCTAATGAGGCATCATTTGTTCCGCCACTCAGGGTACAATCCATCAATTGGCGGCAAAATAATCTAAAAATAGCCCAACTTGTGAAAACGGCGTGACACATATATAGGAGATATGGACGGTCCTGTTATGGGCTCCTGCAATAGATTTATTCCAAGATGGCCGCCGCGTGGGAAAGGTCTAAGATAAGCCGTGACGTTTCCAAAGCTGGTTTTATGCCGGGTTATTGGCTTGCGCCATACTTGTGCTGACTGAACAATCGACACCATATAGAGGTACAAAATATTATGAAAGACGATAACACAAAGTCAATATACCTTTTCCGCATTCGATCGAACAGTGGCACCAAGTCGAGATTGGGGTAGACAAAAATACAGTAATTGTCTACTCCAATCTTGACTTGGTGCTGCCGCTAATTTGCATAATTTTGATATTCAATATTTTCTGAAGAATAAACTAGCCTATGTGAAAGAGCGATTTCGTGTTAGCAACATGTAGCACTTTGATAATGGAAGAATATATCCTTACAAAGCAATCAGCGTTTGAAACTCTCAAGAAACACGAAAACGAGGCTAGTCAGTCCTGACGTCCTGAATCTCATACAAAACTCTCTTATTTGGAACCTCGGTAACTTCGCAACACTTGGTGCTATGCTCCTTAAATTTTACAAATGTACTCATTTTTGCATGCTCTCTGAAGTGGCAGTGCTTATTTTAGTGCCAGCATTTCCTAACAACCAAAGCTTGGTGACACCATTTTTCGAATGGGTCTATACAAGCAATGATTCGTGTAAGAAGTACGGCACCGAACGGCATTCAGATGGAGCGAAATGTTAATTTTGTATTTTGTAAATTCTTGATCTCATTGGTTATTTGAAACATGAAAATCACCCTAAAGGTTAGGAAGACGTCTAATTTCCTCCAATTTTTCAAAATATTAAAACTACGATTTGCACAGCGGTTCCAAATGTCGTTTATAAGTTCGGAACCTTTATCAATCGTGCCTGTTTCGTAGCTATTGTTTTTGGCTGTTCCTATTGGTTGGAAGAGAATTTGTTGATAAAAATGGAAACTGAGACTTTTTACTACTCCGTTTTATTTCAGAATATTCGTAATTATCACCCAGTGTTTTCGTAGTCTAAAACACAGACAGATACCATGTGAGGGAGGCTCAATGCCACAGAACAATGGATTTGATTTTATCGTACTTTTTACACGGATCATACTTATAATATTAATATTCTCAGCGGTTGCTGAGACAAAGAAAACACTGGCGTCATTTTACTACAACCAACAGAATCTTTTTGAAATTCTTTTTCTCATTCAAATTTCTCAACTCCTTTGAGAATTTCAAGACTGGTCCAAATTAGAGGAACAAAAGAATCAGCACAAAGAGTTCTACCATGCGATGTACTACAAATCCATAGTTGTAGTATGTGATGATAATGCAAATGTCTATTGAGAGCGCGCGCATCTAATTTAACTAACCAGTTTTGTTTACAAATTTTCAGTGTTTTTAACTTATGTCGGGACGATGCACCACATTTTACAACATATTTTACGATACATTACTTTATAATAATTCAGGTTTCACTTTATTATTTAATTAAAGCAGTTGGACTGAAGATTGAAATGTTGGGTTTTCGATCATTCCATAGAAATGACCACACCAAAATGCCTACGCGTAAAACTAAGAAGTTCAATGTCATTCAATCACCTCTCGGATGAACACACGTTGTAAGTCCACCATGCGATGTACTACAAATCCATTTTTGTACGATTTTTTATTGTCTGAGTGTATTCCTACCCTCCAGTGATTCACACAATGAACTGATCAACGAAAAAGGTGTTTTAAGAGTAGGCTTCGTCTTGTTCAGATTTTAAAGCTGAAGGGAACGTATCCTCTATGGAGGACTGCCAAGGAACAGAAGAACTTTCAGCTAGGGATGTAGGAGTTGAAGGACTCCGCGGCCTTTCGTCCTCCTTGCGTCGAACGGCTTTCAGCCTTTGGCGAAAAGGATTGCCTTGCAATGTAGGAGACTGAAGAGCCTGCTCAACTTCAATCCGATCCCTCTCCTCGTCGCTCTGACTCCGTGTTACTTGATAAGCCTGGGAACTTGAGATTATCTTTAAGCTATGGCAGTTTTTCTTCTTGCCTTTAGCATCAGAATCTCGCTGTTTTTCAGTCATGTCTAACACAGGCCGCCTACCTGTATCAGTCGGAGCCGACACGCTTTTCAGGAAGGGCGGCTTCACGGATTTTTCAGATACAACTGAACGTTTCCCTCTGTTTTCGTTCTTAAACGTCTTCGACTCAAAGCTTGGTGACTGTACATTTTCTGGCGAGCTAGATGATGACTGCTGCAAGCTTCCAACTACCCCACTGTCAGAACTACTGGTGGAAGACTTCAGCATCACTCCATTTCTCTCCAAACTCCAGTTTCTTCCGCTGCCATCAAGGCTCGTGATATCTGTAACTGCGCCCTCAGCTGAAAATATTGATTTTCCAAACATACACTCGAGGGAACTAAGAGTCGGGGGTGCCTTAAAGAGTTTTCTGTTCCTATCGAGGCTCACACTCTGTTTGGCTTCAGCTGACAAGCTACGCCTCTGAGGAACAAGTTCTTCTAACTTTTGATCCAAATTTCTTCTATCGTGCACGACGTCAGTCAAGGGTTCCTCCTTCCTCGTTTCTCCTTTGCCGATTCGTTTTTTGAGGCTGTTTACCAGGTCTTCCGTTCTGCGGCGACCCCAGTTGAAGTAGTCTTCGCTTCCTTGGCTATCTGAGGGCGAACTATCGAAGGATGCCTCACCCATCGGGCATTCACTGGTAATGACCGTCGTGAGATTATGCAGAGGATTTTCCTGTAGATGGAAAAATACAGATGAAATTCGGGGTAAATTTGAGGCGCAGGTGCTTAATGGGTTTCGATTTCCAGACTAACACATTTGTTCCATTCCTTCTCCGAATACTTTCCTTTGCAGGCATCTGATACAACGATTAAAAAGGATACCAGACTTCCTGTGGTAAAGAGAAACAGTAAGAAGAGGGAGAGGGGGGGTGAGGGTGAATCGGATCTGATCGCATGTAAGGAAAAATATACAAAGGTAGCTGTTTCGATGTTGCAGAAATAGTATCTACAATGATTTACCCGAACGGCTTCGGTAGGAACTCCATCGTGGGATATTTCTCTCTCTAGCTTAGTTCTTCTGAGTTCTTCAAGCTCGAGTTCGGTCTTGGACAGTTTCTTCTGCAGCTCGCGCAACTCCATTTCTGTCTTGTCGTACTTCTCCTCAAAGTGTCTACTGTGCTCTGCCTGTATTGTGATCGTCTCGTCTCGACTGTTCATTAGTTCGTTGTACCTCTGTATGGCCTGGTCACGCTCTCGCCGAGTTTGGTCTCTCTCTATGATTGCCTCTTTTCTGGTAATTTGTAAAATACAATTGAACAAATTAAAAACCTGATTAACCCTTTGAACGCACAATTAGACGTGCTCAACTGGTTACTTGCTATGAGGATTTCAGTGGATTTCAGTGTTACTAATTTTAAATGACCGTAATGAACTGCATCAGATAAATTAACAAAGAATAGTTTCACTGTTAGGTCACCACAGTCTACATTATTTCATTTCACAGAAAGGGACTATTGCGACTATCGCTCATGCGCAATGGAGCTCTAATGTTAGTAATGACTTTGTGTGGCATCCACCACAATCTATCGCAAAGGACACATCAACACAAACATTAAAGTCGCCTATGCATTGAGGTACGTCGGTCTGAAATGACCAACTTCGACACAAAGTCGCCCATTGAGGCACAGTTTCGAAATCGTTCTATCAATTATACATTTTCAAAATATTATTTTCAACATTGTTTTGCCCATATGGCGGCACCAAAAATCGGCAGCATTTCACTTACCACAGCAACACCTACTATATTCAGACTATATTTACAGGTTAGGGATGAAAAAGAACAAACACACATAACTGCCTTGAACACCGCGTGTATTTGTTGCCTATACTAGCTGCACATGCTCTATCATATGGTTATATAATTAAGGCACAGGGATTCCACAATACTTCCCTTTTTTTAAGATAACAAAACAGTAAGACTGCATTCTATACTGGTTTTTCTACTACAGCTTACCACTTTACATCACATTCTTTACACTTACTAGTGCTACGCGGCAAACATGATTTTATATCATAACTATATATACATATGCATTCTATATTGTTCAATCTCAAGCCAACTACAGTCACAATTATAAGTACAGGCTTGATAATGCGGCCTGATCTTCTCGGAGTGTTCACATGGTTGCTCAGTTCATGCATAGCAACGCTGGACCCTTGGGGCTCATTTTCACTAGTCACGTCTTGTCTTTGAACAGTAGTTGCATGACAAAGCTTCTCCGGTCTGTTGTGGAGAATCTCCCCTCTCCCCAGTGTTTACCTAGGCCTCTGGATCAGGTATGTTTTAATCTGCTGACTCAAAGTGATCCTGTGTCACATTCTTCTCATTACTGGCTTCATCCTGCATGGGCAGCGATCAGGTGGTCCACATGGACATACCTTGTCGAGTGCCCGACTCTGACTAAATATCATCTTGGGCCACATACCTTCACTGTAACAGTGCCACGAACCCACTTTTCTGGTTTGGGTTTAAGACACTACATCGTGTTTCTCACTCATTACCAGAAATCACGGATATTTTGCGACCGGGATTAAGCCGAACAGCGGAGTTAACACAAGGGCACAGATCATGCGCATTATGCCAAAAATAACGAAGATGGCGTCGTGTGGCATTTGACCACAGGGAATCCAAATGCAGCTCAATCCCTCGTTTTATTATATTAGAGCCTGCATTTGGTCTAAACAGTGGTAATACCTTTGAATAGTAAGCAGTCGGTGGAGTGGAGAATGGCAGACAAAACGCCTTCGTCTCCTGTATGTTTTGATCTGAAAACGTGGGTTCCTTGGCAGGCTTCGGAACTCATTTAGTGTAATGGCGGCTTCTTGTAGCCAAAAGTTAGCACTTTTCGGAGCAGTTTTGACCGAACCAAACTACGATAGACAGCCTTCAAAAATGGCGATATTAAGGCCTGAGTATCGGTGGAAGCAAGATCGGCATTTGGCCTTCGTTGTTGGTTACCGAACTCGTACTACATGGAAGTTTGGGATGTACTCCTCGGCAATTTACAAGGAATGCGGTATGGCAGCCTGTGGTGATTTATGGCTAAACAGACATATCTGTTTTGACCGAAGGAAACGTGACTGGATTCATCAATTTTTTTAACTAATGTGTTTCTATGAGCCCTGAGTTTGAAACGAGTAGACCGGTCTCCTAGCGGATTTTATTCCCCGCGGATTTCATCCCCCCGGATCAAATCCGCTAGCGGAAACTATCCCCCCGGATCAAATCCGCTAGCGTATTCGATCCCCCGGGGGATAATATCCGCTAGCAGATCTGATCTCCCTTCGCGGATTTGGTCCCCCCACTTAAATAGCACGAAGTAATATTTTTTTGAGATGTACTGCACGTAGAGTGTTCAAAGAACGGTTGTTTGAAAACTTAAACCCTAAAAAAGACAGAGAGCAAGGTTGTATTGACACGAAATGAACAGTAGAAGTGATTTTAGCTGTATCAATGAAGTCGAATTGCCTCCGACTCAGAAACAAGTGGACTGCGGGTTGTTCGCATTCGAGCTGGCAGCTGGTAACGACCCCTCCATCGTACAATATGACCAGCAAAGAATGAGACCCATTTAGTGAGCTGTTTGGACAGATGAACCTTTGAACCATTTCCACAAAGACCGATGTCACGACCGACTAAAGATTTTGCGGTTTGCAGAGTGTTGGGACAACATGATCGAGTGCGAATTCTGTGAAGAATGGTTCCAAATCGGTTTAGACTGCAGTTGACTGTTGTTTGAAAATTTGAATAAATGACAATAATGTTTAAATCGATCTAAAAACTGTCTTGTTTATTGAGTTCATTGATTTGCAATCATCAATTATACTTAGTATAAACTAGAACTCAAAACCATTTAGAAGAATCAATCACTTATATAACTAGACTAAAAACAACACGGACTTGTCTTTAGTCTCGTCACGGCCATCAAATCCGTGAGGATCAAAATCGGGGGATGAACTATCTGCGAGAGGGGGATAGAATCCGCTTGCGGATTTGATCCGGGGGGATAGATTCCGCTAGCGGATTTGATCCGGGGAGATGAAATCCGCGGGGGAATAAAATCCGCTGTGACACCGGCAAAGTGAAAGCTTTCCCAGAGGTAAGGCTATAAAGCCTTTTATGTTTGCTCCCATACATTTCTTTGTAAGTGTAGGCCATTTTAAATGCCCTGCAAAATCTTTGCATAATGAGCTATCCGCCATTTTGTCCGTGATTTCTGGTAATGTCGCACTTGATCATGTAGACAAAAAGACCTGTCTGTCTGTGGCTTATCATGGTGAAGTTTCTGCACCTGCTGCTTCTTCTCAAGGTGTTGGGCGAGATTGGCTTTCACCAGGCTAAGTGTTGTCCTGGGCTGTCTTCTTATCATCAACTCTGTAAGGGTGCAACCCATTACGCTATGGGGTGTTGTACAGTATCTTAACAGGAAGTTGGCCAATCTGTGTTTGATAGATCTCCCCTTTGTACCCTGCAACACTTGCTTCGCCAAGGCTTCTTTTACTCGCTGATCTTTATGACGCCCCATTGGATGCTGGATGGTACGGCGGAGCTCTTGTGTCCTTTATTCCATTCTTCTTCATGAAGTCAGCAAATTGTCCTGAAGTGAACTGCGGCCCATTATCCGAAACATCTTCTTTGGTATTCCGCGATAAGCAAAAATCAAGCGCAGCTCACCTAGGGTACGCTCCACCGTCGTTTATGTCATGTGCTTCACATCGATCCACTTGGAGTGACTATATATCAACCAATATAAGGAAGTAATCCCTGTTCTTCTCACAAGAATCGATATGCACTTTCTATGAAACTGTACTGATGACTCAGCTGTATCAAATGATGTATGTTTTACCAGCAAAAGATGGATATTCAATCTCAATACTTTCTAATACACCCGGTAATAAAGTAATAGCAGAATATTTTAGAACGGGTTAATCTATAAAACTCATGAACACGATCACACCAGATATTCAATCCAACATTTCATTATTACCATAAGGTAATTTAGAAGCGAATAAACTCATTCCCTCTCCTTTTCTTGATATAAAACTGAAAATCAAAACAAATATTTCACTTTCAGCAAAATGTTTAGATTCGAGTCATACAAATGTATAAGTTATAACCGTAAACATCTTCAGGGCTGCAAAGTTGTTCGATTTATTAAATCCTGGAATACGCGTAAATCTGAACTTGTGAAAACCTTCTCATACAGTTTCAACCCCTGACACAATGCAATATTCTTCCAAAAGCTAAATGTCTTTTCTCTAAATCATCATGAAAAGAGTTTGGTAGAGTTATGCTTGAAATATCAAATTGCACGGTAAGACAAGATTCAGCCCGGTGACCGGTCCCTATTTTGTCGAGAACTCTACCAAAAATATAGGATGTCTACCATGCTCACACGTCGCACACCTCAAGATAAACCTTCAAGGAACAAGGGAAAAATACTCGCTAGGCCAATAGAAATCTCTAATCATACGATATAATAAAAAGTTCGGTACTCACCGTTTATACGGCGTCTGTGATTACGTTCGTTAATCGACACTGTCAATCACAATATCAAATTTAAAAAACTTGAATTCTATGGCATTAGGGGTATTCCACTTTTGTGGTTCAAAGATTACTTATCGAATAGAAAACAATTTGTTGAATTTAATAACCACAAATCCCACATCTTTAACATAACATGCGGAGTCCTATATATCGTTCAATACTAGGACCCCTACTATTTCTAATATATATAAATGATATATGCAATGCGACTAAATTATTTTCATTCTCTCCTTTTGCTGATGACACTAATATTTTCTACAAGACTAAAAACATCGAAGGCATGGACTTGATAATTAATAATGAACTCGCTAACCTTTCATTGTGGTTTAAAACGAATAAACTATCACTAAACATTAAGAAAACTAACTATATGTTATTTTCTAATCGTAAAGAAATCAAATCTGATTTAATTAACATCAGCATAGATGGCAATAATATTGACCGAGTAAACGAAACTAGATTCCTAGGAAGACTCCTAGGAGTTATAATCGATGAGCACTTAACATGGAAGCCTCATAAATCATGTTTCTTCTAAAATTTCAAAGAGTATCGGTATGATATAAGTAGACTACGATTCTATTTACCAAAAGCTAGCCTAAAACTTTATATTTTACTCTAGTTTATCCCTACTTATTCTATGGCAACCTAGTTTGGGCAAATACTTTTCATACGAGTCTAAAACGTTTTAAATACTCCTTCAGAAAAAGGTGATTAGAATTATTTCTAATGCATTATATTACAGTCATACCAAAGACCTGTTCATATACCATAATTTACTCACAGTTAATGAAATCAATGTTTTTGAAATTGCTGTTCTTATGTTTAAATATCATAATAACCAACTTCCAGAAACATTTAACGACATATTCTATCTTAACAAACAAATTCACAATTACAACACAAGGCAAGCAAATTATTATCACACCATTTCAAAAAAATCAAAACTTGGTCAATTTTCTATATCTTACAAAGGACCAATAGTTTGGAATCAGTTCGATAAATTATACAAAGAAAATCAATCACTAAGCTGTTTTAAAAAGCTTGTAAAGTGTCAACTACTAGATGAAAAAGGCATTAATCCATGATTATCGTGATTACATTTAAATTGTACAATTATTATCAGTTGCAAAATATTAATGAACCTGAAAATTAAACCATTCATATAACACATGTTAGACATATTACAGGGGTCTATAGCTGATAAGCATGTGATTCCTCATCAATACATCTTATACTTATGTAATTTTACAATTCTGCACTGCATTGTTATTGATGAAATAAATAAATATGATGTAATCGTTTCCAATAATTTATGCACATTTATGCATGTTCAATTACCCGTATCTCATTACGGTGTTCATTCAGAAATCAGTCGATAAAATCATCAGCATATCGCCTTTAAATATAATCGTTACACGGTTTCTTTTCCTATTAGCTTTATGTCCTGGGCTAAATTACAGAATACAGGGCCATTTCTCGATATGTCCTGAAGAGCCACTGGCTCGGTGGCTCGGCAGTGACTTCCGAGCCACCGAGCTACTGAGCCTCTGAATATATACACATCACTTCATTGCATATTCATAAGTGAATGCGACTTCCGAGCCACCGAGCCACTAAAATATTGACCCCAAGATACATTGAATATTCATATGGAGATGCTTCGTTCTTTAAAGAGACAGATGCTAGGCATATTCACAAGTGAACGCGACTTCCGAGCCACCGAGCCACCGGTGAATGGATTAAAATCATCGACTACCGAGCCACCGAGCCAATGAGAAACATATATGGAGCTTCGAAAATTGCCCTGCATTCTGTAATTGCTCCCCTGATACAAAACTGATGCCCGTATTTTTTTCAACAAACTGAGGACACCGGAGCGCACAAGACTCAATCTAAACTAAATTCCGCGGCTGGCGAGTAAACAGTGACATGTACGTTTAGCCAATCAAAGACCAAGAAGTGCAATACGTAATGATTTATGATATACAAACCAATCATACTCGTTTCCCAAATTTCTGGGAAGATCCACGTGACCTGGACCTATTCATGAACTGAGGAAGGTCTACTGACGGTCTCCTAACATACTTAACAGAAACCTGGAAGATGGCTCTAAACAATGGACTCGTGGTTGGAGTAGTATACATAGATTTTAGGAAAGCCTTGGATACTGTTTCCCATTCTATTCTAGAACGAAAACTACAAGCTATGGGCCTTAATGAGGATTTTTTTAACTGGGTAAAAGACTATCTTAAGGACAGGAAACAATTTGTCATAGTTAATGGCTGCAAATCACAACTAAATACAGGAATACCACAAGGATCCTTGTTGGGACCAAGGCTTTTCTCATACTACGTCACTGATCTCCCGGATATAATTAATGAAGGGGAGCTAGTCTTATATGCAGATGACACTACTCTATTTTATATCGGATCTACAATAGATTTAGTTACTGATGCCTTAAACCGCATATTAGAAGATATATTCAAATGGTATAAAAATAACAAACTTACAGTACACACTGGAAAGTCTGAGGTTATTCTGATAACAAACAACACTTTCCATGGCCCGTTAAAACCAGTGAGGCTTGGGAACAAGATCTTAGACTATGTTAACAATAGTAGGTGTCTACAGGAGCCCATTACCAGGAGCGTCCATCTTCCCCACTGTGTCTGTACCCCAGCACAGAGGTAGATGAGGCTATTTTTAGCATTGCGTTTCGCGCGAAAAAGAACAAAGGTAGGCTATTCTTAGCCAATCAGATAGCTAACGTCACTTCTCATTATCATTCTTCTCACTTTCAACGCGGGAATTCGAATTGCTGGTTTTCACTCAATCCCCAGAGATTCAAATGTTGGTGCCCCAACAAAAGAAGCTAACGAGGAATCTATTGTTTAAGGGCACCAACATGGCGGCAACCTCTTTTCGCGGGAATTTCGAATCTAAAAATAGCCTCATCTACTCCTGTGCTGGGTCCCAACCCATAACAGAGGAACGCTCCTGGTAATGGGCTCCTGGTGTCTAGGGATCATTATAGATTCCAAGTTGTCATGGCAGCCACAGATAGACTCAGTCTGTAAGAGCCTTAGTAAGAAAGTTAATTACTCAGAGGTTAATTTTTTTACCAAGGAACGTTTTGGAGGCTATCTATTTTAGTAGCATTGTGCCGCCGCCACCTACTGTATGCTTGCATGGGGCACATGCTCGCCTAGTTTATTACTTAAGAAATGAAACAGATCTTCCGTATTTGCACAGGTTCATGCAAACCGAGGTAAGTTTGGGAGAATTCGAGAGCAGAACAAACACGAGACCGCAGGTCGAGTGTTTGTGCCTTCTCAAGAATTCTCCCAAACTTACCGAGGTTTGCATGAACCTGTGCAAACACGGCAAATCTGTTTCATTTCTTTTATAAAATCATTATTTTGATAAAAGAAGCACTTACGGTGTGACGTCATTTTCATGTTTGCCAATCAGAACGCGCGTACTATCTAAATTATTTTATAAAAGATATTGAACGCATACACTTGCGTGCAGCGAAAATTATTCATAGACTACCAGACAATTTAACTGAGAGAGATTTGCTGGCAACTGCAAAATGGCAACCTTTAAATTATGTATACAAAAGGACACTTTTAACTTTTATGTACTCAATTCATTATAATTTAGCTCCTAAAGCTATTGTTAGGCTTTTCACTAAGAACACTTCAAGCCTTTATAATTTAAGAAGATCTGAGGTTTTCTCAATACCCAGGTATAACTTACAAATAGGGAGAAACTCGCTGATTTACAGAGGCCGTGCAGCTTGGAACATATTGCCTAATTCACTGAAACAGTTGACTAGAATACATCACTTTAAATTAGCATTGAAAAAGAATAAGAAAATACTTGGTAATTTAGACTTTAAGTAACAGTCCGCGCAAGAGGTAGGCACAATTCTATTGTTCAGATGCAATTTGCTTTCCCCACTTTAGTATTTTCTGTTTTTCATACTGACAACTCATCAACCCTTAAATCATAAATTTCTGAAATTATATCCACTATAAATGCATTTTAAAGGTAGAGTTCTTTTGTGTGAAAACGTTTCGTCCAATCAGAAGAGTGCAAAACAATAACCAAGAAAACGTTCAATTAAAAAATGTTCCCCATATTGAAAGTTATGAGAGTTTTCACTAGATGCAATTCAAATCTGTTTACAAAATGACAAAAAATGTTCTTCTTCTTCGATTTTAGATAGATTTTAATGTCTAAGCCAATGAGGTGGAAGATTGAAACAATACCACAATTAGCACCTTTTTTACATTCCATGCATAACATATGCCTACCTCTTGCGCGGACCATTACTTAATAAAGAGACTTGTCTAATTACTAGTAAGGACAGCGCATTTTATTATTATTAATTACAATAGGGATTTTAGATGATTTTATACTTAGTATTTAATAGATTTTAATTAGATAGGGTACGTATTTTTAGCTTTAGAGAATAGTATAATATTGCGATTTTATGTATTTATAAGCCATTTTTCTTTCATTTTATTATTGTGTTTAATGCAGGTCCACATCAGCTTATAGCTGCCTGCTTTTAACCTGCTTTAACAAATAAAGGATTTATGCATGCATGTATGTACCTGGAACACGATTAACGAACGTTCACTCCCTATTTTTTTTAGGGTGAGCAGCGGCTGTACACAGGCTAACCGTTTATCCAGGGAAAACATGCGTCCATCACGCTGAAACTCGTCACGGTTTTCACAAGGTTTTCAAATCGAGCAGTAAAACAAAATAATGAACTTGGGCTCCATCTTCGATGCTTTGAATTGAAATCTATCATGTTAAAATGCTCCTATGGTCCAAACGAAGAGTCCTGAGGCTAACTTTAGAATAGCATGAATATTCTCAGAGATGTTTTGGTATTCACTACATAGTGACGTCACAGATATCACAGATATCACCATATGGTACTTTATAACATAGCTACATAGCTACTCTGACGAAGGGATAGCGCTTGAAATGTCAGCTGCTACTCGCTTTACACGGCGGTTAGCATGCCTCAATCGACTTTAGTTGATTATATACCAGTACGATATAACGCACGCTCTGATTGGTTGCCTAGCCATGAAGAAAAAATTGATTGTGCACGCTCTGACGTCACAACCAGGGATTTTTTTTCTCACAATTTTTACCAAAACCCAATTAAATGTGAAAAATACACGAGTGTGAATTGATCCTAAATTGCACGAGAAAACCGTAGGATTACCTTGTTGATAACTTTCATGACAAAAATAGACAAACAAATAAGCTTTACTTTCCTTCATTTTTAGTCGCGCTCTTTTTTCGAAAATGGCGTGATGGTTGCGTCAGCAGCGCGCTAACTCAAATTGAAAATTTTCCACTCAAATCACAGCAGATTTTTACATTTTCCTTAGGCTTTCATTAAAAAAATGGTGTCAAAAATACAGGATATTCAATGCCAGAATACATTTACGTCAGAATTTGAGCAAGAAATATTGATTTTGAGACACTTTATGAAAAAGTAATTTGCACTGGTGTTACAGATCTGAGCGCGCAAGGTTAGGAGAATCTGTAACGTGATCAGAAAAACACAAACAGTTTCAGAACGTGTGGAACCTCTGTCTATGTTATAAAAGCAATGGTCAATGCTTAGCGTGCGTAAATCGAGTTCTGGATGCACTTGGATAGTTGGGAGAGCACTCTGTTAGCTAGAGTTGCTCGAGGCGTATTACGCTACCATCGTGCTCTCCCGACTATCCGCGTGCATCCAGAACTCGATTTACGCACGCTAAGCATTGACTATTCCTTAAATAATCCGTACTGATAATGTTGCCTATGTTCGCAAAACATATTTTGAATGAATATTTCACATGTGAAATATCACTTCTACTGACGTTGCGCGTAAACTGAGTTTACTTCAGTTTACTATGGCGCGAGGCAGAAAAGCTGAAGGAGAGAAGAAAGAAATTCCAGATTTCCCTTTGTCAAGACACAGGGAACCCAATGCATTAAAAACAATGTCAGTATGAATATATCGTACCTATTTTCAGAGAAGAAATCCCGTTGTTCCTTGACGGTTTTAACAGCTTGCTCCAGATCAGCGTTACGTCTCTTGTACTCTTCTAACTCTCTGTTGGCGATGGAAAGTCTCACATCCAGCTCATCAATACTATAACGAAGGGTACAGCACTCTGCCGCCTTGAACTCGTGACTCTCCTGAATCTGTTTCCGCTCATCGTCAACAATATCGTATCGAGCCCTTAGGGCCTCTGTCCAATCCTTTAAGTTGTTCAGTTCTTCCACTACGTCTTTGTTCTCTGCTTTCAGCTTCTGGTAATTGAACTGCACCTCTCTCAGTTTCATCTTGATTTCTTCGTGTCTCTGGAAATCGCTCTTGTGGATCGCGAGCCTTTCGGAAAGTTTGATGGACTCTCTCCTCTGTTTATTGTAATCCTGCGTGATTTCGTTAATCTCGTTCTCGAGTTCTTCTTTCTTTTCCCCCACATCATTCACTTGGTTTTTCAAATTATCAATCTTCTCCTGAGAGGCGAGTAGCTTCATCTGAAGGGCGATAATGTAAGTATTTCTCTCCTGAAGATCCCGATGCAAGGACTGCAACTGAACGACCACCGATTCTTTTGCTGTATTCGCGAAGGCATACGCTTGGATAAACTCCGTGGCTGTTTCGGATTTTTGTCTCTCCAGCTCTTCAACTTTCTTGTACTTCACTTCAAGGTCGCACGCGGTCTGGTCGAGCTTCTTTACAAGAGATTGCTTCTCTTTAAGCACTCCTTGATATCGCAGAGTAAGATCGTTAAGATCTGAGATTGTTCTCTGCAGTTGGTTGCTCATGATATCCAAATCAGGCATCCGTCCGTCACCTGATTGGAACAACAACAACAATCTCAGTAACAAGTTTATAGCCTCGGAGTTTTGATTGATAATATATGCTGGTAGATTTCCTTTTACGAATTTTAATATATCAGACAATACATATCAATGTTCACTTTAATTGACGCACTTGTGGGGAAAACCCAAAATCAAAGAGTTTGTGTTCGGCAGGAAGAGATAGAGAGGGAGGATACCCCAAGGATTTTATTGGGCCTAAAATAAATAAAATGTTAATTTCAATTTCATGTCTTAAACTGATTCAAGTTTTTAAAAATTACCAATGATAGTGTTTGTACTGTGTAAACTTGATCGACGACTTGGCCAAGATGTTTAAATCTATTCAGCACAGATTCAAGAGGTGTGTCGTCTTACTTGTCAGTTAAAATTTCGAGTGTTCTAGTTTATGAAGAGAGCGTTAGGGACTGAATATTTGCCAGTTCAAATAAACCCAATCAGCACTATTAGTCACGCCTTACAAAATAACAAAACCTCTTAATATATAAGTACAGTTTTACAAGTACAAATAGAGTCGTCCTATTACGCTTTAATACATGCTTTATGACACACTTATGGATGGTTTGCATGTGACGTCATCAAAAATAAAACTCCTACAAAGCTGTTCTTTGTATATATATTCTAGAAATGGATAATAAAAGTCTTCACAGAAAATTTCACGTCGATAGGCGGTGTTTTGTTCCGGAGCTAAATGATTTAGAATTTTTTGGCAGAACGGCTGAGCTATATTAAAGGGCATACAAATCCTAGCCTCCTCTGCAGGCATCTCTAATTTTCGAAGAAATCAGATTATGGGCTCCCTGTGGCAGGTGATTTTTCTCTCTCCTCCCCTCCCCAGTCCTTCTCTTCTCTCCCGGGGTCACAGGTAACCCAATTCACGATTTTTCCGCGGTTTTTCCAATACTAAGAGATGGGTGCGGAGGAGGCTATACAAATCCATACATTCGTGCCAATTTAACATTGGAGGCTTGAAAACCCCTCAGCATCAATAGTAACTAAACAGGTTTAAAGCAAAATCTAACAATAATAGGGGCAAAGTCAGCTTATTATTTTCTAAACTCTGCCATGATGTTGGTGTACCAGTCATGTTCAACAAGATGGCGGCCTCCTGCTACGTGTACGGGAACACAGACAACGTAAAAAAAAGAAGACAAAAACTCATAACAATGAACTGCACCAAAACAATACCCGACAACACAAAGAACCCTAACCCAGAATACAATACATCTGGTACATGACGTATAAGCGATGGCGGCCGCATGCAAAGTTACATAAAATTATCATACATTCCTTGGCCCACAATTCGGTAGGAAATGTTATGTTCCAAAATTTGGCTTGTAAGTGTATTTTTTCTAGGTCTGCAAATACCAAATTGCAAACCACCAGAAGCGTATTGTCAGTGCACTAGCGTGAGGCTGTCCTACAGCGTGCGCGTGACCTTGTGACGTTCGTTATCTGTACTCTAATAGATCATGGCTATCGACCAAATACGCTGTGACGTCACAAATTTGCAAAATTCCGATTTTTATTTATTTTTTATTTTTTATTTTTTTACTACCGATTCGGATCGAGCAATTATGAAAGAACTGTACACACCAAAACTGAGGTGTATACGATGAATAGCGGCCAAAATATGGCCTTTGGAATGCCAACTATTATTTAACGAATCACTGTATATTTTTGGTTTTGGTTCCAGGGCAAAAATACAATGATTTTGTAAGGAACATTTGGCATTTCAATGCCCATATCTCGGCAGCTATTTATCGTATACACCTCATTTTTTGTGTGTAAAGGTCTTTTATTTAATTCACGACGGGTACGAATAACCGTAAAAACGGCGGGGTTGAGTGTAACATAAAACGTAAAAGTAACGCCATTTCCTTACTTCTACTCTAAATTTGACGAAAGTAAGACTACATTTTTCGGGACAATTGTTTCTGTATTGTGACGTTGTTGTGACGTCATAAGGGATGCCTCCTTTAAAATTAACCTTTAAAACACGTTTCAAAAATATTACGTCATCAGAAAGCTTTTATGAATTATAGTAATTTGCCGAAAATTTGAACTTTCTACGATAAACATTTACGGTTTTTATGACGTCATTATTAGTGACTTCATACTTCAAGCTTAAATCAGATTGCCGACTATAAAAATATTATTAAAGAGAATACTATGACTTGTAAGTGTTAGCCAAATGCATTTCATTGAAAAAATTCCAAAAACATTGAACTGGCTATTTTCCGAGGGTACACAAATATAATTATGACGTCATAATGACGTATACAAAAAATGGGGCTTCAATTCTAAGCTGTTATACCCCAAAAAAAAAAATCAAAATTCTATAAAGAACACGTTGTTATTACTAAAGAGCTCTATTATTATGCAAAATATGATGCACCAGTATTTCGAACTGTAAAAGTTAAAGTGCCTATGAAGCTTATTATTTTATTTTAGATATCAATTCTACATCAAGTGAATAGTAGAATGGTACAATATATCTTGCTTTGAATGCTGTGCCGCTGAGTTAAGGAGGTTTTAATATCCAAAATGCTAATTACATGACGTCAGGGGAGGCATCTGCAATCACTTCTTAGTGGTTGTTAATGGGCATTTCTACAGATATAAATATATTTTTTCTAATATTACTTTATTTCAACCATGAGTATAACACTGACAATTTTTAAAATTTGTTTAATTGTAACAAAAAAAAATGTATAATAATTGATGCCTCCCCTGACGTCACGTAATTAGCATTTTGGATATTAAAACCTCCTTAACTCAGCGGCACATCATTCAAAGCAAGATATATTGTACCATTCTACTATTCACTTGATGTAGAATTGATATCTAAAATAAAAAAATAAGCTTCATAGGCACTTTAAAACAAGCGACATTTTCATAAATGCTTTTATGCTGTACTGTTATGTATTGCCAGGAGCCCGTTACCCGGTGCGTCCATATGTTCATACTATGTCTATGAGTTGGTGAATTTACACTTTGGGCTATTTTTAGTTTTTCTTCTCAGTACGAATCACTGAATGTGTTTTCTAAATGTTTTTCTCACGAATATATGTTTTTCTTTGTTCAGAGAAACTACGACGAAGTTATTAACAAACTGTGCGTAGATCTAGTCTTCAAAGAAAATATTGCATATCCTTTCAATCAAGCATAAATGGAGGGGACTTTAACTGTTTGAAGTCAATTAACAGCCACCAACCGAACATTGATTCCAGACATGCGCAAAACCGTGACACAGCGCCTTTAAAAGTCATCTTGGGCGTGGATGGATGAACAAATAATCCTTCAATCAATATACACAACGTGAACAGCTCGTGTGAATTGTCCAATAGTTAGCTGTTAGGGAAGCGTCACATATTGATTCGTCCAGCGAAGTCCCCCCCCCCCCCCCCCCCCTACATACGCTACCTCTTTCCATTCATGTCCAACTTAAACAACCGTTGTCACAACCTCTGGGTCCCATTTGGTGGAAATGGAACGATATGTGAGGTGATGTTTCTGAAACCTATCGATTTTTCCACGGAGAAACGTCACAGGTCACAACCCCCCACCCCAAACTTCGCTTACCCTGGTTCCAGAGGTTTTCTAGACGGAGAACAGCCGCGAAGCGGCGATCAGAAACAGCTGCTTCGCAGCTCGCTGAACGCCACTTCGCGGCTCTTTCTCCGCGGCTCTTTCTCCGCGGCTGTTCTCTCTCTATAAAACCTCTGGGACCAGGGTAAACTTCGCTGGACGTTTCTCGTGGAAAAATCGATATGTGACGCTTCCCTTAAACAGGAGTAGCTCTCATACATAGCAAAAATATGCGGATGTCATGCGATCGTCCAAATACACACCGTGAACAGCTCGTGTGAATTGTCCAATGAGTTAGCTGTTAAATAGGAGTAGCTGTCATACATAGCAACAAAATATGGGGCTGTCATGCGATCGTCCAAATACACAACGTGAACAGCTCGTGTGAATTGTCCAATAGTTAGCAGCTGTTAAACAGGAGTAGCTCTCATACATAGCAAAAAATATGGGGCTGTCATGCGATCGTCCAAATACACATATTTGTTTGGAGGATTATTTGTAAGGGCATAATGATATTCAAGGTATAAACAGTATGATTGTTTACCAATGAAGATTGTCCGCATTTCTGTCATGATGGGATTTGGTCCTGTAAGGAGAATGAAACATTACTTGAGTTATAATAAAATCACTGAAAACCATTTTGAAATACTAAATACCAAAAAGTACCTTGGTCATAATAGTTAATATTACAAACTAGTTAATAATGTCAAAAAAAAATTATATAACCACTCCTACTTCTAATTAACGTAAATTAGGTAATAATAAATATCACTGAATTAATCAATCAATACTTTATTATTAATTTGACAATATAATATTGTATCGAAAATAAGGTAACTTGTATCGAAATCACCAACATGGCTACAAACCAATAAAAGTAAGACTAAATATTAATATTTAACCCGAACGGAAGGAAATTAAATCGCTATTGCTTTTACGCAAATAATTATCTTATGGAAAGTGTTACCTCGTATAAATGCTTAGGTCTAACGTCAAACGCATCAGGATCTCAAGCTTTTTCGACTGCAAAGCAGGAACTAAAACAAAGTCACACTCAAAGCCTTTTACGAGGAGTATATTACACAGGAGTGTTCCTGTGCCCTTGTGTTGGCCCCTAACACAGTAGATGGTGTGTCTATTTATAGCCGCGAAGTTCTGGTATGCGATTACGTTCTCTTGTTCTCTTGCGCTTTAGTATTTTTTAGCAGTTTGAACCGTGTTAATTACAATTTTCCAGTGCATCCTGATTGGTTAAAAGTGACGGCCGTTGTTTCTTCTCGCGGGATACTCTATGCTAAAAATAACTCTTCCGTCTACATTGTTGTGTGACAATATAATGTGGGAAGTATACTCCTGCGTTAATACATTAAATAAAAAGAAATATAAATACTAAGGGGGGCGCTGGCTTCCCGAAATAACAAGCCAGATTTAAAGGAAGAAATATAAAATACAAGGTTGGAGTCACACCCACACTTTTAGGTACTTACACACACAATACATAAAAATAAACACGCGCACACACACAACCTAACATTCTAATGTGTAGCGTGTAGCGTGTAGCGTGGTGGCTGGGGTTTAAAGCAGCTTTCGAGCTCGCCGCTAGAGTAACCAGATTCTGAGGCCTATGATCTAAAGTGAGGCTGACGGTCTTGGGGGCTATGCCATGCTGATGAGTCCTAACAAGGACGAAACAGCTGTACATGGTTGCCACTCTACCGGTAATAAGATGTGAGCATGCGTATTAGACGCTAGCTACGTCATAGCGTGTGTTGTGTAGTGCCATGGAACGAGTTTGGTATTATAATTTCGGATTTGGCCGTGCCATTTCCATTTTGCACTACTAGATCCTCTTCGGAGAGATCCACATTGCTATTGCGCTTGTTCACATCTCTAGCTCCCACACGTGTAGCGTGGTGGCTGGGGTTTAAAGCAGCTTTCGAGCTCGCTGCTAGAGTAACCAGATTCTGAGGCCTATGATCTAAAGTGAGGCTGACGGTCTTGGGGGCTATGCCATGCTGATGAGTCCTAACAAGGACGAAACAGCTGTACATGGTTGCCACTCTACCGGTAATAAGATGTGAGCATGCGTATTAGACGCTAGCTACGTCATAGCGTGTGTTGTGTAGTGCCATGCAACGAGTTTGGTATTATTCTAATGTATGTAACAACAACCAAACAGCAAATAAATCATAGTATAAAGCATACAATATAAGCCTGGAGGTAAATACGGTAAATAAACACAAGAAAATAATCTAAGCTAATAGTTACTTATAAATTTTGTATGTTCACCAATTTTGGTCCTTTTAATCTAATATTGAACAGACCATAATAGATCAGTTCGCGGTAAATTCCGACATTTTGAAAGGGGTGCAAACATGGCGCGAAATACAATGTTTGTATGGGAATTGATGCGAATCTGATGCCAAATATAATCCGTACAATCGAATTTATGAAATATTATTCAGATAAAAACTTAAGATACCAGGTAAAGGTTAACATATCGAAATTTGAGGGATGTAGCTGTGCTGGGAAGCGTGCAATCGTGTTTTCAGTTTTCCATACATTTGTCTGTAAATTTTCACGCGGAATTTGACTCGTTTTTACAGACAATGTATGGAAAACTGAAAACACGATCGCACGCTTCCCAGCACAGCTACATCCCTCAAATTTCGATATGTTAATCTTTTACCTGGTATCTTAAGTTTGTATGGATTTTATTTGGCATCGGATTCCCATCGATTCCCATACAAACACTGTTTTCGCGCCATGTTTGCACCCCTTTCAAAATGTCGGAATTTACCGCGAACTGGTCTATTGGTTCTTGCTCTAAGTAAATAAAATGATTGATTTACCGCAGATCTAGTATTATAACTATGAATGTTTAAAAGTAAAATAAGTAAAAAAGCTGTCAAAAGCAGAAGGTAATAATCCATTATGAAAGTTGAACATAAATACTGAAATATGTAAGGAAACAAGATCAAATGACTTAATAATGTTCAATATTGGACTTGAGTGCTTCAGTAGCCAACTCGAAAGCTATATGCTACTTTGGCTTCTGTGCACAATTAATTTTCCTCAAATATATACTTTTATTATTACCTTAATATTGTAAATAATGAGAAAGTGCTAAAATAAATTTTAACTTGAACTTGAACATCGAACTTTGAGAATGTCATAATGCGCATGGTCTTCTTTTGCAAAAGATAAAGAGGTTGAAGTGTGGTGGGGTAAGTATTACCCCAGACAATTATTCCATATATCAGAAATGGATAAATTGATGAATAATAGAGACTTACAAGGAGAATTGAACTAACAAAATAGAGAAGTTTAGACAGAGCACCCATGCACACTTCTATTTAACTTCTTTGTAATACTCTCAATCTGAGGTTTCCAGTTGAGGTCAGAATTAATTAAAACACCCAAATGTTTAATGCAATCATCGTGACGTAGTTGCTTATTATTTAATAAAAGGGTAAAATTTAATGCTTATTTTCCTATGAGGGGGATGCAAAATGACAAAGCTAGATGTTTCTATATTAAGTGAAAGTTTATTTACACACAGCCAAGTATGATTTTTTTAGCTCAGTATTTATGTTAGATTGTAGTACAGCAAGATTTTTATGTCTGCAGAATAGATTAGCATCATCAGCAAATAGATGAAAAGTCAAAAAAGGTCAGAGCAGCAATGGAAGTCATTGAAACGTATTGGTCCAAGGACTGATCACTGGGGAATACCGCAAGAAATTTTATGTGAGGCTGAGGTGACATTGTTAACAGTTACATGCAGTTTGTTGTCGGTTACTAAAATAGGAAGCAAACCAGCTTTTAGCGACACCTCTTATACCATAGTATTCTAGTTTCATTAGCAGGATCTCATGGTTCACAGTCGGTATCGAAAGCTTTACTAAAATCTAAAAATATATTGTACAGAGCGATACACGATGAGTGATAACTATTTGATGATCTGGTGGAGGTGACCAAACCTAAATCAGATGCATGAAGGGAAAACCATTCAACCATACAACCTGAGAATTTGTATAATTATAAATCTGTATACACAACGAACTTAGAAGGAAAGGTAAAATACGGAGTTCTAGAACACCAACTCAACCAAATTCTTTAATTTTATTTCCGAACAATACGTCGATACCATCAGATGGAAGTATGAATTGTCACCTACCAGACCTACTTTCAGAGATATTGGTATTTTAATGACGTGTTTATGGAATATTCATAAAACATATAAAACGGTTCGTGACTTTGAAAATCAAGTTACGTTGCTTTAGATTTATAAATTGGGTAAGTAATGTTAGGCATTTGGCTCAGTCCGGCCTTACGTGTGTAACCCACTGGCAGTGAATATATCCACGCACGCATGAACAAGATCTCAAATGAAGTGTGAAGTTAGATTTCTTAATTATTGTTTATCCACGGTAGTATACCATCTACAGGGGCGACTTATACATATCTCATGGCACGCGAAAAATTAGGTAACGTAGAAGTCGGTAAACGAAATCATAGGATGAAACAGGGTGTAACACAAGCTTAAAATACTATATATATTTCTAAATTAACAAGTGGACAGACATCCGACAAGTACTTGGGTATGTCAAAACGCTTTAATTAATGCAGTTTGCAATGTATTTAATATTTTAAAATTTCACGTACTCCGAAATACTTGAAATCACTACGGATCAAGCAACACCAAAAGTGATACTAAATGAATAAGTTAGGATACTTTTCTAATGCCAAGGACATGGTATACTGCTTATATCCATAAAGAGAAAAGTTTCTATTTAATATAGGGGGGAGTCGCACTTGAGCAAAGTTTTCAACTTTGCCCGAAAATTACCAGCAAAAAGTTTGCAACCATGAAAGTGAATCCAAATATCTTTGACGCGGCGTAGGGTCGCACTAGCGGTATAAGACCGAGTATATTAGCACATCTGACATTGACAAAAAACAGACGGGATTACACTTTATCCGTAACATGAGCCATTTTTTTGTAAACAAAGCGCAACCATGCGGCCTGTCGAAGCACTAGCTATAACTTTAAGCGTGTTCTTCTTTCTCTTTGTGCAATTCAACTTCAAATTCAGCAGGTATTCATTTTTCGCATTTTGTATGAAAGATGGAACAATGAACTATTTACTGTCTTGACTGCTGTTCTTATGCTTATCGAGGTCGCGCTAGAGCCTGCCTCTTCAACATTCTGTAAAGTTACTATATCACGGCACCCCAGAACTTCATCGATCTCATCGTAGAAAATCGACTTCTTTAAATTCTCCCCGGACTGTTTCACGTTCCAGTCCTTTGCCTGTTTATACTTGTCGACCAAATACTTTATCTTCTTCTGAAATTTGTCAGTGGCTCGACGGGACCGCGATGCCTTCGATTTCTTGTTTATCGTTTCTGCAAATTATGTCATCCCAAACCTTTCTTGAATCTTTGCTTTCGATGTGATCGAAATTTTCTGCCCAATGGCTGACCAGCATTTTCTGTTCGTCATTTGTCCATTTCTCATACGTTCTCTTGCTCGTGGCTTTACTTCTTTCTCCCTCTCCGACCTCAGCTCCAGAACTACGACTTTCACAACTTTCGTCTGGTTCGTTGCCACTATAAACTGGCGATGGCGTCGCTGACTGGTTTTGGGTATACGAGTACATCGCGGCCGCTTGGACCGGTGAGCTTTCAAACACCCCACTTGTCGCACTGGGATATTGCGGAGCTGGTGGCGAATAAACGTAGGGATCACTGTAAAAGGCATTAAATTGAGGAAGAAAATGAGAGTTGTTGAACCCTTGCCCGTCCATGCTGCTTTCAAGAGAATTCCGGCGAATACGTGACAGACTCCCGTGGTTTTGGCTCTTTCCCAATTCCTCGAGGTCTGGTTTTCTTTCAGTTGACAAGTGCTGACACTTCAGAAGTGATTCCTATTGTTCAGCTCTAATTTTTGCTCAAAATACCTGCCCCACCCATACTCTTCGGTTTCTTTGAAGTTTTGGTCAATCCGCAAAGTTTTCGCAGATTGAAAATTCCAGGGTCGCACACAGAACGACATGTGTTAACAGATTTTATTGGAAATGCAAACAGAAACTCAAGCAACTTTTCTAAGTGCGACCCCTGCCATAGTCACTAGCTAATCTTACTTGCGCTGGCTTTTTCTCCAGTAACTTGTTCGTAAAGACTTGGGTTTAGAAGCTGCAACGCGTCGATGAAGTGATCAAACCCTTCCTGTCCTTTGGATATAAGTATGTCAAGAAATTTACCAGCCTTCATATCTCTCGTCTTCTCCGCAAGAACCAACTCACAGTCGGTGCAGTCAAATATTGATTTGCTTCTCATGTAGTCAAACAAGAACGTCCGGTCTAACTGTAATCTCTGTACGATCTCGACTCTATTTCTTTCAAGGGCATCCTCAAAATTGTCTTCTTGGTCCATTTTAAGTTTTAACTCGAACGTACCGATTAACAAATGCGTAGCTTCACATGCGAAGCACTGATAAATCGTGGATCAGGATTATATACTGTAGTAAGTGTGTGGCTGAACTTCCTGTTTGGTGACCCACAGTTCAAATCCAACTTTATTCATTGGCCAGCTCATCAGACCTTAAATACCACTCCTGTATTATATGTTGTCAGGAGCCCATTACTTTTAATTTTCTGTCGTAATTTCAAGCATTGATTTACAGCATCGGTAATGACTCAATTCTGACTTATTAGTAGACAGGCGAATGAAAGGAATGTAACTCAAGGAAGTCAAAAACGTACATTTCCTTCAAAAACAACTTTTTTGCACGGGGGGGGGGGGGGGGGGGGGGGGGGGGTCTAAAAAGCTGAAAAATTACTCTAAAAAAATACTTCTCCCAGAAAATGCAATACCCTAAAAAATACCGTGCAAATTTCCGCCAATCCATAATGGGTCAGTTCTCGGGCCAGCTTCGCGACGAAAAATCGTGTATGGCGTGGCGGTCTTGAGAGCTACCTCTAAAAATACCAGATACTAAAAATACTTAGGTTTTGCTTCAAGAACCCCTAAAGAATACGACTATCATCCCCATCCACCAAATATAGGGAGTACCCCCCCCCCCCCTCCCCCCTCGGGCTTTCTTGCCAGTTTCCGTTGTTTATTTGACGACGAAAGTATGCGAAAACATTAGCGGTGTTCATACTTTTGCGTCTTACTTGATGTAAAGCTCTTCTACAAAAAGCGGAGGCATATTATTGTAACAGGTCGGTGTCAATTACCCGACTTTCCACCGGACATTGAATATATACCCTGGGAACGACAGGTACATCAGTCAAGAGGTCAGTTTTATTTTTTATGCCTATAATTCGATCAGATGGGAAGTGGGAAATACGTAAATATCACTGCCGAAATGGCAGCATAAGAAATTGAACACGTTTTTTTTTTCAACTAAGCGAGCATGCAGATCAAAACACATGCCCCATGCAGATAGGGACCCATTCTTTTCAACAGACACAGCCCCCACCCCCCTACCCAAGATGGGTCCGTCGAGAGGGCATGTGTTTTGACCTGCTCCCTTATAAGGATATGCTCACCGTTATGGAAAGTGAGTGGCAGCTGAGGTTTTCGCCTTGCGCTCGAAACGGACGTCACCTACTAAAACTATGCACCTCACTTCTCTTTAGCTGATAAAGCCCGTGTTTAACTTCCCCACCGACGCAGACCGATAATAGATTTAACAGTTTTATACATCGGCCGATAGAAATACAGGAAATAGTTCATAAATGGAACATTGTCAAACTAAAGCTATGTTTACACTCTACCGAATAGGTTTTGTGCCCACCCGAAAACCATATAGCGGATAGGCCTCCAACGCGTAAAACGAAAAGCAGTAAAAACTAGTATTCATGTTTCATGATATGGCCGCACACGGATCGATACCGATTCATAAATTCCGGCCAAAAAAAACCCGATCAATTCTGTTTCAGTTCAATCGGGCAGAAAAGTTGTCTTTGCGTTAAGGGCTATGAAAATCTAATTGTGCTGTACGACGTCATTTATTGTACCTTAAATTTCGGTTCGACAGAATGAACCTTCTTCAGGGGTTACATAAGCTAAGTCAGTAGGGAATACAAGTAGACGTTGACATAAAAATACAGCCGCCTCCTCAGTCACCACTGCGCGAGTTGCACTTTTTCGATTTCTTTGTGAACGTGCGTCTTGGTTGGACTACTGACATTTACAAATACACACATCAGGGTCACTGATCCACTGATCCTTATGTGATGATAAACCAAGCAAATGATATGCTGATGAGTCCTAACATAAAACAAGGGCGAAACAGCTGTACATGGTTCCACTCCACAGGTAAGATGTGAGCATTCGTGTTATTAGACGATGGGAGCTGGAGATATGTGAGTAAAATGCCGTTAGCGATATGGATATAATTCATTTCTATATTCAGGTTACAAAACAGGAATTTCGTTTAATTTTATGAGTATCATCCAAATAAGAATGTGCCCATAAATTCTTACGAACGGGACTTTAGAATGGACGAGCGTCAAGGAATCAAAGTGCATCTTTCTGAAAGCTAAAAAAAGACACGAAAAGCTAATGCTTCCGTGGATTTCAGGAAGACGAAAGCCGCACTCCAAGCCCAAGCTCTTCACAGTTTGCTGCGTGCCGTGTATGATAAACCGTTCCACGTTTAGGGAGCAGGTCAAAACACATGCCCTCAAGGTAGACCCATTTTGGTAGGGGTGGGGTGGGGTGGTGCCTACTGCCTGCCACCTCCGATCCTCTGAAGTTAAAACACAATATTTAAAAACGTTTGTGCTTGAATATCTCCCAAACGAAAAAGTGAAATCTCTCTCTAGAGTACACTTTTTGTTCTGCCGGAGATATTCAAGCACAAAAGTTCTTTAAATATTGCTGTATAATCTTCAGAATATAAATAGGTGGTCAAAAATGTGGGGGTGGTACCATACGCTGACAGCTGTGTCCAGTGGAAAACGTGCGTCCCTATTGAGGACACGTGTTTTGACCTGCTCCCTTATACACATTGCAGCCTGTAGGGCAAGTATTTTAGGTATCGTAACCCTGATATTGATACACGTACCGCACATATTTTATCTCCTTTTAATTTGGAAATTAAATGTAAAGACAAATTTAAAATGGACCGTTTAGCAATTAGGCGCACGTGTCCAGAAATGTTAAAGTTTCAACAACAAGCACACTGTACGTCCTCCATGTATCCTAGTCATTATTGCCCAATTTTTCTTTTCTTTTTCTTGATAACTCCTCAGTATGTTTTCTTTATATCCTAAGGGTAACGTGCAGAGATCCATCAAGTTCTCCAGCCCTTCTCACAGCAAGATCTAGAGAGGGATATAAATAACTTTCCACATTTTCCGCTTTCACATGTGCTCATGTGGTTTTGTTTAAGTGCAAGTGGCGTCATAAAACAACATGAACTCTTTTTGCCCCAAATTCTATTTCTAATATACTTCAGTTGTCTAACTTAGTTTTCTTTGAGAGGCAGGAGCAGCAATTAAACTAGAATAAACGCTATCCGAATTGCGGGATTGATTCATCTTGTGATGTCACAATGGAAACCTACGGTATTTTATTGTAGTAGTTTTCTCTTGGGAGGGAGTCGATTCATCTTATGACGTCACAGGATCCATGAAAAGTAACCAAAACCACAGGCTAACCATCCTCCCATTTTGTGTATTTGTCACTGATGTTTTAAAAATCCATAATTTCTTAGCAAATTGTTAAATAAAATACCCTTTGACTTGATTTGTGTATGTGTTGATTTAGCGCGCGCTCATAATACAGCTCGGGTTTCCTGTGGCTCAGGTTTGTTTACAGTGTTAATGTACTTGTACAAGCAAGCACCACCAATTCTTACTTATTTTGAAGATGTTCAGTGATAATTTGAGAGTGGGTTATAATGAAATATGTAACCAGTGGTATGAAATTGATTAATGTGATTATGTGATTATGTGAAGGATAAGATTTGATAAGATATGTCTAGATCTTCGTCAAAAGCTGACCATTTTTCGTCGAAAGAAAGGCCATCCCTATTTTTTTTTTCCGTTTCTCATCGGTGGGGTTTTCAAAAATTGGGTCGGTCGGTCGGGTGAGAAAAAAAAAATATAATAAAAAATGCGCGGAGAGACTGGAACTAATAAGGCGCGGTTGCACAGGCGAGGTTACAAACCAACATGGACGACGAAACCATCGATGTCGTCGTCCGTATACGCTACAAACATGGAATTACAAATGCACCGCCGAAACTATTGTGTAACCTACCCTCGAGCATGAGCTTCCAGGAGCTGCTCTAGGGTTTCTTCACCCCCACCCGTCCCCCCAATTTTTTTTTTATTTCTACAAAAAGCCACAAAAATGGGTCGGTCGGACGATGAGAAACGGAAAATAAAAAAGGGATGGCCAAAGCATTCAAAATGGAAGATACAATTTACATCTTTATTAAGCGTGAGAGAGAGACATTGGTAGCTAAAAAGGATGCAAGAAAGACACAAAACGATACTAAAAATGCCGTAGCAACGCTGGCAGCGTTTTGTGTTGAAAAGCAGCTTCCCGAAGAGAAGACGACATACCTCGCTCGTATATCAGCCATCAGGTAGTAAAACTTATGTCTATATAACAAATCACTTAATGGCTGTCCCTTCGGGAATCAGTGAGTTTTGTTTCCCCTCGATCTCGACTCCATCTCGGGGAACATCGAGGATCTCGGGGAACATCGAGGATCTCGGGGAAACAAAACTCACTGTTTCCCTCGGGGCCAGTCATTAAGTCTTTAATGTTGCACTCATTTTATTCTTTTAATCAAAAAGCTTCAAACAAAAATATGATACAAAATAGTGTTTTAATCGATTCAAATTTACGAAAGTCCTGGTCAAACTTTATTATACGTTCAACATAATATTTACCTTTCTTTGCACACGGGTAAACACTTACTCAACATAATTTAAAAGGCAATGTATAATTCAAGAATGACATCCGTGTTATAACATTGTCTAAGTTTGATGCACATGCAAGTCTTCTCTTTAAGAAATTAAACGTTCTAAAACTAACAGACTTAGTACTTCCTGATTTCTGCTGTTTGTGTTTTTTCATCATAATATCCATCTCCTTTTTCAGATCGAGTTCTTTGTTCCAATCAATAAAGTTCATAATGATAACACTTGATTATATAGCTTCAAAGTCATCATATTACATCCAAACTGTGAAAACTAATTATGGTAAATTCAGTTTAAGATAAAATGGTGCTGTAAGCTGGACCTCATTATGCAAAAAAATAAGAACATTCAATCAATAAAACGTTTAATATGTAGACTACAAGTACAACTTTTATAGAAATACTAGATGATTCCTATCTTTGTATCGAAACTTTTTACCAAACTTGTATTTGCATCTTCCGGAGTTGTGTGATATTTGAAAATGTGTATTTATGTACTGTGTTAAATATTCCTTTTCTTTCTTTTTAACCCGATTTAATCCTGTAAAAATTGATATAGTTTGGGATGTCGGACTCGATTCGTTTTTAGCTACTTCTGGCATCCCAGTACACTAAGGCCCTGTCCACACAAATCTGCATAAATTCGAAAACGCATATTTTTTTATCCGTTTAGACCTTCCGTCCACACTAAAACGGCTAAAACAAGATACGGTTTCGAATTTATCCGGATCTTTTTGAAGACGCTCTCCAGGGTGTATAAATTCGTCTGGTGGACGGCGACAAATTCGAAAACGAGTGTGGACGGAAGACATTTTTATACGGTTTTAATGAAAAAGATACGCTTTCGAATTTATCCGGATCTTTTTGAAGACGCTCTCCAGGGTGTATAAATTCGAAAACGCCGCCGGTTTCGCGTTTTAGTGCGGACGGCGACAAATTCGAAAACGAGTGTGGACGGAAGACATTTTTATACGGTTTTAATGAAAAAGATGCGTTTTCGAATTTATCCGGATTAGTGTGGACAGGGCCTAAATTTCATATTGCTATAATTAATGGTAAAGTTTTCATTTATATTGCGCAAATTCTGGATATATCCAAATATGGATATATTCAAATGCGCTTCACAAGGTTGTTTGTGATACGGACTGCTATTGTGGCGAAATGTGCTGCCGTGCAGTTTACAATCATGAGTGATTGTTAGTATCTGTTGTGTCGGGAGGGGACGAATAGACTAGACCGTGCTCTACCAACTGAGCTAACCAGTGAGGCGGTTACGGTCTATATGGAGAGTACTGAAATAAAGAGTTGTTGTTGTTGTCACTCGGACATACAGATGGATATTTTTGTTATATTTTGTACCGTCTAAGAAGCAACTGCATGCATTATATGGCTAGTTAACGTCCGTACCTATGATTGGTCAGTTTGTGGTCATTACCTTCATGATGTACGGACCGCAAAATTCAAGCAAACCTAGTTTTGAATACTTTTGAGCTATAAGTTATGGACCTCGCTTCCCGCTTTTTTATGGCCCAAGCGCAAAGCAGGGGAAAACCTCGGCCCATAACTTATAGTATGGACCTCGCAAGAGATACTTATTGATGTATACCCTACTCTCCAGCAATAAAAACCTCGGCCCATAACTTATAGTATGGACCTCGCAAGAGATACTTATTGATGTATACCCTACTCTCCAGCAATAAAAACCTCGGCCCATAACTTATAGTATGGACCTCGCAAGAGATACTTATTGATGTATACCCTACTCTCCAGAAATAAAAACCTCGGCCCATAACTTATAGTATGGACCTCGCAAGAGATACTTATTGATGTATACCCTACTCTCCAGCAATAAAAACCTTTTTAACAATGTCGTAGTATTAGCGCTTATAATCCATCAAATATTTTCTCTCGCACGTGATTGGTGCATGGGATGTGTCACGTGACCCGATATTTTCTATCCGGCAGACAACAAATATCGGTGAATACAACCCCTGTGAGCGTAAGCGCGAGTCAAAGAAAATATGTGAAGGATGATGACAATAACGTACATTGTAGCGTCGAAAGATGCCCTAATATTTTTCCTTGACATTATCTGATCCTCGAAGCTCAGTTTCCCTTGAGCTTCGCTCTCGGGAACTGTTCGCTTCGCTGTCGGGAACTGTTCGCTTCGATCTCGGGAACTGTTCTCTTCTCGAAACAGATAATATCCGCGGACGAAATAACAGGGCATATTTCGACCCAACAAATAGATTCATATATCCTAGACTCCAGCGATTCATACAATGAGGCAAGGACGAACGAAAACAAGCGTTTTAAGAGGCTCGTTCAGGCTTTGAAGCTGAAGGAGACGCATCATCTATGGGGGACTGCAAAGGAACTGAAGAATGTTCACCTGGGAATGCAGGACTTGAAGAACTCCGCGGCCTCTCACTCTCCTTGAGTCGAATGGCTCTTTGACGAAAAGGCCGCCCTTGCAATGTAGGAGACTGAAGAGCTTGCTCAACTTCAATCCGATCCCTCTCCTTATCGCTCTGACTCCATGTTACTTGATAAGCCAGGGAATTTGAGATTTCCTTTAAGTTATGGCGGTTTTTCTTCGTTATAGAAGTATCGCCACTCTCATTAGCATCATAATCTCGCTGCTTTTCAGTCAAGTCTAACACAAGTCGACTGCCAGTACCAGGCGGAGACGACACGCTTTTCATGAAAGGCGGCTTGACGGGCTTTTCAGGTACCACTGGACTTTCTTCGCCGATTTCGTTCTCGACAGTTTCCGACTCAAAGCTTGATGACTGTACGATTGGTACAGAGCTAGCTGATGACTGCTGCAAGCTTCCAAACACCCCACTGTCAGAACTACTGGTGGAAGACTTCGGCAACGCTCCATTTCTCTCCAAACTCCAGACGCTGCCCTCGAGGCTCGTAATATCTGTAACTGCACCATTAGCTGAAAATATTGTGTTTTCAAACATACACTGGAGGGAACTAAGAGTCGGAGGTGCCTTGAAGAGATTTCTATTCCTATCCAGGCTAACACTCTGTTTGGCTTCAGGTGACAAGCCACGCCTCTGAGGAACCAGTTCTTCTAACTTTTGATCCAAGTTCCTTCTGTAATACACGATGTCATTCAAGGGTTCCTCCTTCCTAGTTTCTCCTTTGCCGATACGTTTTTTGAGGCTGTTAACCAGGTCTTCTGTTCTCCGCCGACCCCAGTTGAAGGAGTCTTCGCTTCCTTGGCTATCTGAGGGAGAACTGTCGAAGGAGACGTCGCCCACCGGGTATTTAGTAGTAGTTATGGCAGATGTTGTGAGATTTGCCTGGACCTGTAGATGGTAAAATACAAGTGAAATTCGCGGTACATTTTAAACTCGGGTGCTTAATGGCTTTCGATTTCCCGTCTAACACATTTGTTTCTTTGTTTTCTTTGTAGGCATCTCTGATACAATGAAAAAGAAAGACACCAGGCTTCCTGTGGTAAAGAGAAACGGAATACACAGGAAGACCAGGGACACCTGGTTGGGGATGGCTTATTATAATGCAAAACTGAATGAATCGGATCGAAGGTAAAAGTATTATAGAGTTATTTCGATGTCACACAAATATCTACACTGTCTAGATTGAAAACATACTTCGGTAGCAACTCCATCGTGCGATATTTCCCTCTCTAGATTTGTTCTTCTAAGTTCTTCAAGCTCGAGTTCGGTCTTGGACAGTTTCTTCTGCAGCTCGCGCAACTCCAATTCTGTCTTCTCGTACTTCTCCTCAAAGTGTTTGATGTGCTCTGCCTGTTTGGTGATTGTCTCATCTCGACTGTTCATTAGTTCGTTGTTCCTCTGTACAGCATAGTCACGCTCTTGCCGGGCCTTGTCTCTCTCTATAATTGCCTCTTTTCTACATGGTAATTGTAAAATAAACACCGTGATTGAACAAATTTAAAACATGCGCCCGGTTGTTCAAAACCTGTTTAAGCCCATTCAGGATTAAGGGTAGTCATTAGAGACTGGTCGTATAATATGGCAGGGGAATATAAGACAAACTGCATAAATGTTTTGGTAGCCAAAAATTGTTTGGAGACGGTTGGAAAGTATGAGAGTAAGACTCAACTTGTTTCTCATTACTTTAAATTTACGAAAATGCTGTGATTTTATAACTGTTTTACCAACCGCGTAACCAGGGTCTTCTCGGTCAGATGTAGCCGTCATCTTGGATCTGACCGAGAAGACCCTGGTCACGAGGTTGCTGTTTTACCTATAGTCACATTTTAATCAACATGAAGTTCAGGAAGGAGCTAATATGAACGCCGGTCATTTTTCAGTCATGAAATCGTACAAGAAAGTTTTAAGCTCTCACTTCGAACCCAAAGAAATTAAAACCTAAGTAAAAGGAGAGTCGAAAGTTCATTAAAATGATCATGCGCAACGACAAATTTGAATTCTGCTTATGTTGACAAAGGCTCAGATTCCCAGAAACACGGCCATCAGTAAAAAATGTTTTTGCGGGAAAAGGAGGCTCTCATTTTAGAGGGTCTCAAGGAAATAGAGAAGCAAGAAATTCGAGATACAGGGAACTCAATGCGTTGAAAATAATGTGTCCATGTACCAATATATCTTACCTATTTTCAGAAAAGAAATCCCGTTGTTCCTTGACGGTTTTAACAGCTTGCTCCAGATCAGCGTTACGTCTCTTGTACTCTTCTAACTCTCTGTTGGCGATGGAAAGTCTCACATCCAGCTCATCAATACGATAACGAAGGGTACAGCACTCTGCCGCCTTGAACTCGTGACTCTCCTGAATCTGTTTCCGCTCATCGTCAACAATATCGTATCGAGCCCTCAGGGCCTCTGTCCAATCCTTCAAGTTGTTCAGTTCCTCTACTGCGTCCTTGTTCTCTGCTTTCAGGTTCTGGTTATTGATCTGCACCTCTTTCAGTTTCATCTTGATTTCTTCGTGTCTCTGGAAATCGCTCTTGTGGATCGCGAGCCTTTCGGAAAGTTTGATGGACTCTCTCCTCTGTTTATTGTAATTCTGCGTGATTTCGTTAATCTCGTTCTCGAGTTCGTCTTTCCTTTTTTCCACCTCATTCACTTGGTCTTTCAAATTATCGATCTTCTCCTGAGAGGCGAGTAGCTTCATCTGAAGGGCGATAATGAAAGTATTTCTCTCCTGAAGATCCCGATGCAAGGACTGCAACTGAACGATCACCGATTCTTTTGCTGTATTCGCGAAGGCATACGCTTGGATAAACTCCGTGGCTGTTTCGGATTTTTGTCTCTCCAGCTCTTCAACTTTCTTGTACTTCACTTCAAGGTCGCACGCGGCCTGGTCGAGCTTCTTTACAAGAGATTGCTTCTCTTTAAGCACTCCTTGATATCGCAGAGTAAGATCGTTAAGATCTGAGATTGTTCTCTGCAGTTGGTTGCTCATGATATCCAAATCAGGCATCCGTCCATCACCTGATTAAACAACAGTAAGAAAAATCTTAGTAACAAGTTAGCTCAAGAGACCATCACCTTCCATGATAATGTGCGCCGATTTATTTTTAGCTTGCATAAATTAGTTGGACTATTTTTACCACTCTATCTGCAGTTGTCCCCCTCCCCCCCAACTGAGAAAGATGGGACCTTCTTTTTTAATAGAACACAAGTTTCTGGTGTTACTACTAAGTAGCTAGGAAACGAGAAGGGGTGTTAAATATAGCCCCCGCCCCTAATACACGGGATTCCCTCGTAGCTGTGCGGAGTCTGCCCCCCAAGACAAAAAATCCTGGCTACGGCCCTGAAGCCAATGATTACTTGTTAATAATATTAATCCGCGTATATTTGTGCTTTTTGTCGTGATGTTATTCAAAGGATTTTGCTTCAGTGTTTCAACTTCTCCCGGCTGTAAACGTGGAAATATCGTTATTGTTCTACATTGTTGCAAAAGTTTGGAAACACCGCCGCCTCTCAGTCAATCCAATTCGTGAGTTCTGGTTGGATATAGTTTGTTCAGATCTGAGATATTACATGACTTTGGCACTGGTGTTTGGCATAAATACAGCTGCTCTCAGCCAATCAAATGCGAGAACTTGTTGCCTGGATACAGCGTTCCCAGACGGTACAACAGTATTCAATAGCTGTTCCATCTTACATTTTTTGGCTATGGTTACTGTAGACTTTCAGAGTACGTTTTTTTCCCCTAAGGTTACAAGACTGCCGTAATTTGTATTTGGTTGTACCCTGGTTCCAGAGGATTTCTAGAGAGAACAACTGCGAAGAAAGAGCCGTGAAGCGGCGAGCTCGTTTATCTCCGCTTCGCCGCTCTTTATCCGCGGCTGTTCTCTCTAGAAAACCTCTGGGACCAGGTAATTTGGTTCTATAAAGCCAATTGAATTATGTCTAGCCCCTCCTACAGCCTCCTTCTCGACACTTTCTCTCCAGTAGCTGGTCAATCAAATCAGATCAGATTTTCCTTGACGTCCTTTTCCAGTCGATCGTTGAGTTGAACTTCTCCGATCCAAGCAGGAATGCAGTACTGATACAATCATGGCGAGAAAGGAATTGAAAAGTATATCAAAATCAGGAATAGTCGTTCAAAAGTCAAACCATTATCACAAAATTCACGGCCGAGCAAGTGGGACAGGAGGAGTATAAATGATACAAACGAAGCGCGGCCGCTTCTGGGTACTCGAAGCCCGAGGTCCGTTATTTTTCTTGTATATTCTACGTTTTCTCGAAATTGTTCAGCAATTTGACAATTACAGCATATTTTAGACTCTTTCATGTGTTTTATAGTGTCTATCGGCGTCCACTATTCTTCTGAGTGTGAACATCTTCGCGTTTTCAACAACAAGTCTGCACGGCGTCTCGAGTCAGAGTCTCATAGATCAGAATGACTTCAGTTCATTTAACAATTTAACAGGCTTCAGGTCGACTAATCCCATATTATTTCCACAGCTTTCTACTTTCTCTCGCTTTATAGCTGCTTCATCTTCATGTTGAACCAATGTTTTTACAAGTACTACAAATAACTATTTAAGGTTGCCTGGCTCGATTAGGTTTTGTAAAGCTATTCCTAACATTAAATTCTAAGAAACATTTATATACTTCCTCATATTGTTATATTTGAGTGTGAATAAATGCATTGTTGTTGTTGTGGTTATTCTTTGTAAAGGTGATGCTACACGAGACGATTTTTAACGGCAATTTTTCGCGGAAAAGTCAAAGTGTAACATGGCGCGCTGGATGATTTTGAACGCAATCTTCGTTGCGGCAACATGTTGGCCGAATTTTGTTGGAGTGACTTTTCGCGCAATCCCAGGAACCTGTTCGCTGCGCCCACGGAAACGAGGCTACGTCAACAAACAAGGACTCCACTCGTCAGCCATCGGTTTTTAAACGAGGATTTCGGAGTAGGAGCCTAGGTGCTAGCTTGATATTGCGCTAAAAAGTCGTGACATGTAACCAGGTGTAACATACCCGTTGCCGCATCGATGTTGCGCTAAACGTTGTCTCGTGTAACATGCATTAAAAATCGTCGTTAAAAGTCGTCTCGTGCAACGTCACCTAAAGACTCGCCGGATATCTCCATATTCCGGGGTTTTGATTTGAAAAATTTTGTTTCATTTTTCACGTCTCCTTTTCCTCGAATATTTTCAAGTGACATCCTCAAATGACAGAGGAAGCGATATATTAGGACGTTTAGAGGAAAATAAAGCCCATAAAATATCAATATTCGAAAGGTTTTACAGTGTGCTTGTTTCGCGGCCATTTGTTATGGCTGAGTAATCCTGATAATTGTGCGCTGGCACTGTCAATTAAAGCTTGCAAATTTACTTCCGATAAAATCCCGTGGAAAATTATTTATTTTCAAAAACGTTTTCTTGTATCTGGAAGATTTGAACAAATACTACATTACAAGCGAAAAATATTGCTTTCAGAATTCTCTGTTTCTGATCGTTCGAGTTTATGGAGAGCTAGAGATTGAAAAGCGATAGAATGAATATATGCCAGGTTAAATAATATAGCTCACAGTATAAAAGTAACACCTTGATAGACAGAAACAGCGGAAGAAAACTGCGCCAGAAACCACAGGAACTACTAAACGGGGAAAATCACGAATTTTACCACTATTGTTAGGTTAAAATCAACGGAAATAAACGTACCTTTGCTCTATATGTTGTCTTTTGTCGTTTATTAGCGATTTGGGCCTATTTTCCTTTTCGGATCTCCTCTCCCTTATAATTAACACACAATTAGAGCTTGGGTTGCCTGTGCAGAAACATGCGTTGCATTCCATCAAATCAACTTAGGCCCGATTCTAATGTCGAACTTTTAATGCGCCGAACGCAATTGAAACGAAAGATCAATAGGCGGCTTCTTTTGATCTAATAATTAGGTTCGGTGCATAAATGATTTATTTTACGTCGAATTGGAATTTATGAAAAGTTAGGCGTTTGAATCGAGCCTTAGTTTTAGAAAACTGAACCCAAACCGTCAACAAGGACCGGGTGTAGAACACAGCTTTCTTCGTTTAGATATATTCCTATCAAAAAACGAAAATTGTGGTCAGCGCGCAATGTTTGTTGCGGAAGCAAATTCAACAAATGTTTCCGTTTCCTCGCCGAAGCAACAAAACATTTTCCTTGTTTCCCCGGCGCTCATTTGTTCATCCAAGAAACATCATCAGCAACAATGTTTCCGCAACAACTTTTCCGCGTTGTCCAGGCCTTAAAAATAGAGATAAAAGAAAAACGTTCAGCGTTACATCTCAAGTAACTTCTGTTCCCAGGTTATTGCTGATTAAACTATGTAGTACTCATAGTACTGAATAAGCATTTTCCGGTTCAACAAAAAGAAACCAAGTCTATAAGGTAGTTTCTGAGGTAATGAAACGATTAAATACGTCCTGTTTTAGTTTTGTTCGCTGTTTCTTATGGAGTATGGAGCTTGAAACATTCGCGGGAATATTTGATTTCGAGACTGTCCTGAAGTCAATGTGCTTAATTTGCTCCAAAGAAGTAAACGATCCCCTGCACGGTATTTACTTTTGTTAGACACTCACTAGAATCTTCAGTATTGAAGGAGGTGAGTTTATTGGAAGAAGAAGAAGAAGAACAACAACAATTATTTGAATTGGCCTGAAAACATCGTTGAAAGGTGTTGAAAGATACTGAAAGCACGTCGGAGTCAATGAAGCCATTGAAACTGTTTCAAGAACGGTTTCAACAAATGTACTGATGTTAATATCCTTTTACCGGGGTCGAATAATAAGTTAGTACAATTATCGTGTACGACACCAAAATGTCACACTAACCTTTTAGGTGTTTTTACAAGAGGTGAAAATTGTGCTTGCAATGTCTGCCCGTTAACAAACTCTGGGTCAGTAGTCCGGCCACTAACTGTACCTTGGCGATATGAATGAGCTCCTTTACGCTTCAAGAGTGTTGGAGTGTTGGAAGTAAATCTGATGGAACTACTCATTGTAGACAAATATTTGCATAGAACGTACGCTCTTATGCAAAGTAGCAAATTCGTGGACCAGTGAGAAGGAACGAGCGAACCAATTCGCTGTGTAGGAAAAAAAAGATCACTTTGAAAGCGCTAGGAAGATTTTAAAATACTCTTCCAGCGCATCTAAGCTCTTCCTTTAAACATATCTCAGTGACCTTTGAAAATATGTCCGTCTTGCGGTATCTCAATATTGCACGATAGAACAAGCACAGCTAACACAGTGCTGTAACTGGTATGAAACGGTGAATATAACAAGAACGCTAAATAAACAAACAAACCCAACCATGAAGCAGGCTGCGCAGTAATTACGGAAGCCTTCCAGTGCGAAATTAGGACCGCAGCCCAGTCTACATTACCCTGGATACCAGAGGCTCGAAATCGTCGGGGCGAGCGAAGGGAGACCAGCTGAAATCAAGCCGCAGCACGAGTCTCGAAGCTCAACGGTCGTCACACAAAACAAAACTCCTTCGGAGAATCAAAACTCTTTCGATCGCGGCACATTACAATATATTCGTACCTGAGCCCCTCTGGAACCAGGGTAAGTCTACATTCAATGTTTACCAATAATGTTGTGCTATTCACTTTTTGTACAAAAGCATCACATAATTAAAACTTCATGACAGAATGACAATAACAGATGAAAGGGAAGCTTAATGTTTTTTGCTAACCGGCTAACGTATAACAAGTATTAAATATTTCACTCAAGATGGAAACGTTAAAGATAACATGATCTAGCACTATTATATAATGCACATGTATTACAATTATTTAATATTTAGTTAGCTATGCTTATGCTTATGGGTCAACTCGAAAGCTTTGCTCCTTTGACCTCAACAGCACTTTCTAATTATTGGCTCTCTACCTCTTTAGTTTTACTCTTTTCTCTCTATTCAAAAATCACTGTAAACCTTAGGCTCTTAAAGATAGTGCTAAATAAAATGAATTGAATTGAACTTGACCGTATAAAAAATCAAGCTAACCTTATTGATTATGAAAATTACAAGATGTTGATGGAAAAAGAGAATATTACATTATAAGATATTGAAATGGTAGTGAGATTTATACGTATCCACTGGATAGGCACTTATAATAGTCATTAATAATTCATAAGGGTACTAGCCAATCCAGACCCAGCATTCGGGTCACGTGGACACACTGTAAACCCCATACAAAATTCGTGGCAATGTTGTATCGAATATATCCCATACAACATCGCCACTCATATTGTAAATAGTACTTATCTACTGGATATCGCCTTATCAACCCTTTGAACAAACTAAACTAACGATTCACGTGAGAGTCGCGGAAACAAAGCTTTCTTCCTCGTTGTGACGAAACACGAGTGACGTCATTATTCATTTGGCTAATGCTTTCGCTTTAATCCCTTGGAATAATTTGGAAATGGAAACGTGTTTTTCCCTCTGTAGTATGTATCTGATTATCTGTTACCAGGAGTATATTACACAGGAGTGTTCCTGTGCCCTTGTGTTGGCTCCTGACACAGTAGATGGTGTGTCTATTTATAGTCGCGAAGTTCTGGTATGCGATTACGTTGTCTTTTGTTCTCTTGCGCTTTAGTATTTTTTAGCAGTTTGAATCGTGTTAATTACAATTGTTCAGTGCATCCTGATTGGTTAAAAGTGACGGCCTTGGTTCCTTCTCGCGGGAAACTCTATGCTAAAAATATAACTCTACCGTCTACAGTGTTGTGTGACAATATAATGTGGGAAGAGGAACACTCCTCTGTAATATACTCCTGCTGTTACTTGGTTTCATGCGTTATTAGTGCTGGTATCGTGTTGTTTCCTGTTCACTTAGTTGAATCGCGGCAACGAAACGTTCTTCCTCGTTGCGACTAAACACGCGAATGACGTCATTACTCAATCGGCAATGCCATCACGTTATTTCTTTGAAAATTTGGCAGCTGTCATGCGTTATTTAGCGCTGTTATCATCTTCTCAAACTCAGTTCCGTGAATTTGTTTCAAGCTTGTTCGTTTGGTGCAGGCAGGCTGACGAAAAACTGCCCGGACAGAGTTCCCACTAGTTTTCAAAAATAAGGGTCACTAGGACCCCCTCTTCAGTTAAATGGGGGTCCTTTCTATTTTTCAAGGGTCCCATGTTCGTTTCCACTCTGATGTCTGACAAGCGAAGAACGCTGGAAATTCTTCGCACCCTCAACGAATGCAGTTGCGTTCTTGTCACGGTCTCTATACGCTTCTACGCATATTTTACATTTCATTTTTTTTTTGAACTTCGAAGATTAGCCAACTGAATTCCTGCAGTCGCTTATCATTGAAATATCGAGCTTTTTTCTTGGAAGTGGAATGCGAATTAGTTGCCATTTTGACGGACATCAGCTGTTCAAAATTCAAAATGGCGGATCAACAACTGATGCGTGAAATGTATTCTGGGTAGGCCCAGTGTCTGTGCGTCCTAGGAACGCACAGGGCCCCAAGTCGTGCGTCCTTTTCCATTTTTGTGCGTCAAATACGCACGATTGTGCATTAATGGCAACTCTGCCGGAAATAAAAACTCAAATTAAATGAATCCACTATATTTCCTTGCGTTGCATAGCAACAGCTTAGTTTCGAAAGTACAAAGGAAGCTAAGTGTTCTCTTAGTCGGTCGGGATTCGAACCCCTGACTTCCCGCACGGTGTCTCATGTGTGAGTGTACATGTGAAGTCCAGATAGAAGATTATTCACTAGAGCTGATAGACGTTTGTCCCTCCAATCCATACAAACATCTCTTATTTTTGCGATATTTGAAAGCTCACCACATGGTAAATATCCAACCAAATTCACCACAGGTAAATATCAAATGAAACGGCTCCAAACTTAGCCTGAATTCCAGCCGTTTTAAACCACGACCAAGTATTACATCTGTTGAAGTGGGTGATGATACGATCAGACACCGGTCTACTGTTCGTAACCTGGGCGTTATACTTGATGAGTCCATGTCCCACGGAGATCATGTCAGTAGCATATGTAAATCTGGACACTATCACCTTAGGAATATAGGGAAAATTAGGAAATACCTTGATGAAAAATCAACTGAAACTCTTATACATGCGTTCGTTACTGCAAAACTAGATTATTGTAATTCACTTCTTCATGGACTCACTAAGCATCAATTAGATAGAATGCAGTCAGTATTAAATACAGCTGCTCGCATCGTTACACTTACACGTAAATATGATCACATAACCCCAGTTCTAATTAGATTGCACTGGCTGCCAGTCTCACAGCGCATAATTTTTAAGGTTTTACTATTAGTTTATAAGGCCCTTAATGGCCTATCGCCACAATATATTACAGAACTACTCAAATATCGCCCTAATGTTCGCACGCTGCGCTCTACTGAACAGAAATTATTAGTCATTCCTAAGTCACGCACAGTCTCATATGGTGACAGAGCTTTTTCTGTAGTGGGTCCAAAAGTCTGGAATACATTACCGTTATCAATCCGCCTCTCACCAAATGTAGATATTTTTAAAAAGTCACTAAAGACACATCTTTTTAAACTAGCCTATAATTGATGTACAATATTTTAATTTGATTTGATTTTAATTTCTTACGTCATTGTCCATAGGGAAAATTTTTAGGTTGATTATTTTTAAAAATATTGTAAATAGGTTATTTCATTTTAGTTTTAATTATTCAATTCTTTATATAATATTCAATGTAAAGCGCCATGAAAAATTAGTTGATATGGCGCTATATAAATAAACTTATTATTATTATTATTGTCTCCTCCGGTTCGTTCCTCCCGAGAGAGACGTCTGAATCCAATAGCCGATAATGCCGTCCAGTGACGTCACTACCAGAAAACCTGGTAGTGATCTTTGATTGGTTCATATTCTATAATTTCGCATAATTATCATAATTATCAGCCGAGAAGACGGCAGGTTGTTGATTGTTGAGTTTCAGTGGAGTGATTGTCTTTGGCAAAGACCTTGAATTTGTAAGGAAAACATCTGGAAATGGATTGAAAGTGTCCTGCAAATAAATAACCCACCGACTAACCTGTAACTGATGTACATTTTATCGCGTCGCGTCCGCGGGGTTGTTGATGTAATCGATTATTTGTTCACACTCGCAGTGGTAAAGAATGGGCTATTGCACAAAAAAATCCGAAACCTCCCTATTGAGGAACGTCGGATTTGTCCTTTTCTTACCCCTCCCCTGGAATTTCCGAAAAACCTGTAAACTATGGCATTCCCCCATGGAATTGCCATCTTGAATGAACCCCCTCCCTTGGAATTCCACATATTTTTGATTAAAAATGTCCTTAAGCCCCTGGAATTCAATAAGGAAGGTACCCTTCCCCTGGAAATCCACATGAAAAATCGACCCCCTCCCCTGGAAATCCACTTCAAAAAAATAACCCCCTCCCCTGGAATTCCAAGGTTCCTCAATAGGGGGGGTTTGGTTTTTTTGTGCAATCACCCAATGTCGCTACTCTCTTCAAGGAACTGTTCTTTCCCGTAAAAGAGTCTTCGTATTTCTTCGAAAATTCTCCATTATCCTTTCATGTTTTTCTACCTTTCTGTTGCATCATTTACATAGGTAATATCTCGTAGCTGTGTCGATTCGAACGGCAGATCGCGAGACATGTACAAAGATCCGTCAACGGAAAGACAAAGATCAACTGTACTTTGGCTCCAAATATATTATAACGATTTGTTGCTTCGGAAAGGCTTTCACAACATAAGAGGCACTTGAGAAGCAAATGGGATGGATATATATATAGGTAAGGCTTTTATTTTGGCCGGCATAATTTCAAATAATTTCTCACGAACTCTTACTACCGCCGTGACAGTTTTATTTGCATAAATTAAATTGTTAATCCGCCTTGACGTCACTGGACGGCATTATCGGCTATTGGATTCAGACGTCTCTCTCGGGAGGAACGAACCAGAGGAGACGGCTGAAATTCAGGCTACTCCAAACTCGGTAAACTTTTAAAATAATTTTGATGTGCTCTTTCTCGTTAATTAGATTATAATTAGATTAACTTACCACTGAGGTTGGTCTGCATTGACATCATAATGGGATTTGGTTCTGTAAGGGAAATGAAACATATTACTTGAGTTATAACAAATATCAGTAAAAAAAAGTTCTGAATTTGAATTAAGGAATACGAAAAACGTCACATCTTCTAATTAACTTCAACTATAAGTGAAAATAAATATAATATTGCCTAGAAAAGACAAATAAATGTTAACTCAAGGTAATTTGCATCCCTCCCTAGCTCCACTTGGGCCAGGAATGCCAACATGTCCAAATCCGAATCACACGCCGATTAGGCCATTCATTCTTTACGGGCTCGGGTTCTGGATTAAGAGTTCCCCGTCTGAAACGGGTCGAAAAACGCGTTTCATGTGCGAACAGGATCTACTATGAGGCCGGTCTATTCGTTATAGCCGTTTTCGTGTTGAACGACCCTCAAAGCTCTGTCCTTGGCCCTATACTATTTCTCCTCTACATCAATGATCTCCCTGACTGCCTATCTCACTCTCGCATTGCTATGTTCGCTGATGACACCAAATGTTTCAAAGTCATCAGAGACAAAACAGAAACGCTTGCTAATATCGCTTGAATAGTTCATATTATAAATCCTTCCAAAACATGTATGTTAGACAAATAATACACGACTCCACCCTACAATGTTTCAGTTGTAGTTATTCATACCTCTGAGCTCTTCTAGGGTCGTTTCCGCTGTTTTTTGTAATCGAGAGGAGGTGGATTCGAAAAAAAACAGCGGAAACGACCCTAGAAGAGCTCATAGTATGAATAACTACAAATGAAACATTGTAGGGTGAACTGAGTCGTGTATTTATTTGTCTAACATACATGTTTTGGAAGGATTTATAATATGAACTATTCAAGCGATATTTGTAAGCATATAAATACACAAATCACGAGATTGGGCTGTCTGTGCTCATACTAGCTCGTATACGTCTACCTGTCGCGCCTCCTACTTGGTTCGTATCTGCCTTTGTGGAATGCTCTTCCAATCGATATCCGTTCATCTGACTCCACTGCCTCTTTCAAAGCCAAACTGAACATTTATTTATTTTCTACAGCAGATTTAACTCTACTTTCAACCCCTACGACATACGTATATACATGGCTGGTATATAATGGACTCCTGACATGGCACGCATTAAGATTACACTGTAGTTATTTAACAATTTTTCTCTGCTTTAATAATTAATCTTAACTATTTGCATTAACTTTCTTTGTACTCTAGTAGTTTATCAGTAGTCTCCTTGTAAATTAGTAGCTTTATTCCGGCTTCTTTTTATACCGTCTATCGCTGACCACGGAGTAAGGCCGCGTAGGGAACCTCGAGTGCTGCTGCTTTTCTCTAGTGGCGTTTAGCCCGAATGTTGTAAATAAAAAAAATAAAGGATATCGCCTATTAAATTAATAAGTCTCAAATTATTCATAGCGAAACATAGGCACATGACGTCCCAAATTAAGTGAATATTTCTGAATTATTATTTATCCACGGTATCTCTTCGTGGCAACGTAGAATCGAAGTCCGTAAAGGGAGTCACATTAAAGATAACCCCAAAGATGAAACAGGTTGTAACCCTTGCTTATGAAAATTTAAAATCACATCCGTCAAGTGTATGGCGTGTCGTCACGCAACGCTGCGAAGGAGACTGGCGTGTCGTCACGCAACGCTGCGAAGGAGACTGGCTGCGAAGGAGCTATGTCAGAGTAATTAACGATGCTGTTTGCAAACGATTGAATATTTTAAAACTAATTAGCCTGCTTGCCGGCTCTCCTGTAATTTTTTTCGGTCGTTTCTTTTCGGATTGGGTCACCTGTGGCACACGGTCAAAATGGGGCGAGGACAAAAATGAAGGGAGGGGGAGGGGGAGGGGAAGGGGAAAGGAGGGGAAGAAAGGAGAGCCTGCACGAATGCCATTGTTTTGAGAATTACGCCCCTCCACGCTTGACCACGCTTGACAGCCCGTAACGCTCCAAGTGTAAAAATGTCAACACGATTCAAAATGACAGCGCTCCGGTTCAGCGCTCCACGTTCTAAATTTTTGCGGTATTAATCATAACACAAATGGTGCATGTGGACCAAGAAGAAACCCCAAAGAAAGTAATTACCAGTAAGAGAGGTCGAAACATCCGTGGATGATTTTTGTCGCCTTTGCAAGTGTTGATCCAGGTTGTTCTGGAGTTATTTCTAAGGATAATCTTTTAATTCCTTCCAAATGCAAACGTGAAGGAAGCCGTGTTGTCAATTCTCCTGGTTTTAATATCGAGTCGAGTTTGTAATCCCTGTGGGAGGAAGATTAGAATTCTCAATGATTTGTACTTTTACGTGAAAAACTTTGTAAATAAAGTGGAGCTGGAGAAAGCTGCAGTAGTCCTAGTCCTGAAGCCATTCGAAGCAAATGCCAGCTACCAACAACAGTTTTGACACCCGATCGAAGCCCGTTGGCAAGAAAACAACCACGGTCTGAATATTTACCAATAAAAACGACTTCTTCGCGGTCGTCGAGAAAGTATTTGTTTCAAGTTCAACAGGAGTAAAGTGCCGATGAAGTGCTCACTCAACATTTAAATATTGATGTTGTTACAGAAACGAAGGAGACCAGTGTGAAAGTAGTAATACTTTAGCCGAATGGAAATGTCTCCGTTTGTGTTACGACCGATGTAACTACATATGTCACACGGGATTCGGTTTCGTGTGTGTTTAATGTCAAACTTGACACCTGTCACATTCTAGCCAATGGGAATTTTCCGTTCGTGGACGAACGGTAAATACTCCGAAAACAATGGCATTCGTGCAGGCTCTCCTTTCTTCCCCTCCTTTCCCCTTCCCCTCCCCCTCCCTTCATTTTTGTCCTCGCCCCATTTTGACCGCGTGCCACAGGTGACCCAATCCGAAAAGAAACGACCGAAAAAAAATACAGGAGAGCCGGCAAGCAGGCTAAAAACTAATCGGCAACTCGAAAAGCTCGGTTGGATCAAACAGCACCAAAGGTGGTACGTCCTAAATGAATAAACTTGGATACTTTTCTCATGCCAAGTATCTGGGTATATAATACTGCTTACATACAGGATAAAAGGTTTCTATACAGTCATATTAATCTTACTTGCGCTGGCTTTTTCTCCAGTAACTTGTTCGTAAAGACCTGGGTTTAGAAGCTGCAACGCGTCGATGAAGTGATCAAACCCTTCCTGTCCTTTGGATATAAGTATGTCCAGAAATTTACCAGCCTTCATATCTCTCGTCTTCTCCGCGAGAACCAATTCACAATCGGTGCAATCAAAGATTGATTTGCTTCGCAAGTAGTCAAACAAGAAAGTCCTGTCTAACTGCAACCTCTGTACGATCTCGACTCGATTTCTTTCAAGGACATCCTCAAACTTGTCTTCTTCTTGGTCCATTTTAAGCGTTAACTAGAGCGTACCACTCAACAAATGCGTAGCCTCGCATGAAAAGCACTATAGCTAAATCGTGCATCAGCTATATATAAAGTATTGAACGTGTGTGGAATAACTTCCTGTTTGGGGTCCCTACAGGTCAAATCAAAGTTTATTCATTGGCCAGTTCATCATACCGTAAATACCACTCCCAGTATCCATATAACCATGCCACGTCACAGTAATTAGATTAATACATAGGAAAGTTGGACGTTTATGTATTTGAAGACCTTTTTCCACCTTCCCCCCGTACAAACTACTGGAGAGGATATACACCTAGATTTCAAGAAATATATCCGTCAATCAGCGTAAACTCGATCGAAACGGCCGTTTCTAACTGACAGTCAACCAAAACAGCCCGGTCTCAACAAAACAGCAGATCAACCCGTTTCTGTGATCGAAAACATCAACATGATAGTAAGGGGCCGTCGACATATTCGAAATACCCCGCTTAACGCACAATGGACGTTTATGGGGGGAGGGGGTAAGGTCATGGACGTTAGTGTGGGGCCCCGGGGGGGGGACTCTCCATAACAGTAGACGGGGGTGATCGTCGGCAAAATCAATTTTAACCGTAAGGGATAGCACATTGGGTGTGGTCAACAGCAAATTTACCCCTAAGAGATAGCACATTGGGTGTGGTCGAAGAAATTTTTAACCCTAAGAGATAATACTTGTGATAATAATTTTGTATTTGTTACCGACAATAAAGCCGGAAGTATTAAGCGATCAGTTTCAGTTGACTGTGTGGTTTACTGTAATATAAGTTCCGGGCCACCATTAGCGTGAGACCCCCTAAGGGATAGCAGACTCTTTGAACACCCCTAAGGGATAGCAGATGGTAGAATTTTATACCCTAAGGGATAGGACGATCACCCCCGTCTACTGTTATGGAGAGTCCCCCCCCCCCCGGGTGTGGGGCATTTAGAACAAACGCTTTTTCATCAATAGAAGTACACTTTTTAATCAAACGTATCTAGTCAGCTAGATCTACATTAGAGCGCAATTTCTGTCGAATTTCCCGGAAATTTCAACAAGGTCTTTTGATTAGAAGTATCATGAAATACCTCAAACCTCCAGGTAAGTGAAACTCAGTTTTATAGTCGTGTCCGAATGAGTATTTCAGTCAAGATCCGAAATGAGCTCGTATTACTGTTTTTCCGGACGTAAAAAAAGCATAAAACAATGGGTGGACGTTAAGGGGGAGGGGGAGGGGGTCTGACCTTAACGTCCGTTGTGCGTTAAGCGGGGCATTATATTTCGAATATGTCGACGGCCCCTAAAATATCATGCAAAAGGATTTCACGACCCGATCACGAAACAAACAGTATAATTTATTAGGCTCTATCATTTACCACTCGTCGTGAGAGTCCGGTCACGAATAATTGATTTGGTGTGGGGGAGGAACGTAGGCTCACACAAACGGATGGTAATCGAGCCTAGTGCTTTATGATGGTGCATTCACGCACTTTATTTCTCGGGCTGCCTGTGGCAGCACCGAGTCTTAAAATGCAAAATAACTACGAAGAAGCAAATTAAGATCGATACAACGTAGAATTTTGAAATTAGTGGTACAATATTTCGGCTGGCCAGACCAGCCTTCTTCAGGTACAATGAAGAAAATTTACATTGGCGTGTATTTTTGAACGTGATACTGAGCTGTCATAAAACAGATTACAATATGATAGACCGTGAAAAAATGTTAAGAAGTCGAAAACAGATATCTAGTATGACTCTTCCCGGATGTTAAGGCCATAAGGTTCGAGTGTTCTCGCCTGTGCGATTAAGAACGCTTCTCTAGCTCTGGCCTTACGTATAGAGTCTCTCTTAGAAAATATTTTTTCGATAGGAATAAGTAATTGCATGTCGTTGGCAGTGTGATTAGGAGAATTAAGAAAATGTTCGGCAACTGTTGTGGGTTGAGATTTGTTGTTAGAGTTATCTATCGGTCCGGCGGTGTTCGTTAAATCTGTCTTTTAAGCGTCGTTTAGTCTCACCTATATATTGTAGATTGCAGCGGTTACATTGAATCATGTAGATTAGATTTTTGGTGTTACAGGTCAGGTTAAATTTGATAGAGCGCGTTTCACCGGTGGCAAAGAAAGTATAGTTAGTAAGTCCATCAGAAATGTAAGGGCAAGTGGCGCAGTTCTTCCTACAACGGAACGAGCCAGGTGGGAATTGGAGCTGGGAATTAGTCGAGTTAGAAGGGAGTTTAGCTTTAACGAGTAGGTCACGCAGGTTGGTGGTACGTCTAAAGGCTACCATGGGCAAGTGTTGAACGGTTTTCTTACAGCGGTTAGAAGAGAGCAGCAGGCTCAGTGTAATGTTTCCTAATAATGTTAGAGATATGTGGAAGGGATGGATTAAAAGTAACAAGAGCCCATCTGGGCTTTCACTCGGGCCACATGAGATTGAAGATGAAATACACTTTCATTTGAAATCCTCTTAGTAATAGCCAAAGGGAAGAATTATTAGCTGAATTTAGCAGTCTTTAGGAGTGGCCGGTAGCGCGGTGACTTTCATTCTCTGCTCCCCTAGTATATATGTAATTTAATAGTTTTGTTTTTCTCGTATGTTGACCTTTAAATTTAAACACTACTTATTCGTTTAACACACTGCATTTGAGCAGGCATATATTCATTGTTTTGAACCCGAGAATTAACCGTACTACCGTACTTCATGGTCTCTTTCTTTAGTAGTGGGTTGTCGGTCAGGTGATTGTAAACTCTCGTCATTTAGCACAGAAAATGTATTCTGATGAATAGGGATCGGGTTGTCATGTAAGAAAGATGGCTCTTGAACAAACTGATAAGCTTCAGTAGGTTGGGTAGTCTCGGAACACTGGAGACCTTGGTCTTTCATTGTCTTCTTTTTTGTATTCTTGATTTTGTTTTTAAAGTTTTCAAGTCGTATTTCAGCTTTATTATATCCGCTTTCAACTCGCCATTTTCAACTCAGTCTAGGTCAATAATATATTCGTGATGACAGCATTTTGATTTCGGTCTTGTATATATTATCTTGCTGCACTAATTTGTCTTCCAAATGACTGAGTTTGGTTTCTTGATTCGTGTTTTGATGTGACGAGAGTAAGAATTCATTACGCATATCAGTTAGGTCAGCCTCCATGTTACAAATCAAGGTCATTAGAGCAGCGAGAGAATTCTTATTATATTGCAGGCAACAATCCTCGTGAAGAATCTAAAGAATTCCGTCTCTTCCGGTTTGAATTTGACTCATGTGTATGTTGCTTTTGGAGTTTCAAGGATATGTTGATCCAAAACTACAGGCTCTTGGGGTTTTTCATTGACTTGTGAACTTGCAGGCTCTGTAATTTGTTTTGTTTTCTTAGTATAACATAAAGTGTTGAACATGTTCATGTTCTCAAGCATGTCGCGCGTGACCTCTGTTTCTTCATCTGTAATCTGGGAAACTCAATCTTTGCCCATGCCTTGGCACATAACTATTCCTGTTGTTAAGTAGACGTGGATGATTATAAGTAAAATCCTTCGACAGCTTGTACCGTTTCCGCTAGGTCAATATCCTCGCTGGAACGAAATACCTTGATCTCAATACTCTCTGATCCAACTTACGGTAAATTTAAATCTCTGACAGTTTTTAAGAGACTCATAACATTTGGTCTTGAAGTGCCTTCACCCAAAATAAGATGTTCTCCTCGGATGTTTTAAATGCAGCACAGCGAGCCGATGGCTTATAGATTCCAATATCTATTTCTTCGAATTTTAGCTTTCCGGATCCTGGCTCCTACACTGGCTTCAGGTCGTCGTACGTGTCGTATATAAAATCACTGGCCATCTGGGTAAAAAACGCGGTCCTTCGGCTCCGACAATAGCGCCAGTTGAAATATCCTGAGCCTGTTGGAAGGCTTTCGCACGAGTGAAGTTAAATAAAACATTAAACTGGCTTACATTTGAGAGATGAGACTCCAAATTAGAGAGAAAGTTCCTCGCGGGTCCTCCGCCATCTTGCTTTATTGTATTAAATTATGTAAATAAATTAACCTGGCGTTGTTGCGTGACCAGCACAGTGCAATCTGATTGGTATGAATTTGACCTTTAACGCATGCGCAGAAATTTTGCGACACCCAACAAAAAAAAGAAGAAAAAAGTAACGACTTGCATTTTAAGACTCGGTGCTGCCACAGGCAGCCCGAGTAATAACAAAAGGGATACGGTTAGAACTGTGTGCGTCTTTCGTTTGTAAAGTGAGAGTGCAAGTATATCGGCCTGCAACGACATGCAACTTATTCCTATCGAAAAAATATTTTCTAAGAGACTCTATACGTAAGGCCAGAGAAGCGTTTTTAATCGCACAGGCGAGAACACTCGAACCTTATGGCCTTAACATCCGGGAAGACTGTTTTCACCTTCTTAACATTTTTTCACGGCTCAGTATCACGTTAAAAAATACACGCCAATTCTTCATTGTACCTGAAGAAGGCTGGTGTGGCCAGCCGAAATATTGTACCACTAATTTCAAAATTCTACGTTGTATCGGTCTTTGCTTCTTCATAGTTATTTTTTATTTGATAGCCGATTAGATCACTAGTTTGATCCAACGTACACCAGCAGGATTGTTGTTCACGGTTGCTTGCTTGAACAATTCCTTAAAATGTAAGCTGTTTTTTTTGTTTGGTGCAACAAAATTTTGACTTTTGACCCATGCGGTTATTTTTTCTTTGTTCCCATGTATTAAATTTAAAGTTCACCACCAATCAGATTGCACTGTGCTGGTCACGTAACACTCTCCAGGTTAATTTATTTACATAATTTAATACAGTAAATCAAGATGGTCGACCCGCGAGGAAATTTCTCTCAAATTTGAAGTCCCACTCTCTCAAATGTAAGCAGTTTAATGTTTTATTTAACTTCACCGTGCGAAAGCCTTCCAACAGGCTCAGGATATTTCAACTGGCGCTCTTGTAGGAGCCGAAGGACCGCGTTTTTTATCCAGATGGCCAGTGATTTTATATACGACACGACGCCGGACCTGAAGGACTCAAAGCAGGATCCAGCTAATCCGCACATATCGAATTGGAATTTAGCGTGTTGCTTTGCTGCTGAAACCAAGGCTTCTTCGATAGAAATGGCAAGATGTTGTGTTTTTCTAGGAGGACAAAATATTTCTCGTTTAAGCTTCTCTTTCGCCACGGCTTTGTTATTTGAATCTCTGTGGATTGGTATACTCAAATATACTGCACAATACCATACAACTGAATAAGAAGTCTTTAACAAAGCCGAACTCAACTTCAACTCAAGAGCAAAGCTGAGAGGGAAAGTGAAAACTGAACAGTGTCTTGTCAGGTCATGAATTAAGGTACGGTGAGGTTGAAATCAATGCGTGTTTATATCTGCATTTCTTTGTCGATTTGTGGACCTCGTGGCGCTGATAGATTTTGCCATCGGACGGTATTCTTGTTTGAGGTACGTTTCGTAGGTTTTATGCCACATTTCATTTTACTCTCGGTCATAATACATACCAGCGCAAACGCCGTGATCTGTAGGCCAACACTAAAATAATTTTGAGCGTGTAAATACCCCGGAGAAATAAACACTCGCACAGAATAATTTATGATGAGCGAAGCAATATTCAACTTAAATAAGAATCCTCTCACGGCCGAGGTTTTGGTTCGAGAAATTAAAGGCTTCCCTTTATAGTTCTGTAATATAATGAGCAGACCAGTTTTGGGAAGGAGGGTAGATAACCAACAGGCATTTCAGTTAATAAATACCATTAGTATAATTTCATCAGTGAATATAGAGATTCCCGTGCTCTGATTGGTCGAGAATTAATAATAATAATAATATATACATTTATATAGCGCCATATACACTACCTGTCCTATGGCGCTTTACAATCATAATATAAATCGATACGATGACTATAAAATACTAAAACTTGTTAAAAAAAGTTAAAAAATGGATTACTAATATTTAAAAAACTAAAAACTATATTACGAATACGTTGCTTTAAAAAGATAAGTCTTCAAACGTGATTTAAAAATATTAACAGAACTGCTAAGCCTAATCTCAGTTGGAAGAGCATTCCATAACCTTGGGGCGGCCACCGAGAAGGCTCTATCCCCATAGCTCTTGAGATTAGACTTAGGAATTGTAAGTAGGCACTGATTGGACGATCTTAAACTACGACTAGGATTATAGTGATGAAGTAAGTCACTTATATAAATAGGAGCCAAATTACGAGCCAGAATTACGTCATATATCGCTATATTCACCTGCCTGGAGGTGAATATAGCATACAAAACATTTACCAAAATGGCCGCTCGCATATTTACCGATGTTTCTCACGAAGAAATAAATAATATGAAAGAAAAAGCTTTTCCAAAACCCACCAAAGAAGCAACTAAATAAGTATGGCTAAACTTGAAGCTCTTTTTTTAATCCATAAGCCTTCACAAACGAAGTTTACTTACGAGTTTCGGGTTGAGTTTATTCGGCCCTCGTGTCTTCATGAATAACAAACTTTCACAAGGATATAACGTCTACTTTGAGCAATAAATAACACAACAAGATAAGACCTTTTCCTAAAACTTTGGGAACGGTTCGACTCAAAAAGAGTGTACTTACTTGAGTTATTTTCCTCGTGGTTCTTCATAGAAAAACAACAAGTTCTAGTTTCATTCAGGGAGCCGGTTGCTGTTAGTGTTATGGCTTATGCTCTTCTCTCGCCGCTCTCGTTGTGTTTTCAAGCTTTATCTCATACCGAAATCATTTGTCTCTTGATTTACCATTGTCTTTGATTCTGTAGTTCGTAGTTTCCAGGAAATTTGTCCTTTGAAGTGAACTCATGAAAGCGATTCCTTTCTATAAATTTTCACTCGCCGTGTAGTGGCAGACTTTCAGTTTTGCCCATTTCCACTCATTTTCGCTGCATTTCCTCTCTTTGTAACACGATACGAGGTCTCAAAAGTGAAGATTGCTGCTTCAACTTGAATTCTAGTGTGCATTTGGCCTTTTCTTTTGTATTTCTATACTTTCAGAAAATCCATTCTTGTAATCCCTGCCAATCTCGTGTCAAGTCGGTTTGTGCAATGAACCGTATAGCGGCACGTGATTATGCAAATGTTTGTCACAAAACTATCTTGTCACGCGCGCTTGTTAAACTTATAAAAGGGTCGGAAGTCAGACTATTATTATATTGTCTAGTTTAAATTTCTCTGATATTCACTGATGAAATTAAACTAAAACAATTATTCACTTCAGTCTCAGTGACTATTGGTGAATATTTACCTCGACTTCGTCTCGGTAAATATTCACCAATAGTCACTTCGACTTCAGTGAATAATTGTTAAATATGGACGCGAGCTGCGATAAAGAGCCGCAGGGTAGAATGAACAGTAGAGAAATATAGTGATAGCTCCATCATAGGTGGACAGGATACAACTTATAATATGGGACAAATATAAACATACATTTGAGACACTCATCTATTAGTACTCTGAACCTGCAGAACAGCAGACTAAATTGTAAGCGTGCGTTATATGAATAAGTAGAGGTCAACGTCTTTAATTTACATACGAGAAAAACAAAAATATTAAATTACATATATATACTAGGGGAGCAGAGAATGAATGTCACCGCGCTACCGGCCACTCCTAAAGACTGCTAAATTCAGCTAATAATTCTTCCCTTCGGTTATTACTAAAAGGATTTCAAATGAAAGTGTATTTCAACTTCAATCTCATGTGGCCCGAGTGAAAGGCCAGATGGGCTCTTGTTTGTCATAAGGGAGTCGTCAGTATTTATGATTTTTTTGGGGGGGGGGGGGTTAGCAAATGGGGGATGCCAGTATCAAAACCTTTTTGAACCCCCTACATGTTGTGCCTCCCAGTAGTACTAGCCTAAACGTTTTTGACCCCCCTTCCTTTCACCTCTATTTAAACCTATTTCAGTTGAGGTTGGAATGTAACGACACACCATTATGAAATTCAGTATAGTCTAATGTCGTAAACTGCCTTTCATGCTGTAATAAGAATACTATAGACATTATAGATACGGTAAAATTCCAAATGTAACAAGAAGCTGTTAACCAGCATCACACTTGCGTGGCCATGATGCAATATAGAGAAGGATTATGTGACATGAGTAAGCCAGTGGTAACATAAAGAAGCAGCTTGTTTAAATGTTGCATAATGTAAGGACAACTGCTGTTACATGAACCTTCGATCCAGGGTATTATGCCATTGTTGTTGGATGATGTAAGAAAAACTGCTATTACGAGTATGTTGTATGGATGCAGGCTCTCCAATTGGGTGGGTTTGACGTCTTTTGAAAAAGAAGAAAGAAGAATGACGAAACGTTATTTTGTGCTCAGGTACAAGTAAGAAGGTCGCTACTTCGGAACTCTACGGTATTGAAATTAATAATATCAGTGAAATATGGATAAAAACGTTTTCGACCCCCCCCCCTAATACTTGTTATTCAAACTTTCTTGACCCCCCTAAAAAGGTGGATGGAACTTTTTATGTCTCCCCCCCCCTCCTGTTTGCCAACCCCCCCCCCCCCCCCCATAAATAATGACCACTCCCTAACCGGGGTTCGGATGCGACGCAGGCTAGCTTCACGTCTACAACGTAAACTTTGCACTCAATTGAACTCTTCACAATTTTACAGGTTTGTTGTTAGAGAGTTTATTAGGGTTTAAACTCCCGCTTTCCCTAGTGGAGAGTTTAACAAATATCGAATACCACATTTTCTTATAAATCGCGTGAAAGTTTATATAAAAACCTCTTCAGCTGCCTTGCCCACTGGTTTTGTTAATAGTTTTCCAATTACACAATTACACGGGGTATATCAAGCAATTATCCGCGGGAACCAGGAGCGCATGGCTCCTGCCGGGAACTTAAGGTTACCGTATACCTTCGCGGCATGTTTTCTTTAAAAAAAATATTTTGTAATGATTTTGAAATTGATGGATTGATCTTAGTCTTTCCGAAAATTTTTTTTTAAACATGCAACAGTTTGCGATATATTAGAAAAAACGTAATTTGAAGGAAAGTTAAATAAATCGCTTCGGCGTGATAAATCCCTCTGATCCCATTACGTGCCACAGGCACCCCGCTGAATTTTTGCGGGAAACTACATCCGGAGCTTCAGACTCACAGTGAGCAGTGACTCGTGAGTTCAGTGATTTTATAGCGTTTAATTTACCGGTATATCGATCGTGGATATGTCCAGAAGAGAAAAGAATAATCCTTGGCTAAAAGGTAAAAAAAGAAGACAGGGCCCAAGAAGATTCAAGAGAATGAGCTCGAGAAGGAGCAAAGTTTCAATACGGAGAAGAAAGTGATGCTCGCGGAAAGCGACAAAGGCTCGTGGTTCGAACAGCCTTCATGTTCGACGACTCCCACTTCGAGTTCTATTAGTACTGCTACAACTCCGACGGAAAGCTGCTCAGCTAGTAGGCTTAAACTTTTGCCAGGTACAAGAAAAGAGACGGAAGATTCAGAGAGTAACAGCGAGTCCGCATCCGACTCCGATTCTAATGTCTTGGGTGACTCGCAGTTTCCAAACTGGGCCGTGGTCAATCCAGGAGTTCTAAATCGTGAACTTGAGCGAAGTTCAGCGGGTCGATTTTGGGGAACTGAAGGAATCATCGCAGCTAACATAGCAGGTTTAGGATCAACATCAACGTTCGGAGCACGAGGTTGCCTGCCACTCACTTTTCCCTTCGCTCTTGTTTGCGGCGTTGCCTTTCGACGCGATTTAGTTTTCGATATCCGACCCTCTCCCTTCTTGGTACAACCCGTTGATTTACCTTTCTTTTTCCCCTTTTGCGCATTATCTCTAGTTTTGGCCATAACACAACGCTCTTCTGAATATTTGTGACACAACACTAGTATGTTTGTTTGTTATGCAATTTGAGCCACATACTAATTTCCCGCAAATTTCTGGACTTGATTCATAAGCTCCGGGGATCCTTACATATAATTGGCTGGTTGGTTTAAGTGTTGACGTTTGCTTTGATGAGGTGTGATGTGTTTCCTAACCTTCAGAAGCCAAAAACGCCGATAGATTTTTATGCGTATTCACTGTCTTTGGGTGAATTTATAGGGTATGAAGACTTGTCAGATTTTGATTAAACTTGGCCTAGTGTTAGAGGAGCTACATATGAACCAAAGTGTGTGAGCGTTTAGCGATATTTTAATTATTTTTCTTATAAGAGTACTTGCCGTGATGAAACACAGAAACTATTGCGATTGAAACTTTGAAGATGAATTGCATTTGAACAAAGTAAAATATTAAAAAACGCTCACACACTTTGACAGGCCATCATGTGCTGATTGACATTATGCAGCGGAATCGTCCGTAGGCGCGAACGCGGAGGGACATAAATTCACTTCTGTGAGACTAGTCTTTTTTGCGTTTGTTGCCTTAGCATTTACTGAAAATGTAATATTTGTGCAAAAAATACATTTCAGCGCATTCTACATTATATAACCTTTCCAGTGATATATAGGTTTCTATACTTTCCTTTAAAATGATGCGCGTGCGATTTTATTTGCGAGAGACACCCGTGAAGGTATACGGTAACCTTAATTAGATGATATATGCAGAATTAGGCAGAATTCCTATGATTGGGCAAATTGCTGTCTTGATAGTGAAATACTGGTGGTTAAGAGTGAAATATCTATTGTATGAAAATGAGTGAGTTGGCAAGGCAGCACAATTGTGCATACGATCTAGTTTTCAGGGAGTAAAATTCGTAAATTATCTATTAAAAATGTGTAATGTCAAATCTTTACCTGATCTTGTTAAAACGTCTTGTGAACAAATTAGACCTCTAGCACAATATGTTAAATCTCAATTATACATCATTTATAATAATTTGTGGAGGGGCCGAGTTCAACAGGGCAGTAAGATGCGAACTTTTCGACGCCATTTTGAAAGGTATGCAAGAATTCCTGGCGCGGTTACTCATTTCCCGTACAAACCTTTGTAATTCGGACAGGCTTCGTCAAAGCGCTCTGAAGAAAATTGTATTTACGGCAAGCTGGAGGAAGGAAGGAAACTTTATTAAAGTGTCAATGTTTTTGTTTGTTTTGGTACATCTTCATTATCTTTGCTGAGATCCACAAATTCAGTAATTCCAAGAGACTGCTATCAAGCTGGCTTAAGTAATCGTACGTGCTTAAGCAGCAGAAACAAAAACACATGAGCACATGTGAAAACGAAAAATTTGGAAAGTTATTTATAGCCATCTCTAGATCTTGCATTTGCTGTGAGAAGGACCGGAGAACTTGATGGATCTCTGCACGCGTACGTTATCCTTAGGATATAAAGAGAACATCAAAAGATCACTGAAATATGTGCGGTACGCATACCACCGATTAAGGTTACGATATCTGCAGGCGGTTATAAGGTATGTAAACTTGGAACGGTTTCTAGGCCAAGGAGCCATCATCAACAACAAGTCTTTATTCATACTCTGTCTTGTATTTACATGGAGTGTAGTAAATGTAATTGCCATAGTTAGAGTATTGGGATACCAGAAGTAGCTTAGAAGAAAAAAACTAATCGAGTCTGGTATACTGAAATATATTTTTATAGACATTATAATATGGGTCAAACTAATAACGAAAAAAATTAAGAAAACATAATATATATATATATATATAACATACAACACAATTGTATATTATCATACTCGATATCAATAACACTAAACACTAAATGACGATGAAACTACACACAGGTAACTTGGGGAGGGAGGCAGGGAGATGCAAATACAAGATTTAGAAGAGAAGATGGAATATAAGAAAACAAATTGAAATTAGTAGTTCTCTATGAGCTGTTTTTGGAGTCTAGATTTGAAAAGTTTCCTTGACTGAATTGTCCTACTTTCTTCGGAAAGTGAGTTCCAGATTACAGCACCATCATCAAAACCAGAAGTCCATAATCTCATAGCTCTAGCGCGTGGCAATTCTTGAACGGTTTCTAGGCCAAGGAGACATCATCAAAACCAGAAGTCCATAATCTCATATAGCTTTAGCGCGTGGCAATTCTTGAACGGTTTCTAGGCCAAGGAGACATCATCAAAACCAGAAGTCCATAATCTCATATAGCTTTAGCGCGTGGCAATTCTTGAACGGTTTCTAGGCCAAAGAGCCATCATCAAACCAGAAGTCCATAATCTCATAGCTTTAGCGCGTGGCAATTCTTGAACGGTTTCTTGGCCAAGGAGCCATCATCAAAACCAGAAGTCCATAATCGCATAGCTTTAGCACGTGGCAATTCTTGAACGGTTTCTAGGCCAAGCAGCCATCATCAAAACCAGAAGTCCACAATCTCATCGGCAGGTACAAAATGCAGACTGGAAAATGCAGACTGGAAAATGCAGACTGGAAAATGCAGACCAGACAAAATCAATATGAAATATCTATCGGTCTGTTACAGGGCGACTCTGCAAGGCTTTAGATGGCTTAGACCCCTAATTTTTTGGATTATATTTGTCTTATTCGGGGTCTTACTTTCTTCTCGACTGCCGGCGAGCAGATTGAATAGGGGATGGGTGATGCAGTCTAGATCACCTTATTCCTCGCCGGTCGTATGTGTACGGAAAAAGGATGGAACACTGCGACTGTGCGTTGACTATTGCCAATTTAACCAGAAAACTGTTCCTGATCGCCATCCACTACCAAGAGTACAAGAGACTTTGGAGAGTCTTGGTGGAAATAGCTGGTTTTCTCTCTTAGATCAAGGGAAAGCATACCATCAGGGTTTTATAAGTCCTGATAGTAGGCACAAGACAGCCTTTATAACACCATGGGGACTTTTTGAATGGGTCCGCATACCATTTGGGCTTAGAAATGCACCTGGAGAATTTCAACGATTTATGGAACATTGTTTGGAGGGATTTAGAGATGAGGTCTGTATTCCTTATCTTGATGATGTGATTGTGTTTAGTAAATGTTTTGAGGAGCATGTTGACCATGTTAGACAAGTACTACAAAGACTGTGTGCTAATGGAGTAAAACTGAAACCACAAAAGTGTATGTTGTTCCAAAGAGAGGTAACCTATCTGGGACAAATTGTGACAGCGGAGGGGTATCGGTTGGACCCAATGAAAGTAGAGGCGGTGACAGCTTTAAAGGATTCCAGACCATCAACAGTGGGAGAGGTACGAAAGCTGTTAGGCCTTCTTATATAGAAAGTTTATTAATAACTTTTCCAAGATTGCTAGCCCTCTATTTGAATTACTTCAAGCAGCCCCTGGGGATAAAGCCAAACGTATTAACAAGGCAAGATCTAACAAAAACCATGGAGCAGTGCCATCCTCGAAGCCAGTTGTTTGGCAGGAGAAACATCAAGAGGCTCTTGAACAACTGGTGCACCTAACAAGTCCTCCCATTTTAGGATACCCAGCCTACAATCAGCCCTTTGTACTGCATACTGATGCCTCACAGGAAGGGTTAGGAGCGGTTTTGTACCAGAGACAGGATGGCAAAATGCGTGTAATGGGGTATGGTTCAAGATCACCGAGTGAAGCAGAAAATAACTACCATCTTCATTCAGGGAAACTTGAATTTCTTGCCTTGAAGTGGGCAGTGTGCGAACATTCTCGTGATCACTTGTATTATGCCCCCAATTTTACAGTCTATACTGACAACAACCCGCTCACATATGTTCTGACAACAGCCAAACTGAATGCTACTGGTCATCGTTGGGTGGCTGAGCTCGCAGACTTCGCATTCAATATCAAGTACAGGCCAGGCCGGGCCAATGGGGATGCAGATGCGCTTTCGAGGATGCCGTTAGATATTGAATCATACGTCAGCACATGCTCAAGCATGTTAAGGCCTGGTTCATTTAATGGAAAATAGATGTACGTTAAAAAATGTTTTCTGACAGAAATAACAGTTTAAACAAAATCTAATTAAACCATAATACTAATATCAACTTCCTTAAATTTGTTAAGTGGATGGTTGTCGTATCACGTGATCGATGACGTCATAATTATATAAAATCGTTTAAGTGAAATGCGGCTGCGACGATAACATATGAATATAAAGTAACCCTGCTAAAACATTACTCCTCCCAGTGTTTCAGATCACGCTTAGAAAACATGACTATCATGTAAAGATAAGGAGATATTAAGGGTAAAATAAGTCACGTGACCTATTTTGCATATGTTCGCCTTAATTACTCGTTAACGAAACATCGTAGTCATCTTTTCTAAGTTGATTTAGGTAAAAGGCTTCAACCTTAACTAAACATATCCACTCTTCATCCCAGCTGTTTTAAACTCGGAGCCGCATTTTTGATTTACTGATTTCGTGTTCTAAGTCACATGACAGACCACGTGACACGTTTTACTACACACAAACCACTTAAGGTTGCCAATTAAGAATGGCGATACCTATTATCGTGAGAAACTTGTGGCGTACTTACCATACTCGGCTGTATTGAAATAAGGAAAACATTTTTTACCCGAAATTTGACCCCTGAACCAGGCCTTAACATGCTTGAGTGTACCGAAGATTTCTCGCAAGACCATATTAAGGCAACCATCGCTGGAGTTGGAGCACAGGACAGAGGGGATACAACTTGGGTATCAGCTATAGGTTGTGATGTCAACCTCTTGGATCTTGATAGAGAGTTTAGTGATTCTGACCATCCCACCATCAGTACTAATAGCATCCTGCAGGCACAAAGGCATGATCCAGCAATTGGCAAAGTGTTGGCCTTTAAGCTTGATGGACAGCGCCCATCGCTCCGAGAAAGCCAAAGAGAACTACCTGCAACCAAGGCACTTCTAAGGCAGTGGCATAAGCTCAAAATTGGTCCAAACAGGTTACTTTACAGACAAAGTGGTCTGTACCAACAGCTTGTACTACCGCATCAATACCACTCCCTAATTTTCAAAGAACTACATCAAGAGATGGGGCATTTAGGAGCAGCTCGAGTTGTGCAGTTAGCCCGTGAGCGATTTTATTGGCCCAATATGGAAGGGGATATTATTCACTTTGTAACTAACGTCTGCGGTTGTCTGAAACAACGAAAACCAACCCTACCTGCTCGGGCGCCGCCACTCTGCAGTATTACAACATCATCACCTTTAGAATTGGTTTCCATTGATTTCCTGCACCTGGAACAATGCTCTGGTGGCTGCGAATATATACTGGTCATAGTTGACCATTTTACGTGCTTTGTACAAGCGTATGCCACTAAGAACAAATCAAGTACGACAGCAGCTGAGAAACTGTACTGTACAATGACTTTGTGCTGCGGTTTGGTTTTCCGGCAAAAATTCTGCATGATCAGGGTAGGGAATTCGAAAACAAGCTATTCCATCAACTACAGCAACTAAGTGGTGTCACCCGCCTTTGTACCACACCCTATCATCCTCAGGGAAATGGAAAGGCTGAACGTTTCAATAGGACATTGCTGTCAATGTTGAGAACCCTTCCAGAAGACAAGAAGCATAGATGGAAAGAGTCGCTGAATAAAGTTGTTCATGCATATAATTGCACACGTAGCGACGCTACAGGGTTTTCACCTTTTTATACTTGCTATTTGGCCGTTCACCACGCTTGTCTGTAGACCTCTTGTTTGACATTTCACCTGATGCAGCTAGAGGAACCCAAACCGAGTATGCAAAACACTGGAAGACAGTGATGAAGGAGGCTTACTCCCTAGCCTCAAAGAACAGTGACGAGAGTGCAGTAGCAGGGAAAAAGCACTACGACCGAAAAACAAGGTTTACGCAATTGCAGTCAGGGGACCGAGTTCTAGTTAGGAACTTGTCTGAACGTGGTGGGCCCGGAAAGCTTCGAGCACATTGGGAAGAACAGATACATGTAGTGGTAGAACAGAAAGGGGACACACTAGTATATGAAGTAAAGTCAGAAACGGGTACAGGCAAGCCCCAAGTGCTTCACAGGAACCTTCTCCTTCCATGTGACTTCCTGCCACTTGAACCACCTGAACCGGCCCCCGTAGTACAACAGAGAAGGAAAGTCCAACTAAGAAGAGTCCAGGAACACACTTTAAAAGGCAATGTGCGTCAAAGTGAGTCTGATAGCGAGGAAGAGCAGATGGTAATGGCACTTCCTCCCAACGACATTGAAAGCCTGCAGACGTCCTTGGCAATAGGACAGGGTGATCCAAACCATGATGATCAACAGTTACAACATGCAGAAGAACAGGAGGTGCTAGATGACCAACAATTACAACACGCAGAAGAACAGGAGGTGCCGAATGACCATGAGATTCAACACGAGATCGACTCCACTACTGAAACAGAGGAAGTACATGTAGAGTCTGGAGCGGAGCAACCGTCAGGAAACCTCAATGACGGAGAAGACCATCTACAGATAGCAGTTGATGAAACAGAAGAAGCTGGACGTCCTGTACGTAATCGCCAACCTCCTACTTTCCTGACCTATGATGCTCTGGGACGGCCATCCTACTATCAAACCTATGCATCCTGTATCCAAATACCAAATGGCAATGTCCATGTTCAACCCCGAGTTTGTTGGCCTCCTCCACAGCAGTGGATTACCCCTACATATCGGTACCAACCAAGTATCATGACTTACTGGATCCTACAGATGCAGTACTAGATTGAAAGAAGTTGAAACATTGTTTATCGCGTCGAAGACATTTATCATGATGCATCTTTATTTATAAGTTACAAAAAAGATAAACACTCGTTTAGCTATTAAAACTAATAGCATATAAAAGATATGAAGTTATCTTAGTGACATTGAGATCTTATTAACAGATAAGGAACTGAGAAGAATGGACTATATTTGTAGACTGTAGAACAATTCATTATAGGCCTGATCATCCTACATGAGTGTTCACATTTAGTTTGAAGTTAGTCCAGATATGTGTTCTGATACAAGGTATTTTTGTCACAATGTCCAGGAGGACATCCTTTCTAGGAGGGGAGTGTGTGAAGAGTAGAAAAAGTACCTACCCCTCCCGTGCAACATAATTATTTCCGGTTCCGGTGTTGTTTTGACAACCATGAGTCAATCATGTGACATTGGGTGTAAAGTTTCAGACATGAAAAACCACGAAATGTAAAACGCTGAGAGTCTAGTTTTGACCTTCGAGTCTTTCGGAGTGAAATAAAAGTATTTACGAGTATAAGAGAGCAGTTTTATTTTTATGTACGTCTAATTCTTTAGTTTTATCGAATAGCCAGCGTAACATCTATTTATACTGATATATATTGCTGATCAGATACCAACACGCTGGGAGATCCGGTTGTTTTATCATTTCGTCTGTGGTCCCTCTAATCTTCTTACTATTAATATATACGTTGTTCGATCAGCTTTATTTATTTACAACATTTGGGCGTAACGCCACAGGAAACAAGCAATAGGACTCAAGGTCCCCTACGAGGCTTGTCTCCGCCATGTTAGTGGACCTACGATTTTACGACCTTATCCGAGAAGACGTGAAGGTCTAACCATTTGCAGTTGGTTCACAAAGGCAGCACCTTCTACTCAGTTATTTTAAGACCCTGAGTGTTGGTCCGGCCGGGGTTTGAACCCGCGACCTCCCGCTCGACAGACCGAAGCTTAACCACTGAGCTAACCGAGTAGTCCTCGGACATCTTCTATGTTCAATAAATGTTCGGCCAGGGGTTTTAGGTATACGGGTATCCAAGGGATATTAAATTGAGTATATACGCAGAAGTGGGGTATTTTTACATGTGATGATGATGGTGATACGAAACTTTAGAGGGACTACTAATCGGGTACACATAATTTTAAGTATAATGATATTAATGAAATCTAAGAAAATGTTATACAAGCAGTCTAATTGACAATATTAATGTGATGTTTAAATAATTAATTAATTAATATATATACATATATGTAAATATGGATATTTGTGTGTGATGTTTAAATAATTAACTAATTAATATATATACATATATGTAAATATGGATATTTGGTATATGTAAATTTTGGAATTTTCTGATATAAAGTATATGGCAAGGTTTTGACATATAATTTGCCTGTCACAATTTAGGGTATTTGGGTAATTTAAAAAAGCTATTTGGGTAAAACTGGGTGTTAACTGACGAGAGTTAGCACTCGATACGTCAACTCTAACTCGTTCCCCACGGCACCTATTTCCCACTTCCCATCTGATCAAATCATAGGCTATAAGAGGGGCTGAATGGGGGGGTACCAATATCAGTTAACAGCTAAATTTTTAGCTATTTATCAGTTATCAGTTAAATTTTGCTGTTATCAGTTAAGTTATATAAAAAGACTACCCTAACCTGATTTGAATACATATTTGCTGGTATGAAATGAATAATAACCGCTAATTCAACATCAAACACTACATTTTGTCTATTCAATAGATTTTTCTAGTATCAGATAACTCTGATGTGTCATGTTTAATATTTGACTATTATCAACTGGATCAAATCTGTCGAAAACCATCCGAAAAGCCAATAGTAGCATGTGACGTTACGTCATTTTAATAAAAAATAATGAAATATCAGGTAACAGCTATCTCACAAATATCAGCTAACAGCTAAAAAAAGGTTAAATTCTCAGTTAACAGTAATATTTTTTGGCCATTTCTCAGTTATCAGTTAACCCCATTCAGCCCCTCCTATAATGCAGCCGTTTCTTGTGAGTTGTGGCGAACAGGAACATTTCCCACCAGGTGTTATGTACCATGTGCACAGTGCAGCTAGTTCCTCATTCGGCTGCTTCCTGTTTCAAAAAATCCGGGGGTAGGGTCCCTTGGGGATAATTCGCGAAAAGAAATAAAACAGAACTTGCGTAGCTCTTTTCCACGGCATAGATATTTGCCACATGTACCGTAGACCTTGCATGAGAATTGAGAGTCAGAACAATTCTAAGGCTTATAATTCCACAATTTGTAAAATTTAAAGTTTTTACGTTGTATTTCTGCATAGAAAGTCAGTTCAATGTAAGGGTAAGTGACTGGGGTCATTTATACCAGTGCAGTTAATTGTTGCATTCCGGGCATAGTTAACTCTATTGTCGATCGCTGAGATTGAAGCGATCGCATAGACCAAATGGAAACCGGTCAGCGATCGCGGCGCGGCGCGACGCGGCGACCGTACTGGTGATACAAACGTTTATATGGTGACCAGGCTTAGTAGTGTTTCCTGTATGTTTAACAGCCGATTGACACTGGTAGTGGTATTATTAAACGGTCTGATGAATTCTTGGAACTGACATGCGAGGCTACGCATTAGCTAAGTGGTACGCTAGAGTTAAAACTTAAAATGGACCAAGAAGAAAACAACTTTGAGGTCGTCCTCGAAAGCAATCGAGTCGAGATCGTACAGAGGTTGCAGTTAGACAGGACTTTCTTGTTTGACTACTTGCGAAGCAAATCAATCTTTGACTGCACCGATTGTGAGTTGGTTCTCGCGGAAAAGACGAGAGATATGAAGGCTGGTAAATTTCTGGACATACTTATATCCAAAGGACAGGAAGGATTTGATCACTTCATCGACGCGTTGCAGCTTCTAAACCCAGGTCTTTACGAACAAGTTACTGGAGAAAAAGCCAGCGCAAGTAAGATTAGCTAGTGTCTTCAGTTTTAATCTGTATATTAGCAGTATTATATACCCACATACTTGGTATCCCGGCTTGGTGTATATAAGGAACGTATCCAAGTTTATATTAAAATACCAATATTTTACCCTTTAGAACGGTTTTGTATATTTCCTTCTAAGTTTCATTGTGTAAACCTATTTATAATTCTACATATTGGTGTTTGTAAGGTTGAATGGTTTTCCTTTGATGATGATTTAAGTTTGGCGTCTCTCTCTGTTGCAATATATATCTGATCCCTTCCCCTAGCACTAATTACCAAAATACTAAGTGTCTTTCAAATTCTTACTTCCCATATTATTGTAGGGGTATATCATAATTATAATCGAAATAGCGCTCTCTGTTCTATTTAGAGACTATTACAATAAACGATGTAGATTTGTACTGTGTGCACAAGTGGAGAGGGATGCATGTTACCTTAACATTTATTTATCTTTTCTAGACAATATTATATTTATTATTGACCTAATTAAAGTTACTTAGAAGTGCAGGAATGGCTATAGATTTGTTTTGACATTGACTAGTTTGAATATTAAATATTATGACAAAGGTGTATTTTTGTGTTTTAACAATTAAAATTATTTCAAAATGGTTTTCAGTGATTTTATTATAACTCAATAATGTTTCATTCTCCTTACAGGACCAAATCCCATCATGACAGAAATGCGGACAAACTTCATTGGTAAACAATCACACTGTTAAAACCTTGAATATTATGTGTGTGCTAGAGCTAGGGGCCATAAGGCCAAATCCACAGATTGAATATATGAGAAACAATATGCCATATGAAAAGGTATTTTAGCATTATTCGGTCTTGTGGGTTGTTTTCATATCCACTATAATATTCAGTCTGTACTGACATGATCACTGGCCGATAATCCAAAGTATGGCCCTCATACTTGATTAAGATAGTGTTTATTATATAGCAAGCTGGGCAATAATATAACTGGAGCATTCTGATTGGTTCGCTGAGCAACTGGAATCCCACAGTCCAGAGTAGGAGGACATCGGTCTCTTTGATCACCTTTGTATTGATTTAGCTTTTGAATTGGCAATGGCCTCCCGTCCCTCTCATCCACCCAGACCCCACCCTTTTCTCCGACTAAGAGGACGCTTAGGACTGGGCTGGGAGCTAAGCTAGCTAAGCTTTTGCTAAGCAACGCAGGAAAATAAGTATTGTCAAGAGGAAATTGTGGTATTGTGGCTTCATTTCCTGTCAGTTTTCATTTCCGGTCAGTTTAGGTGTTCCAAGTTTTCGTGCACCTGCACCAAACAAATACGTTTTTCTAAGATTTGCATGCGCATTCTCCAAGGTAACGTAAGGCCCGACTGGCAGAAGAACGGTTCAACGAAGTGAAAAGGAAACAAACTCACGGAACTGAGTTTGCAGCGCTAAATAACGCGACGCATGACAAATTCTCAAAGGAAATGACGTGAGGCACTGGCCAATTGAGTAACACGTCACTCGTGTGTTTCGTCACAACAAGGAAGAAAGTTTTGTTTCCGCGACTGAACTAATTGAACAGGAAACAAACTCGATCAAGGAACTGGAACCGCGCAGAGGATGAGTACAGGGTAACAGCACTAAATAACACATGAAATCAAATAACAGATAATCAGATAGACACTACAGAGGAAACAACACACTTCCATTCACAAATTCTTCCAAGGGATTTTTAAAAGCGAAAGCGCTAGCATTAGCCAATTGAATACCGACGTCACTCGCGTGTTTCGTCAACGAGGAAGAAAGTTTTGTTTCCGTGTATCATTATTTTACTAATCATTAGTAATTATTAAACATTAGTTACATATATTAAGTGCATGGATATCTTCCTGGTTAAAATAAATGACACCGTCATTTTTCCTTAGTGGATCAGTCAGGAACTGTGAGTCGGCCCTTCGTACAGTTCTTCCTCTTCGCCAGTGGCACAGTCTTATTACTGAAGCTGTCTCTTCTCGACCTCTGTTATACATGCTGTACAGAGTATAAATTTGGATCAATATTTTTTTGTTGGGTGAAATGTTCGATCGTCAACAAACTTTCGTTTAACAAAAAATATTGGCCTAACATTGTCCATCACGGGTACGAAACAGTCTAACATTATTTGAACCAACAATGTTGGCTCAACAATGGTCGAACGTTTAGCCCGGCTTTACTTCAGCTGGCAAAAAAATATTGTTCTAATTAGTTATTTCTGTACTTATTTCCTATACCTTTTTCTAAAGCTGCGGATGCAGGTTGGCGCAGTGGTTAAACACTCGCCTCTCACCGCTGCGGTCCCGGGTTCGATTCCCGGCTCGGGCACCGTATGAGAGTTACGTTTGTCGTTGATTCCTTATCTGCATTCGAGGCCGGTTTTTCTACCGTAAAAATCAACCGTGAGTCGAGTGTAGTGTGTCCAAAACAGTTAATGTAGTGAGGAGTAAAAGCAGGCCCCCGCCAGTTGTAAGCTGATAACTATAACAAATAAAAGGGGTTGCTATACCTACTTGTGGCGGGTCTTCTCCACCTTGAAGAAATCGTTCATTTACGTACATTATTATCGTTGGAATGAGGTTTTAATAAAATCGTCACAACAGTTGCCAAATTTACTCCAACCTAACTGGCTATCATTCTCTTATTACCCTCAGTCTACAGCAAAACAGTGAGACGCCACACAGAGCTCTCGATCTTTTCATTATGAGCAAATGACTCGATATAAAATTTAATTTAAAAAAGTATATATATTTCCGTTTATAACATGAATGATACAGTTGCATTAAGCTGCTACAGAAGAAAGCTGTGTTCTACACCTACAATCTCGGTCAATTTAGTTGAAAAATTAAGTCATTACGTATGCACAGTACACAAAATCATTGATCCTTTTCAGATTATTGAATATTCGAGAATAAAAAATTGAAATTAAAACTTTCAACTGTAATATGCATGTTTGGACTCAATAAATTCCCCGGGGAATCCCCCCTCTCTCTTTCTGTAGGTCAAAAACTGGCCTTGCTTGAATTACTTTCCTGTTTTAACCCTTTGTCTCTTAGACGTTTTGGTTGGGATTTCCCCACATGTGCGTCAAAGCGAACATTGATATATATCGGTGATGGGTATAAAGTCAAAAAAGCAAATCCGCTAGTACATATTTATTATCAATCAAAACTCTGAGGCTATAAACTTGTTACTGAGATTTTTGTTGTTGTTTAATCAGGTGACGGACGGATGCCTGATTTGGATATCATGAGCAACCAACTGCAGAGAACAATCTCAGATCTTAACGATATTACTCTGCGATATCAAGGAGTGCTTAAAGAGAAGCAATCTCTTGTAAAGAAACTCGACCAGGCCGCGAGCGACCTTGAAGTGAAGTACAAGAAAGTTGAAGAACTGGAGAAACAAAAATCCGAAACAGCCACGGAGTTCATCCAAGCATATGCCTTCGCGAATACAGCAAAGGAATCGGTGGTCGCTCAGTTGCAGTCCTTGCATCGGGATCTTCAGGAGAGAAATACTTACATTATCGCCCTTCAGATGAAGCTACTCGCCTCTCAGGAGAAAATCGATAATTTGAAAAACCAAGTGAATGAGGTAGGAAAAAAGCAAGAAGATCTCGAGAACGAAATTAACGAAATCACGCAGGATTACAATAAACAGAGGAGAGAGTCCATCAAACTTTCCGAAAGGCTCGCGATCCACAAGAGCGATTTCCAGAGACACGAAGAAATCAAGATGAAACTGAGAGAGGTGCAGTTCAATAACCAGAAGCTGAAAGTAGAGAACAAGGACGTAGTGGAGGAACTGAACAACTTGAAGGATTGGACAGAGGTCCTGAGGGCTCGATACGATATTGTTGAAGATGAGCGGAAACAGATTCAGGAGAGTCACGAGTTCAAGGCGGCAGAGTGCTGTACCCTTCGTTATCGTATTGATGAGCTGGATGTGAGACTTTCCATCGCCAACAGAGAGTTAGAAGAGTACAGGAGACGTAACGCTGATCTGGAGCAAGCTGTTAAAACCGTCAAGGAACAACGGGATTTCTTTTCTGAAAATAGGTACGATATATTCATACTGCACTAATATGGTCAATACGGTTATGAAATCCTACCTAATGATTTTTGCAAGGTTGTATGGGAATTTTTAGAAAAATCTGAAACTACTAAAATGGTCAACTGATAGTTATGAAATAGTGAAATCTTACCTGTCGGTGTTGTGAAGTTGTTCCGCTTCTTCGCTGATGTGTTTATTTTTTATTTGAACACATCAGTGATGAAGAGGAACAACTTCACAACACACGGGTAAAATTTGATAACTATTGACTATTTTAGTACAGTTTTAGATTTTTCTAAAATTTCCCATACAGTCCTTGTACAAATCATTAGCTGGGGCCAGACGTCCATGTTATGTTGTGATACTGCCAATATTTTCGACGCATTGAGTTCAAGTTTTAGTTCACACTGCATGTTTATATAAAAAAGTAAAATAATACATTAATGTAACAACACTAAGAGTTAATACAAAAGAGACATACATGTAATATACACAATTGGTGCGCAGTGCCAAAGTAGGGTTACCTGTGTCTCGACTAGGGGCCAACACAATAACAATTTGACACGCGTACGTGTACTTTACAAGTCAATAGGGAGCTTTAGATTCGAGTACGAGTACGACTTTTCACAGTCCGCCTTTATCACAATCGACGAACACCTTAAAAGGATATAAGTAGCTTGTTCTCGTGTCTGCAGCATTGTTTGACAGAAATGGAAGATCTGTACTTTCTTGCGACTGAGATATTTTGAGTCTAAAAGTCGTACTCGTAGTAGAAGTTGTACTCGTACTCCCTATTGTTTCAATGCCGGAAAACCATAGCTAGACTAGTACAGTACACGTGTACACGTCTTGGGCCCTGAATAGGAGATATTGTAGTTGAGTCTACGAATAGCAGTTTCAGCGGTATTGACCCAAACGCCTCACTTCAATGTAATGAAGCACTATTCAAACTGTGTATCTAAATTAGTCGTGCTTGTTTAGGAGGGTGTTGGTGTCGTGTAAGAATGATGGTTTCAATGGCGCTTCATTACATTGAAGTGAGGCGTTCGGGTCAATACCGCTGAAACTGCTATTCGTAGACTCAACTACAATATCTCCTATTGGCTTAAACAGGTTTTGAACAACCGGGCACAGGTCAGTTTTAAGTTTATTCAATTGTATTTTACAAATCACCAGGACACAGACAATCATAGAGAGAGACCAGGCTCGGCTAGAGCGTGACTATGCTGTACAGAGGTACAACGAACTAATGAACAGTCGAGACGAGACGATCACCAAACAGGCAGAGCACATCAGACACTTTGAGGAGAAATACGACAAGACAGAAGTGGAGTTGCGCGAGCTGCAGAAGAAACTGTCCAAGACCGAACTCGAGCTTGAAGAAATCAGAAGAACTAAACTTGAGAGGGGAATATCCTACGATGGAATTCCTACCGAAGCTGTTCGGGTAAATATATTATCCATACATTGTAGATATTTAGGCAACATCGAAATAACTACTTTTGTACTTTTTTCTCACATCCGATCCGATCCGATCCACTCAGTTTTGCAGCATAATTAACCATCTAACACCCTCCTGGTGGGAAGAATATTGTTTACGGTCTTCCTGTGTATGAAATAGGCAAGTGACCGAGAACTCTCACTCTTCCGATCTTACCACAGGACGCCCGGTGTCCTTTTAAATCGTTGTATTATAGAGATGCCTGCAAAGAAAAATCTTCGGAGAATGAATGGAACGAATTTGTTAGTCCGGAAGCACCTGCGCCTGACATGTACTCCGAATTTCACCTGTATTTCTTCCATCTACAGGTTCAGGCAAAACCCACAACACCTGTCATTACTAGTGAATATCCAATGGGCGAGGTATCCTTCGATAGTTCGCCCTCGGATAGCCAAGGAAGCGAAGACTCATTCAATTTGGATCGCCGCAGAACGGAAGACCTAGTGAACAGCATCAAAAAACGCATCGGAAAAGGAGAAACGAGGAAGGAGGAACCCTTAATTGACGTCGCGTATGTTAGAAGGAACTTGGATCGAAAGATAGAACTACTTGTTCCTCAGAGGTGTAGCTTGTCAGCTGAAGCCAAACAGAGCGTGAGCCTCGATAGGAACAGAAATCTCTTCAAGGTGCCCCCGACTCTTAGTTCCCTCGAATGTATGTTTGAAAAATCAATATTTGCAGTTAAGGGTGCAGTAACAGATATCACGAGCCTCGAGGGCAGCGGCTGCGTCTGGAGTTTGGAGAGAGATGGAGCGATGCCAAAGTCTTCCACCAGTAGCTCTGACAGTGGGGTGTTTGGAGGCTTGCAGCAGTCATCAGCTAGCTCTATACCAATCGTACAGTCATCAAGCTTTGAGTCGGAGACGTTTGAGCACGAAAACAGCGTAAAAAGTCCAGTTGTACCTGAAAAACCCGTTATGCTGCTTTTCACGAAAAACGTGTCGTCTCCTGATGAAGGCAGTCAGCTTGTGTTAGACTTGACTGAAAACCAGCGAGATTCTGATACGAGCGGCGAAACGTCTGACAAGAAGAAAAACCGCCATAGCTTAAAGATAATCTCAAGTCCCCTGGCTGATCAAGTAACATGGAGTCAGAGCGATGACGAGAGGGATCGGATTGAAGTTGAGCAGGCTCTTTTGTCTCCTACATTGCAAGGGCGACCTTTTCGTCAAAGGCTTCAAGCCGTTAAGCTCAAAGAGAGCGAAAAAGATGAAAGTTCTTCGGTTCCTTCGCAGTCCCACATAGATGATACGTTCTTGTAACGCAAACCCTTTGCTAGAATCAACCATGGTCTATTTAATGTAAGATCTAATGGTGCTAAAATATGTAAAGATGAAATTCATTTTCAATTCTTGAAGAAATACCAAGATTCGTAAATGGTGTGTGTACAGTTACAACATAAACTTATAATTATATCATTATCATGAATGAATGAATCTTTTATTCACATACGGAAATTTTAGTCAATACAAGATTGATTTTCACAGAAGCCGCGCACTAGTTAGGTTACGTTACATGTTATTTAGTTGTACACTATACTATTAGTTACTCAATATGTGTTACATTAATTGATAATTGATACAAAATAAAGTACAATAATTATAACATATATAACACTTTACAATAAGTTACTTATTCGTAGCTTTTTAAAGGCGCTGTGTCACGGTACTGCGCATGTCACAGTCTTCAGACATTGAATTGACAGCTGTATTGTGTAACATCCAATGAGAATCAATCAAAACAAATTGCCGGAAACGCCACACTGTAACCTCCTCCGCAGGCATCTTTAATTTTTGAAGAAATCAGATTTAAAAAATCGTGAATTGGGTTACCTGTGACTCCGGGAGATAAGAGGAGGACACAGTATATGAGACTTACAAGGATCTTATTCTTCCTACATCCGAGGTAAGCAGCATTGAGTAAACAATGGTATCTATATTTCATTACTTGCTTGTATTTTTTGCTGTTTCCAGTCGTAAACAGTCCGAATTTGACCAAAGTGAAACAAGCTGCTCGCGTCCGTAGATATATATATTTCTTCGTTATGCACTTTTGACATGAAGTAGTTCTCCAAATGACACCATTGTTTAATTTCTACATGTTTAATAACACAGTTCTCTGCTGTAAAAAAATAGAACATTCTATGGATGATTTCTTGTCTTAAAGTTTGGAAACGTAACACATGCATTTAACGCTAGAAAGTTCAGTACTCGCGGAAGTACGCAAGGTTAATACTGGCTGTTTACTAGTTTGCACTATCGGCTGTTATGGACTGGAAACTTACTTTCACAGCTTAATATGTATGTCGATTGGTCAGAAGGATATCTTGTTTAAGATGCTATGGTCCTCTCGGCATCAGAAATTTTTTAAACGGGAGTTTTCGTACAGTAATTCTAGCTCAGTTGATGCTGTAGCGCGAGTTCAGTATAGCCACAAATGCCCGTGAAACTAATACCGCGTTCATTATTATCAGTTTGCTCTATGGGTTCTCATGTATTCAATAATTACTTCTGGAGCTTCATATGTATGTCGATTGGTCACAATGATTTCCTCTTTCAGTTTTCCCTGTTAGTTTGAACATTAGGGATTTATTCTTGGAGATTTCGTACAGTTTAGCGACCGTGTGTCGAAAGTAGAAAAGTTTGCTTGTCACGAAAGTACGTAACTGAGAAGCGGTTTCATAGCAGTTCGATGTTTGACTCTCATGTAGTCGATAATAACTTCTATAGCTTCATATGTATGTCAATTGCTCACAAGGCTATCGTGTTTGAGTTCATGAGGTTGTTTTGCCAGCAAAGAAAGGTTTTATCTAACTTTTCGTACAGTTCATATAATTTCGTTTCTAAGCCGTATATATATTTCTTCGTATCGCTGTTGAGCTGTTGAAAACTGCCATATCATTTATAATATGACTTGAAAAGTTGCCATGTGCTTCGTGAACTCTACTGGACATCCAAACCCTCTTCGCTTCTGGTTGGAAGGCCAAAAAGCTTCCAATTTCTTGCGAATTTCGGCTGCTGTATTCAGAGTACTCAGTGGCGGTCTTCCCCGCCGGTAAGCATCATTGATGCTTGTTTGTTTTATTTGTGTTGCAGTCTCCAACGACTAATTTTGAATAAACAAATAACTAAAACTTTTAAGCACATCTTACTTTTCCATAAATGACCAAAGGAGGCAAGGATGAGTTCAAAAAGAACACTGACGGAAGTCGATTTAAAATCGATATTTCACCGCTCTGAGAATTTCGTTCCGGGCTAGAACATAATTAAAAAAACATCAGATTTTCAGACATGCGCAGTACCGTGACACAGCGCCTTCAACCATCACATTTTATTAACGATGCTAATGACTTTGCATTACGTAGGTCTTCCGATAGGTTGTTACGTCGTAGCCGCTAATGCTTTTTTCAAGTATTCAGTACTTGGGCGGGCCGTGATATGTAACTTGGAAGAAGTGCCTCTGAGATTATGGTGCGTTATTTTATTGTGTCGTGAAATGATCAGCAAGGCAATTCGGTGCAAGCCCATTTCTAATTTTGTACATCGTTAGTGCTTTTTTTTTCAGTCTTCGTTCATTTAATTTTTCCAGTCTAACTCTGACAGCACTAACGCTGAACTTGTTCTATTATCTTCACGGCACTCCTAACTTGGGCACGGCGGATCGAGACTATATTTTCACAGGGTCCCAGCACCCCTAGACGACAAAAATAAGGGGTGTCGTGCCGAAACATTTTGGCACGCTTACCAAACATTTAGGAGTGCCGTGCCCAAGCTAGGAGTGCCGTACACAAGTGAGGAGTGCCGTGACCAAGTGAGGAGTGCCGTGCCCAAGTTAGGAGTGCCGTGCTCGCTCAGGTTAGGAGTGCCGTGCCCAAGTTAGGAGTGTCGTGCCCAAGTTAGGAGTGCCGTGCCCAAGTTAGGAGTGTCGTGCCCAAGTAAGAAGTGTCGTGCCAAGCTAGGAGTGTCGTGCCCAAGCTAGGAGTGCCGGACCCAAGTTAGGAGTGCCGGACCCAAGTTAGGAGTGCCGTACCCAAGTTAGGAGTGCCGTACCCAAGGAGTGTCGTGTCCAAAATGCTTGTCATGTAATCCGGGCTTTGGTTAATTGAATTAGAGACGCGCGCTTGAGGTCAGAAACCGCTGAAAAACAAACATCAATGGAACTGAAAGCATGCAGGAAGTATCACGCCTGTTAGTTTTAGAATGTTTAATTTCTCAATGAGAGGATTGTATGTGCATCAAACTCTACGGATGGATTTTTAGCCTTGAAGTAATGTTGGGTAAGTGTTTCCCAACGTGTAAAGAAACGAATATTATAAGGTATAATAAAGTTTGAGAAAGACACCCAGATTACCACAGAGCCTTATCTTTGAGAGGTTAAACTTAAATAAATTTCCAAATTTTCTGCTTTCACATGTGTTGTGTGTGTTTGTTTCTGCTGCTAACGCACGTAACGATTTCGTTATGTTCGCAGAGCAGGGCCGGGGCCGACACGGTACCCAAGTTAAGCCATTACTACATACTCAAGCCAGATTTATTTTAACAACGACAAGAAACGAAACATACCAAAAACAAAAAAGCGGCGAAATATATCATCAAAAGTCCAATACGTGTGTGTATGGTCCATTCGTAACGACGCTCAACACTTGCCGATTACCATAGGTTCCTGTTTGCAAGGAAATCAGAAACAAATATTAGTCTTAACTTAATCGAATAGGACGACTAAAACCTTGTCTCCTCCGTAGGTAATTCTGATATCCGGAGTTTGTGAGCTTGGGTTGCCTGTGTCGGGGAATGGAGAGCACTGGGACAGAGGAGAGTCCTCTTTCCTTAGTGGCCTTCCCTCGCCCTACTCGCTACAGTCTCCTCCTCACCACAAGTTGAAGAGTAGAGTTGCCTGCATAGGAGGCTAGGAAGGTTGGTTTACTCTGGTATAAATCAACTGAAAGTCGATTAAAAATATGCTAACCTGCATGGGAAGCGAGTAGCAGCTGACGTTTCAGTTAGCCTTCGCATTAATAGCTCTTCTTGAATTTTAACTTATTTATAAGAAACGGCATCTCCTCTCCATGTTGTTTTTGTGGATTCTCCAATGAAACATCGATGCATTTTTTCCTTTTACTGTCCCATGTATGCTGCCCAACGATCCAAACTTCTTACCTCTGTTGCACTTATTATTATTAATTGGCAAACTTGCAAGGACAAATTTAAGTTAAGAACTTTACTGTTTGGAGACTCCAGCCTATCACTAGCACAAAACGGACATATTTTTAAGGCAGTCCAAATCTTTCTAATGGAGTCAAATCGTTTTTTTTCTGATTTGTCCTTGCAACTCGCCTTTTGTATTGTCATTTTCTAGCCTATTAATCTTTTTGTGTTGTTTCAATTTAAGTCTTGTAATGATCAAGTAGGTACATGTACGTAGCTTAGTTCCTCCTTTTGTTTCTAGTAATTGTTAGTAAATGAATGTTGTGTAAGCTTCCAAGATGAGCTCCTATTCCCGGAGCAAACACAAAGAATATATATGTTTAAATAAAAAAAAGCTCTTCTTAGTTTGCTCTGACGAAGGGCTAACGCTCCAAACGTCAGCTGCTACACACGTTCTACGGTGGATTGCATACCTTAATCAATTTTCAATTGATTATACCATGTCAGGTCTAGCTAACCGTAGTGCCATGTTGAAAGAGTGTGCAGGGCTTTTATAGAGCTTTCATAGCTCTGGCCGTTTTATATTTTATTACACCAGTGTTTATCTTCCCCGCAGATGCAGACCAACATTTTTTTTTTTACAGAAACTAGTAATCCAACGTGGTTAACTCTGGGTTTAGTTTAATCCAGGCGTATCAGTGATGATTTGACGTGAATTCTTCGAAAAAGTTCAGTCTGTTGTATACTATACGTTGCGCACAATAGTGGGACAGACTTCACCGTTTGCAACCTGAAATGTTCTTGGTTACCCAAAAACAATACAAACCCTAACTCTAAAACAATGGGATTCTTTATCAGTGAAGTCCAATAGGATACCGGACCTACAGAATAGTGAAGTCTAACCGACAATAGTAGCTAGCAATACCTGAAAAATAGTAACACAACCTGAAAAAGTTCTGCACCTGTGTGCGCATGCGCGCCCTGTTGAAGATTTCATTTCCGTTATCTTCTTTTTTCTTCTAACATTTTGCACTGATTTCCCTTAATTCTAGCAGTTATTTTTGTGTTTTTATCTTTGTTTTCTTCATAAAATTTCTCGGTTTTTGGGGTTGGTACCTCAGTTTAGATAATTGGGAGCTTCGCCTTTAGGCTTGCCTAATATATATATTAAATACATAACCCCAATTTAGGGTAAACCCGATGCATTTTTAACACTGAAGGTATAAAACTTTACCCTCCATTTCATAGCAAAGGGGAGCACATATATGCTGGACCATTAGCGACTATGCGACGGTTGTTGTTGTATCACACTCGTACAAATTAAGTGACGAGGGCATACCATATTTGACTTGTGGAACAGCTTCATCTCCCAATGCGACTTTAGAATCTGTCATTACCATTTTCTAGAATAAGAACGTTTCAGTATTAATGCCCAAAGTAATATTGACTCAATCCCGGTTTCTGGGAAACTACCTACCCACCCCTCCCTTGGATATGCATCGTTCTATTATTGATTAACCATTAAAGGTTAGGGTGAAGTGTGTGGGAGGGGTGGGGATTTCCCAGACACCGTGATTGATCCATAATTGGCTCTTCTTAATATTTATGCGCATACAATTAGCTACTCGAAAACGAGGCTACCCCGCATCGAGCAAAATGGCGTCGCGGACGCAATATTGCTGTGTTCCTCTATGCGTTGGAGACAAAAGGAAAAATCCTGAATTGTCCTTTCGAACTCGGATGCACGTTGCGGCATCCACGATGCGGGGATAGCCTCGTTTTCGAGTAGTGAATTAGATATGCGCATAAATATTAAGAAGAGAGAATATTTAGTTTTCATTGCAAGCAAGCAAGAAAAGTGTCTGCTAACTTATACCACATCTTTCACAACAATAGTCCCGTTCACAGTTCCTCCGCCATTTTGAATATTTCATGTAAAGTGCTCATGAAACATATCAAACTTCCGTTTAACAAAAGGTCACTAGACGTGAGTCACACTCACGCCTCCTCCGGGAGTTCACTCAACTGTTCGCCAAAATTACGCAATTTTCTTGCAATTTGTTAATTTTATGCCTCGTAAATAAAAAACTAAAAAACCTACGAACGGAATACAAACCAATAATGTCTTTTCTCTGTAGTTTTAATAGTTTAAACCCCATAGTCGCTTATTTTCCGCGGTCAATTTGCAATTGTTTTCGACCGGTTGAGTCAAAATATACAAGGCGTTCCTCTATTTCTGGGCATGGAAAAGAGCCAATCAAAAACCTACGACCGAATTCAATTAGTCTATTGAATTTCCCACGTTTTGATGTATAGTTTGCCCACATTCGTAACGAATAAGCGCGGTCAAAATGACAACGAGAATCTTGCATCTGCTTGCAATACTTGTTCTTCCTGTCGTCGAAGCGCTCGGGGAGCAACATACTGGAAATGCTGGCTCACAACGCGCTGAATGTCCATCTTTTAAGCACGAAATTAACAAGTAAGTACAGTTTTACTAGAAATATTGGAGTGATTCAGCACAAGTCTATTTTACACTGTGGCTCAGTAGATACCCGGCAGCCGGGAACGGTTTTCAAAATACTTGATACCCGGCAGTCTAATTCAAACTATTCTATCTTTGTTTAAAAGAAACAGTGCCTAAGATGGATGTCTGAGATTTCGATTAGAGTAATTCCCGGGTAATTCCCTTGTCCTCGGCTGTAGCATGGACACATTTCGTGACACTAATAATATTAAGCAAACATTGATAAGCAAACACGGGTGTTATGAGTCGAATTTAGGACTTATATTTACGTGTTTTTTTTAACTGCTGATAGACATGCAGTCTTAGTTTCTTTCTGTAAAATATTTTACTGTCGTTGTGAGTCCTCCTGTTCAACACAAACCTCTATCCGCAACAGCTGGATCGTCCCGCTTTCGATCGTCTCAGAATATAATTTTCTCTTAACTTCTCGTTATAATCCCGCAAAATAAGACTGACCGGTTTGTCAGGGAAACTCTGAACTGTCTGAAGGAACACTAAGGTCTTTCAATGCGAATACTTATAATAAGAGCCCGGGGGGGGGGGGGGGGGGGGGGGGACTCCCTTATGTGAAGGGTACATGGATGATCGTCGTACCTTTTAGGGGTCAAAATCAGGAGTTTGGTACCACTTAGGGTATCCACCATCAAACACAGACATTTCTATGTAAAGCGGTACCTTTTAGGGGTCGGGTGTCAATTGAACAAAAAAGCTGTTATCAATTTACGTTTTTATTATCTTTTAGGGGTCAAAATAAGCTTGAGCCACGCCCATTTTAGTACCTCTTAGGGGTCAAATCGAGAACGTCCGACGAGCATCCCTACCCCTTTTATATGGGAGTCCCCCCCCCCCCCCCCCCCCCCGGAATAAGAGCGGGTTATATATAGTTTCATCACCGAATGGTATCCACTTATCATTATTTTTACTCGCTCCCTCATCGTAAAGTTTATTATCCTTTTTGCCGTTTTCCTCATTATTGGTGACGAATTCGACGAAATCTCGTCGATAAATTATATATTGCTTTTTGGATTCACGTTTGACCTCTGTGTTGACAGTCGTCTGTTTTATTTATTTCAACGACTACGTTACGCATGCGGAATACGGAAATAAGCTGTCCGCACTGGCCTGGACACTAGCAAGAGCAAATGTTCTCGCTTGTATGGGATAAGTTTCATATGCGAAGCGAACGGTGACTCGTCCGCGAATATAAAAGAAACGAGAATTATATTAATATATTTTAGAACAAAGCAAGAAATTCACTGTACAATCGCGTAATATTTCTATCTGCAGTACTTGACTGTCGTTGCGTCGCTCGAGTTACCGTTTGCCTCGTTTTCATGCAGTTGCACCCACTTGACATAAAAATGGCGGAAGGATTATAAACAAGATAGAAAAAGGTTAAAAGAAAAACATATTAACCACTGCATACATGCCATACTTTTAAAAATATTACAGTGGGTATCACAAGCTCTACAAGTAAATCTAGACTCAGTACATATCAGACATTGACTTACATTGCATAAAGATAGAAATTCCTGGTATAACATTAGAGCTTCATCCTTGCCAATGTTTGAGTGATACCTGTTAAAAATATTACAAACAAAGCAAGATAGGAAAATAAACACCACATATTCTTTGGACTATGCTTGACTATATAAGATAGGTAAGTTATTCTTATTTCAGCAACTAGAGCACACCACGCCAAAACGGCAGGCGCATGCACTTTTGATGAGCCCAGTCCGTGCGTAACCAAAAGACAACGACCCGTTTCTAATTTTAGGTACGTCTGTGAAATGTTTCGACAAGAATAACAAAACTATGTTAAAGCTTAGCCTAAAACTTTAACAGGTTCAAGTTTTCTTAATTCGTAATTCAATGCGAAGTTCTAAGTTAGAAAACGATTTAGTATAAAAGTTTAAGACCTCGGAAACTTTAGTAAATTGAACAATCTGTCCATCGCCTGATCGTTGTTTATATTGGCCAGTGGACCATGCCTTTTTGTCGCGGTGTGAGTCTAGTGTGAATTAAGATTAAGTAAAGCATCATTATTTTACTTACTGCATGCTTTTTCCTTTGATCTTTCCACCAAGAGTTGCCTATGGATCAGTTAAACAAATAGTAAGAGTAATATTAAGTGTAAGTATGTACGATCCTCAGTTTCTTACCAATATATTATAACGCTTATTAGAGGCTATTAGTGCAATGAAGAGCAATCCCAGTCCTCTAATTTAACATAATGTGTACATGCATATACATGTACTTACAGAATCAACAGAGTTGTAACTAAACGACCATTACCTCCTTTTGGGGGGGGGGGGGGGGGGGGGGTAATACTGATATTGATTACAGTGCATGGAAAAAACCTGTTTCCCTAATCAACGTACACGTATTAGGAGGTTATTCCCAGAGTATATTAAATATTAGAGCAATGTTTTGCCATCACTTGTGGGGACTTTCAGTTGGGTCCTAATGGTTCCTGGTACTTTTAAGATTAGCTGAGACATTGAACACACATTTATTATGCAGACCACACATTACATGCTGACATTAGATTAGAAAGTTAGCTGGTGTTTGCAAAATAGATTCTCATTATGGGTCCAAGGGTTGTTTGCTTGCTTTGTAAATGTGTAAGTTAGTGTTACTAATTACCTGGGGGACAATCAGAACATCTCCAGGAAGATCCAAGATGGAAACCATCTTCTCTGAACTCTCGCTCAGCTTAACATTTAGGACAGATTTGACTGTTATAACAGATTTTCAAAAGGAATGAATAAATGAGGGAAATACTGACTTCGGTAATCATAGGCAAATGATGACGTTATATTCTAGTTTTTACTTCACAAATGATACGTAAAATAAGTTCTATTCTAGTTTTCAGTTCATTGTGGTTTGCCTATGACCTAATCAAATAAGACCTTGTTTCACAAAGTTAAAAAACAAACAATATTGATGATAATGCTACGCTAAAAACAATTTTTTTCTTCTTCAAATTTCTTGCAACATTTCCCATTTATTATTTAGCAGATTAGTTAGAAAATTATTATTTAGTACAATAGCACTGAAGTGGACTGCTCGCTACCACTCCCTGACAGCCCCAAAACTTGGTAAATAGACCCAAAACAGTCAACGAAACCACATCAAAACTTTAGTAAGTAATCATTATTTATTCAGTGACATAGCAAATATTTCTTACACATTACAAAGATTAAACAAGGTAATTTGGAGACTGACGAGTCTTCTCTTTGTGGAATGGAAGAAGCGGACATTAAAATCAGAACGACAGGTATTCGGAGACTGGAAAGCCTGCATGTGGTCACACAATCCAGGAAGGTGTCACATGTACATTAGCAAACATAAAAAAAAAAACAGGTCTCACCTACTTTTGGTATTAAATCCATTGTTGATCCTTTAAGAAAACACAGGTATAATACTACACCTCTCTTGATCTAATATAAAGCCAGAATAAAGGTTAATGAACATTTTGTTCATCCACATACCATATTTCCTTGAATAATCGCCCCAGGGGTGTATATTCGATGACAATTTATTTCCCGCTGGAGGAGACAAAATATTGGGTCATGTGATGCATTCAACCCATCATGTGCAAGAGAACATATTTGATGGGTTATAAACAGGGTTATAAACAGGGTTATAGCCTCATTCTTAAGTTAAACAGTCATAAGATACCAGAAAGGTGGGCTATTCACAACTCTGTGTATAAATTGTTGTAGTTTTGCATTTTGTATGGAACAAAATGAAAATAAATCAGGACAACTTTTGAGAAAACACACCACTGCTCAAACAGGTTTCAGTCGCACGATATAGCCCAGAAACTACAAAATATATTCATCTATTAACACCTTGGCATTTTTATCACCCAGTAACACTTCCTTGACTGAGCGGCAGCATCCACTACCTATTAGGTATACTAGTTATTACTAATATGAGAGCTAAAGAAAGACTAATATTTAAAAATAGATTAAGAGTATGAGCTCTTAAATCTAGAATATTAGGGTTTAAATCGAGCTAGGTAGTAGTAAAGTCATATAATGAGAATATATATATGCAACCTAGAAAAGTGAAATAAACAGTGTACACACAAATTACAGTATGTATCTCTTTTTTTCTTTAGGGGAGGGTCATATTTTTTTCAGACTTTGTTTGGGGGAGGGTCACGAATTTTCATGCTACACAAAGCTGCATGCTTCAAGTACAAACTCAGCAGCACCCCCCTCCCCCACACACACACTAAATAATGACCGGTCCCTTAATATAGCCAATGCATAATATATTTTTGTTGTGGCCAAACTTCCACTAGCCTAATAAGAGTCAGCCTAGGGAACCAATCAGAAAGCTTCGTAGCTCACATATCCAGCAGAGAGTGCTGTAGTATCTTAGTTTAAGCAACAAAACACTCTTTCGGTGTCTTTGTTCTCTTTTATAAACATGCAGGATGTGTTGGGAAAATAAATAAAAACTTGAAAATCACAACGTTCTCCCAACATCAGATCAGTATTTGTATTAAACAGGGAACAAAGACACAGTGTTATATAATTTGCTTTTGATAACATACCTCTTCATATATACATGTAAACATGCCTTTTAGCCAATCAGAGCGTGCATACCATTTCTGTTTAATATTTTTTTTATAAATATTATATTACCGGTATAAACCTCTTTAGATTAGGTTACCTCAACATACTGTGCTTCCTGTTCGTCACTAGGTGCAGGCTGCACTTGTAACCGTGCAGACACACACTGTTGTATAATGACCCGAACACATGGGCCATTATTTGGAGAAGCCATTTTTAAATGCTATATACAGCAAGCAAATTTAGCTCTAAGAAATATACGCAGAGGCGTGATACTCGCTAATTCTGTTTTGCATGCCGGCGCATTATTTTCAGCGGTTTCGTCTTTTACCCACAATTCATGGCGAGCGAACTTTACCAAGATGGCGGCAGGCGAAGGAGTTTGTCCTTTCCCTCTTCCTCCAACCCAATATTACAAGCTATACACTGATAAAAATGTCGAACAAGGAAAAGTTGCCGATCCTCCACTACCTATAGAGGGGTCTTACACTATGTTTGGAGCTTCGTTTGAGGTATGTTTGCATGCAAATCGTTCAAATGCTGCTACTGTCTTGTACTGACCCTTGAACTCGGGCCTTGGCCTTGGCCTTGTACTGATGAGCCCGGTGATGAGTGATGACTGAAGCTGGTGCGAGCTAAGGGCTCTACCTCGGTGTAACAACCTCACAGACTACATTACAAAACTCCCTTTGTTAACTATGAATAATTTGGGACTTAGAATATTTCCCGAGCACCCGAAGCGGCACTTTACAAGGAATTTGGGAGCCTCTAAAGGCTCTTAATCTAGCCTTTTCTAGGACAGTACCGCCAAGAATTATACATTGTACGTACATTTATCGCGATTTGCTCGCGAGCAGATCGCGATCACTAAGTGTGATCTGCTTGCGATCTCTTTGCACCATGCTCGCAATACATGTATGTTCGTGATGACATTGCAAAATGATCACAATCAGGATGATTATAGTCGTGAGTTCGTGGATCATGCCATTTAGGCGACAAACTCGAGCCATCTGAAAACTTTGAATGTTATTTTAGAAGCTACAATGTAACAAATGCAAACCGAAATGAGACACGATTAAATGAAGAGTTCAATAACGAGTAAAAGTTGTTTATTGGATTTTTGCGAGATGAATACACTACTACAAAACAAGCACTTCAAAACATTAAAACTTCTCGAGACAGCCGTCCAAAACTCGGCAAAAGAGTTGTCTGTTCTTTATTCTCAATACTGCAGTTTGTTTATAGGGGAAGGTACTTCTCTACTTCACAGTTTGCTTGTAATGTATCCTCGCATTTCTTCTGAAACCTTACTGAAAAACTTACTAAAAAATATAGAACTACAAGCCTGAACTTGTGACGCAAAATAATAAATGGCCGCTCACTTTGACGATATGGGGCCTGCTTTAAAGCTTGCCGCTAAGTGAGAAAGCATACCACAAATGAACTTTTGCTTCCGTAGTTTCACACTTACGGCAAATCTTTGTGTCATTAGAGTTTCGGCTGAAATCATTGCAAATGTTTGTGAGGCATGTTTTCGAAATCTCCGAGTCTGAATTTACACATGCAATCAGGTCAAGCAAATCGCAAGCAAGATCAGCTTGTGATCGCAAGCAAATCACAAGCAAGGTGAGAGCAGATCGCGAGCAAGGTGAGAATGGATCGCGAGCAAGGTGCAGGCAGATCCTGAGCAAGGTGCGAGCAGATTGCACTTCGTGATAGCAATCAGCTCGCAATAAAATGTACATATGTTTCTTGACGGTACTGTACTTGAAAAAAATATTTCACTGTGCTTAGCATAGGAATCGAACCCAGGAAGATAACGTTTATAGAACGACTGACACAACCCTACCCTAACCCTAACCGCTAGACCACGGGTGAATTCGCTTGGTGGAATTTTTTTTTTCACGTATTTACATGTATACCCACTAATGATGCAGAGTATACATGTAGTATTTTAATACACAGTCTATAATTGTAATATGACTACTCACCGAGCATGCGAGGGCATGGTCTCTAGGGAATGGTTCTTAAAACCGAGGTAAACCAGGTCAAATACAGTATAGTTTACTCACTGTCCATGTACTCTGCATACTGGAACTCCCAGGAAATGGTTAGAGTCCAAATACACTAGAGAGGAACGTCAACCTGCTAGATAAAGTACGGGAATTCAAACACTGTTTCATCAGTTTTATCTCATCTTGTTCTCGTCCCCTTCAAAAGTTCAGCAACCGTGATTTCGTAATAAATAGTAGAAGTGCAGGTGGCGAGCAGAGATCCCTGGTGAAAATCTTAGGAGGATCCTGCTAGGATCTTTAAAGATCTTAAATAGGATCTTTAATAGGATCCTATATAAGATCCTTAAGGATCCTGTTTGCAGATCTTTAAAGATCCTCAAAGATCCTAGTAGGATCTTTAAGGATCTTTAAAGATCCTTTAATGATCTTTAAAGATCCTTTATGGATCTTTGAAGATCCTCAAAGATCTTTAAAGATCCTAGCAGGATCTTGTACAGGATCCTCAAAAGATCTTTAAAGATCCTAGCAGGATCTTGTTCAGGATCCTCAAAGATCTTTTAAGATCCTAACAGGATCTTGTTCAGGATCCTCAAAGATCTTTAAAGATCCTAGCAGGATCTTGTTCAGGATCCTCAAAGATCTTTAAAGATCCTACATGTATATAAGATCCTTAAGGATCCTGTTTGCAGATCCTTAAAGATCCTCAAAGATCCTAGTAGGATCTTTAAGGATCTTTAAAGATCCTTTATGGATCTTTGAGGATCCTCAAATATCTTTAAAGATCCTAGCAGGATCTTGTACAGGGTCCTCAAAGATCTTTAAAGATCCTTTAATGATCTTTAAAGATCCTTTATGGATCTTTGAGGATCCTCAAAGATCTTTAAAGATCCTAGCAGGATCTTGTACAGGGTCCTCAAAGATCTTTAAAGATCCTGCTAGGATCTTTGATGATCTTTAAAGTTTTCTCAAATAACTCCAAGGAACCTTGAAGATCTTCCTAGGGTCCTCAAGGATCTTTAAATATCCTTTATGGAACAGGTCACTGGTTCAGGCACATTTTACATGTACACTGTAAGCTACATGTACAAATGCTTACTGAGATATGACATTCAGGACAATTTAGTATTCCATTGGCTAAGATGTGAGCAATTTGTAGTGATCATTCTGTGTATTCTTATTCCGAATACGGTCAACCAAATGCACCCTAAGTTACAGCTTCCCATTCTGTTACCCCAAAGAAAAAGGTAATGTCCATATAGTTAGAAGAGAGATTATGTGAGGATAAAAATAACCCTTTGACTAGATGTAAAGACCACATTTATGAAACTGCTAGTCACTCACAACAACAAATTTATTACTGATTGCAAACAGAACAGTGCCTACATGTAAAAGACAGTGTTGGATAATTCTCATTAGAAAAACTGCACTTATATTAGGGAGTGAACATTTATATATTGTGTATAAATTTCACCACTAAAAACTATGGCCCAAAAAGCCTTTCCTATTACACATAGCAGCTCAGCTGCGCGATGCATGTGTCTTTCTGTAAACAGCCCAGTTCCTGTACATGCACACCATATCTTTATAGGGTATTCTCTTTTGGAATTTCCTGTTACATGTACTTGTAGTAATTAGAAAATTCTACATAAATTCTACAGGTAGCTTTAGTTAGTAAACTCCCTTATACATGTATGTACAAAGTCTGCTGAAGCTACATGTAGATTAAAAATGTGAGACAAAAATGCTACAAGCCAAAGTTATTGGAGTGCTGCTCAATAGTCTAGTTAAAAAATCAGTTTTACGTAAGTGTTTACTTCTTCAATAATTATAATATTACAGGGTTATTAATTGAACTAAAAGTTAATTACCCTTTTAGGTTCTGAGTACAACAACTGTATGTAACAAAGTCCATCATTATTTTGGGAACAGACACATTTTCCCTTGAAGTACTGAGGTCCTCCAGGATTCATGCACTTGTTCAGTACTTATAAGCACTGTTTACTGCCTAGAAAAAAACACCATGTGATTAGTTCTCTTGAGCTTGTCTAGAATTGTATATACTTTAAATTATAGGGACAAGATGGTCACTTAGCCTAACTGACTTACATGTATAATGGGTTACTACATGTACAATGTAGTTCCTGTTAAAACTTATTTAAATGTTCCTCAGCTCAGGACTTAAACCAGAAGTGAGTGATATACAGAATTCTGATATACATGTACACATGTAAGCACTAGTACGGAGCCAGCCAAGCTCAACATTTTGTGCCCACAGAATATGTAGAGCATTTATAGCATATTAAGTAATAAACCAAGGAAATCATGAGAATAAAGTATCTTTAATTACACCGTATAGTATTGTGTAGTGAATTAGACTTTCTTAGAAATAGCTCCACTGTGATGCTCAACACAAATTATGACAAAAATATAATCAACAACACTGTTGATTGCCCTGGTAAGAAATTTAGACTTTATTTCCAAGATTTTCTTGGTTTATGATTTACATTGTAAACATTACATCAGTACAAACATGTGCACTAATATCGAGCTTGTGCTCCCTTAGCCTGAATTTCAGCAGTCTCCTCTGGTTCGTTCCTCCCGAGAGAGGAGACGGCTGAAATTCAGGCTAGTGCTCCCTGTGATAGAAGATTAATTAGAGCTCTTTATACATATAATTGTATAGCCTAGTATTGTAGGCAGTAAGGAGTGTTTTATCACCTGAGCTTCATGAATTTAATGCCTGAAATAGTAAATATTTGAAGGGGAAAACATTAAGTTACTGAGTCTTTTCATTTTAGTATGTTTATTTAGTAGTACTAGTAGTATTTTATTCATCCACAGAGTACAGTATGCTTCATATTTCAAAACGTTTCAGAAACACTACTCCGCATAATATTTGTTTCAGGAACGTCAAGCCATAAAGCAGTAGCAATATAATGCAACGTATTAGAACGTACTGTGCTTGATACAATGATCTTTGGTAATTAACGGGCTGATACAGATACATAAACATTGTTAGACTTGTTAGTTGTAACGTAGGAATGATTTAAGTTACTTGCCTGATTCAGAAAGATCAAAGAGTTAACTGGTGAACTTGAAGTCCGTTCGGTTTTGCAATCACAATAACTTTGCACTTTTCAAAGTAATCACCATAACCAGTGCGAGTTTCCTTGTTTTCATGCCCGTTATTAAGAATAATTTCCTTTGAATAAACCTCCAAACTCCCTTCACCAACTGTAGAAAACCGTTGAACATTGAGCCCACAGGCATTGTGACCCGCTGATCCACTTAAAAAAGGCCAGGTGCCACAGCAGTAAAGATGGCGGCGGCAAACTTGGAAGTCACGGCTATTAGTATTAAAGAATGGTTTATTCTTTGGGACATTGCAACGAAAAGATAAGTTAAAACTTTCTGCATTATTTACACTGATAGTGACTGTTGTTTAAACAAGTTTTTTTGTATAGACAAGGGTTAAATATATGTATCAATTAAGCAACTTTACCAAATTTCCCACAGCTTCTTTTTATCGTTCCAGAAATGAAAAAGGAAATATTAATACGTCAAAGACAATGAAATTTTATAGTCTTGAATACTTCTGTAAGTAGTGGTACTTGCTTACCAGATAACAAATTTAAAATAAATATGAGTTTAACTTTAATGCTTCTTGAATTTGTCATTTTCTGGTTTTGCCTTTATTTTGTTATTAAATATTTTTTTATTAGAAAATCTAGGAGTCTGGATCAGGGATCAGGAGTCAGGGTGCAATTCTGATGGAATATTAAACTACTATTTTCCCTCCTTTCTTTCTGATGGAAATTTAAACCATAGAATCCTGATGAATTGCCCCCATGGTATTAATAGATTACAAAGGATGTTATACATGAGGGAGGTACATCTATTTATAATATCGAATTGGGTCCTTTAATATGAGCAATAAAAGAAGCTCAAGCTCAAGACCTATTTTGGCAAGTCACAAACTAAATCACAAATTTCACGATAAAATACAGTTGATTTATATTTTTTCCTCTTTATTATCTAGTAATTTAGGGTAAACTAATGCCCCTTTACACTTGTTATGATTGGTAGTGACCTAGGGGAAGGGAACATTACATGAGGGGAGGACATAATCTACAGGGGAGAAGTATTCATGGAGGTTGTGTATATGGAGTCAAAAGGAGGGGATTAATTTAATGCAGGGACTATATATCCATGGATTCTAAAGTGTGGTTTAATATTATTATGATAAGTGCTAATATGTAGTTGAATCATAACTATTTTGAAGAGCTGTCTGCACATTGTAGGAACCTATAAAGAACTTTAAAGAATCCTTAACGTTTTCCTTGTAAGATCTTTAGACAATCCTTTAAAGATCAGTTGAGGATTTCAAAGCTATTTTAGAGGATCTTATTAGGATCCTTTAAAGGAATTGAGACAATGTCCTTCAAAGATCCTGCAATGATCCTTGTAGGATCTTTTACAGAACTTGCAAGGATCCTTGGCGTTTTCCAAGTAAGATCTTTTAAAGATCCTTGAAAGATCCTTTTAGTATTCTGCAGGAACTTTAGAGAATCTCAGCAGGATCCTTTAAAGGAGTGAAGGCAACATCCTTCAAAGATCCTGCATTGATCCTTGTGGGATCTTGTAAAGAACTTGCAAGGATCCTTTACTTTTTCCTTGTAAGATCTTTTCAAGATCCTTGAAAGATCATTTTAGTATTCTGCAGGAACTTTAAAGGATCTTAGCAGGATCCTTTAAAGGAGTGAAGGCAACATCCTTCAAAGATCCTGCAATGATCCTTGTGGGATCTTGTAAAGAACTTGCAAGGATCCTTTACTTTTTCCTTGTAAGATCTTTTCAAGATCCTTGAAAGATCCTTTTAGTATTCTGCAGGAACTTTAAAGGATCTTAGCAGGATCCTTTAAAGGAGTGAAGGCAACATCCTTCAAAGATCCTGCAATGATCCTTGTGGGATCTTGTAAAGAACTTGCAAGGATCCTTTACTTTTTCCTTGTAAGATCTTTTCAAGATCCTTGAAAGATCCTTTTAATATTCTGCAGGAACTTTAGAGGATCTTAACAGGATCCTTTAAAGGATCCTTTAAAGGAGTGAAGGCAACATCCTTCAAAGATCCTGCAATAATCCTTGTAGGATCTTGTAAAGAACTTGCAAGGATCCTTTACTTTTTCCTTGTAAGATCTTTTCAAGATCATTGAAAGATCCTTTTAATATTCTGCAGGAACTTTAGAGGATCTTAACAGGATCCTTTAAAGGATCCTTTAAAGGAGTGAAGGAAACATCCTTCAAAGATCCTGCAATAATCCTTGTAGGATCTTGTAAAGAACTTGCAAGGATCCTTTACTTTTTCCTTGTAAGATCTTTTCAAGATCCTTGAAAGATCCTTTTAGTATTCTGCAGGAACTTTAGAGGATCTTAACAGGATCCTTTAAAGGAGTGAAGGCAACATCCTTCAAAGATCCTGCAATGATCCTTGTAGGATCTTATAAAGAACTTGCAAGGATCCTTTACTTTTTCCTTGTAAGATCTTTTCAAGATCCTTGAAAGATCCTTTTAGGATTCTACAGGAACTTTAGAAGATCCTAGCAGGATCCTTTAAAGGAGTGGAGGCAAGATCCTCAAAAGAGCCTTTAATGATCCTTAAAGGTTCCTGTAAAGAACTTTAAGGGATCCTTGACTGTCGTCTTTATAAGATTTTTGAAGGATCCTTAAAGGATCTCTAAATAACCTCCAAGGGTCTTTTAAGGATCCTGTAAAGATCTTTACAAGAAAACATTGAAGGATCTTTGCAAGTTCTTTACAGGATCCTTCAAATATCCTTGATAACATATTGATGGTATAAGATCTTTTAAAGGTCCTTGATAGATCTTTGAAAGATCTTTGTAAGATCCTTACTTTTAAAGATCTTTGAAGGGTCTTTGGGGATCTTTAAAGATCCTTGCAGATCCTACAAGGATTTTCACCAGGGATAGGAGAGATAGAATACAGGAGAGATAGAAAACTTAATTTTACAGGAAATGTGGTTCAAATTAAGTGACATTTCGTGTTCATAAACATTACAATAATTTATTGTTAGGCCACTTTGTGTCAGGAACCAATTGGTTGGCACAGTCTTTAATGGCATTGAACATATTTGCTATTGCATTTACAAAGGAAATTAATTAAAATTGGGATCAAATGTACCTACATTATTTTTATCACTGTCAATAAGTACTCACTGATTTATTAAAATTATTAATTGAGACATTGCAAACAGAAATGTAAAAATTAAGGCCATACCAATAAAGTGTTATGTTAATTAACCATCGCCGGACTGACCCAATTTTGTTGGGGAAAATAAAGATTCATGAAGACTTGACCCAATTTTTTGGAAAAGTTAAAAAAAAAGATTGAAGAATATTTTTATAATATCTCTTTTCCGAGCTCTCTACATTTTAGTTTCCTGCTTTTCTCATGCGAATTAATAATTATTGTCAATCCCCACAACTACATGTACAGTAGTACAGGAAAAAGTAGTTAAGATATTTTTTTTATGTGAATCTTCAAACTGACTGGCTTTACTTGGTTCCAGAGCCCCTAACATCAGAAGGCCGATTCTTTTTTTCATCAACCGACCCACCCACCGTCACAGGCCAGAGGGTGATGGTAAACAAAACATTTTATTGAGATGGCCTAATTGATACAGACAGCAGTGGCAACTTACTGTAGACTTAATGTAAACTTTACAATAATTGATATTTTGTCAGAGTGATGAGTCAATAATTCGTCCATTAGAAGTACAGGGGATTCCAAGGTTGTATCCTCAACACAGAAGACTAGGTACATGTATGTAATCTCTGCATGCACATGTCTAAATTTTAAAACAAATCACTGAGAAGAAGGGGGTTTGGTTGGGTCACCTAACAAAAGTTTGGATGGAATTGAATGCTGGGCAATTCCACAGTATTTTGCATGTCACAGAGGGGAAAATGACAAGATTGTAAGCTGCCTAACAATTAGATACTTGAATTTAAACAAACTTTTGAACCATCATGTGTACCATTTTCAATAGCTCTTTAGGTGTGATGAATTTCAAAATGTTTTGTAAAATACCCAGGGAGATATTATTTTTAATGTTAGCTGTCACAGAGGGGAACAGAGAAGTCACAAAAAGTACAATTCCAAAACTAACCCCAAATTCCTGTGAATATATAAAAGCTACAACTTTAAACACAAGTTTTATTAAACATTTAGTTCATCAACAAACAAATGACATCAAATAAGCAAATGTTTAATTTCTCTAACTTCTCCAGCTAGGAGGTACATGTAAGTCAAAAGGACCAGCATCATGGAGGGAAAGTCACGGAGGGAAAGTTTTGCCCATAACAATGCCATACCAATTTTGTCTTAATTAATCCCACTGGAATATTAATTTAACTTATATAACATTATGTAATTATCCTGGGAACATAAACAAGGCTGTCAATCTATGATACTAGTTACATTATAATACATGGAGCACATGGCAAAGGTTGCCCACAATGCATTGCTGCTATGAGCATACTCAAATGAACTTTTGCCCACAATGCATTGCTGCTACTGTATGAGCATGCTCAGAGGTTACAATTATCTGACTTGGGTACAATGTATGAAAATGATACATTTTATGTAATTTCTAAGTAATTTAAACAGCTTTTAAAGTTTTAATTCCCCTCTGTGACATAATTTTCCCCTCCGTGACACTTGTTATTATTGAAATAGAACAAAGAAAACTTGCAGTTCAGAATTTTATTTCATTTGATGTATAGTTGTATTGAACTTGAACTCAGAAGTTTATAAAATATTGTGAATTTTGTTTTGACTGTTTTGGAAATATCAAAACTTTTATACCAAATTTTGTCTTGGAGGGAAAGTTCCCTCTTGGATGAGCTATAGCAATTAACACCCCCTTAACAGCAACTGAAATTATTTTTTGTTTCTCTATTAGTGTGTGTGAAGAACTGTGTGTCCTGATATTTTTTATTTGTTTTCGACATAAAGCAAGTAGCTCATAGGTTTTTTGTGGTTTTCCCCCCCGTGACAGGCAATTTTGTATTTCAGCTAATTAATGATAATTTATGACAAGATAAGAGTGTGCCGACATTTCAAAATCATATTTTTTTTGTACTTTAGTTATTAAATAATGGAAAAGTTTTCAGTAATTAAGAATTCAGAGTTCAATGTCCCAAATACTATGAAATGGTCCTGCTACATGTATACCCAATATTGTTTGTCAATACATGTACATGTGTATGAATAGGGCTTGCTTTTGATTTTTGGGGGAGCATGTCTCCCCTGTTGTCAAAAAGAGGGGAGATTTTCGTGGAATATCGGGGGAGATTAAAAAAAAAACAGGTACAAAATCTTGCTGAAGTGCAAGCCATGTACATACATTTACATGTATGTACATTCTTCGATATCTATTTCCTTTACAGGATTTACTCTCAGGGCGTTAATTACTCATGAGAATATTATCAGAATTTTTCAAGGGAGAAACATTGAAAGGTGGTGTGGGAGTATAAAACATGAGGCCTAGCTTTGGGCATTCTGTTCATTCTACTCCCAATAGTAGATTGAACAGGACAGTAGTTTACTTGGAAGAGGCAAAATGACATTCTTTGGGGAATTTTTGGTGGGAACTTTGTGGCATGTACATGCTGCATCTGGCCATGGCTGGAAAAAACTTTAAAGTAAAGTAACTTTATTTAACATCGGTAACTCGTAACAGCGAGACTGATCTAAACTTGAGGCCGACGTGAGACCTACATGTACGATTTTACATCCTTATCCGAGAAGACATGATGGTATAACCATTTGCAGTTGTTTCTCAAAGGCAGCACCTTCTACTCAGTTATCTTAAGACCCTGAGTGTTGGTCCGGCCGGGGTTTGAACCCGCGACCTCCCGCACAACAGACTGGAGCTTAGCCACTGAGCTAACCGGGAGGCTTCCTTCAAATTGTATGTTAGTTATTATTCCATGTATTCTGTTATTTCTATACCGGAATAGAAATAGTCCCAAAATATTGTGCCCTTTGACTTCTGCAAGGTACAGGATTCATTTGACATGATTACATTATTGGTTATAATATAAAATAGCATAGTCTGGATTTTTAAAATCATAAGCTTACTGGTGTTCATTTTTATTGTATGTAAATGTAGATCGTATTGTAGAATTGAAGAAACTGAACCACTCTATACTGATGAATTTTCTGGAACTACTGGATATCCTAACCAAAACACCATCATCAAACAAGGTACATGTAGTTATTATTTGGGATTAACAGTACTGCCTTATGAGTCCCTAGTGATATTTACAGTTTATTGTTGACTGTTTTATTTCATCTTAATTAATTGATGTAATTTAATGTTATTGATTGATTTTTTACAGCGCGAATCAAAGCTTGAAGACCTTAGACTTCTCTTTATCAATATGCATCATTTGATAAATGAGTTGAGACCACATCAGGTACAAATGTAGATATAGACGCTCTTGTACTGCCAAATTTAAATAATGAATCCTGTGTTTACATTGTTGTACAGTACCATATTTACCTGTGTATTATAGGCCACACTTTTGTGGAGAAAAACAAGAGCCAAAGTTGGGGATGTGGCTTATATTTGGGTACAAGCAATTTTTTTATTGCACTTGTAGTTTTTAACAAGAACTAGTGAGCAGCACATATGCATGTAATAATTCTGTAGTTTCATTTGTAAACTTTGTTTTTGATGCATTTCATCTATACTGCAGACTACTTGAGGGAGTTTACAATAACTTCTAGTACAAAGTGCACTAGTCTAAAGAACATGTGTGGACTCACTTCCACAGGAAATGACTAAGGATTAGTTAAAATTTTGATTTGAAGTCATTTTTTTGCTTGGTCATATTAATTGTCTCTCTTACCCCATTGACACTTCTAGGATTACTCTGTGATTGGGTTTCACTCTCCTCAAAATGACTGCTAGCATTTGAGGTTAACACATCCCTCCCCCCCCCCCCCAAAAAAAAGTCTTCTACATGTAAGTTTGGGTTACAGCCGACAATGTACATGAATATGTGGGTGTGGCCTATATGTAAAACACTTTTATGTTTCAGCCTCTTAATGATCATGAATTTCTAATGACAACATACATTTAAAACTGCAAAACCAGACAAACATACGTAAACATATAAAAGCATATTACATGCATGTACATGTATGTACATGTATGTGGTTCATACACCAAATTTTACTGGTTCAATATTTGAAAGGCGTTTTTAAGCATGTCAGAGCTCTACGATGTAATTGAAATAGAGTTGTTACACTCACAATGTATAGTAATTAGCGAATCAGCTTTTAGTGCAAAGATACCAGATTATTTCAGCACAAACACTCAACAGTTTCTTGAAACTTGATCAGTAGAGTATCCAGTTGTTCAAAGCATTAAGGATAACTTTATCCCTAGGATAGCACTAAATCTGTAATCGTAATCTGTACAATTTAACCTGGAGTAGCTCCTACCCTTGCTTCAAACAGCCAGGCCCAGAGCTGTAGGCCAAACTAACATTTTCCTTTGTGTAATTGATTGTTATATAACAAGCAATTTATTGCACAGATAAATTAACTGTGAAATAAGGCTGGGATTTTTTACTTGTCAATTGAATTGAATTAATACAATCATGTAAGACAGACTCATAAAAAATACCCAGCAGTACTGCACAATTTTGGTGTACATTATTAACCTCATACATTTATATGCATTTGATTAAATATATTAGTTATTATAGACTTTCATTTTCCTAACATAAAATTTAAGGCAAGAGAAACTCTTCGTGTGATGATGGAAAGACAAAAAAGACAAAGACTGGATACTGCCGATAAATTACAAAAGTAAGCATATCTCATAGACATGGATTCAATTGAAGTGTTTTGTACATGTATACATGACCTTCTTAATCCTTCATGTTTACCAGTAGCTCCGTCTACTCAGAGACTTCTATCAGCCCAGTGGTAAAGCACCAGTCAGTTGTATATACCATAAAATATAACCGTAAAAACCCATAGATAAGGGGCACCTCTAGTTTGGAAGCTTGAGTTTAGGAAAAGAGTTGTTTTGGAAAAAATCAAACAATACATTGTAACCTTAATTCGACTTTCAAACTGGAGGAAACTCCAAAGTCGTCCAGAGTGTAATTTCAGCTCTGAAATAATATAAACTTCATGTCTACCAACTTTAATAGATACATGTACATGATCTATCTTTCCATAGTATTTGTTGTTTTGTAATTTCAAAACCTAACACACAGCACAGCTACCACAGAACAAACTCGGGGCCACTTTTTCAAGCCAGCTGTTTTGCCAGTGAGGTCAGTAATTGAAGAGGTTATTAACTACAGAATGCAGTTATTTTCAAGGTAAATGTATGAATCATGAACATGATAGTCATTCTTCCAGCGCAAAACATATAAGCTTACTCAGTTACTTGCATGTAGATGTTTTTAATCGAAATTACTGCCTATCAAAAGAGCCAGCTTGAACAGTGGCCCTGTGTTCTGTGGTAGCTTAGTGTGTGTAGGTTTAGTGTTATGAAATGATAAAAAACTATGACAGTATGCTTGACTTTTGTTTTGATCACTTACATTGTACCTGTTTTAATAGTCATATCCACATTTCGCTTTACTAGCCACTGAAAGAACAAAGCAAATGAGCCACCAACACGCTAAATATGTTTGACTTTCTTGATATTTTTTTCATGGCAGTGACCCACTGCCAAGCAAATGAGCAGCCTCAGTAGTCATATACCGGTACCTTGAAAATAACTTGTAGTTCGCCTGACCAGCTACTGAGCTTGCCATAATTTATGCATTGTGAAACGGCTATCTGCTACATCATCAGAATGGAATTTTCTGGCTCGTTGCTGAGACATCTCTTTTGTGGGGGAGGCAGTGGGGGAGCAATAAGAGTTGGCTGTTTTTTTTTTCAGGCTACAAAAACAATGTGCTCACATTCATCCATAGCTTAGTAACCAGGCACTGTGTTGGAAGAGAGAGAACTGGACACTAGAGGCTTTTTTTACCAAATGAAGTAAAAAAACGTGGAGAAGTTTGCTTTTTCATCAGCTGTTCCTGGCTATATCATGTCTAAAATGATATCTGGAAGCCATCTATCAGAGAAAAACTAGTTACTCAGAGAGAGGTGGAAGATCAGTTCAACAAATTTGCTGTTAAATTGCTAAACAGTGAAGAAACAGTCTCCCATTTACCGGTACATGTATGTGGTATTTTCTCGCTGGTGAAGTAACAAACATTCAACCACATAAACAGATCTTTTAGGAGTCCCCAAACTTGCAAAAGCAATGACCAGTGCTTGCTTCCTCTGGTTTCGTGTAATATTTATTAGTATACATGTAGCTTATTAATATTTTCTTTATAAATGTTAATTTATGGAACCTTTCCTAGATTGTCACATACATAAGCTGCACCCCTGATCTTGAATGAAGATTTCTGATTAGATGTGGCTGATCTATGGGTCTTTACGGTACTTGTGGTGACAGTTGAAATACAGTAGACACTGATATTTGTCCGAGGACATTATCTGTTCCGAAAAGCAAACAGTTTCTGAGAGAAGATGGACAAAGGACAAAATTAATATCAGTTTATTATTTCAATCCCACAAAGTAGGTTTAATATGGTCTATATAATCCTTCAAATATTTTCTTTTACTTGCACATGCTATGCTCACAAGGAGGTGTATTTGCTGATATTTGTTGTCAGGCAGAGAGCACATATTGGGTCATGACATTCCACCAATCATGTGTAAGAGAAAATATTTGATGGGTTATAAGGGGCATTAATTTATTTGTGTGATTCCAGCAGGTCCTGTTTTCCAATCTAAAATGTAAATGTATTATTGCTGCCATAATTTTATTACTCTGGTAAACTTATTGTGCAATAAATATAATCCTGTATGTCATTGCAGGCATATAAACAGAGTTGTTGTTTTGTTACAAGCAACTTCAGTGTCTTTACATTCAGCTGCAGCACAAGATGAAGAGATGAAACAGCAGCAGGTGAAGCTAGAGTTTGGATTGTAATTTATACATTTTATGCAGGGTTGTAAACAATACCAGCCAGCTAATGTGTTAATACAGCCAGCTATATATTAACGTGCAAAATTTGCCTGAGGCCATAACATTGTTTGGTAGCAAAAATGACAGTTAGTGATTGGGTCTTCTGAGCTGGCAGATAGCACTAATATGCCATCCCAATATAATCTTGTTTACCATTGCCCAGAGTGAGTCTCATGATGGTGGGTCAGTTGGTTGGTGGAAAAATGATGTTAGGGGATCTGGAACCAAATACTTAGTCAGTTGAAGATTTTATTATTAAAACTTTCATTTTATTGGGATGGCCTTAGCAACATACCATGTATATATACTGATAATGAGTACAAATGAAGAGCTTTTGCACATGTTAAAGCATAAATGCTGAATAAATATACCTTTTTAACTCTTTGATTATTCCAAGCATGAGCACAAATTGTTGGGTTGTGAATGGAAGTGAAACCCATTGTTTAGTTGTCAGACTTCTTTAATTATGTTATTGTGTATTAATTTATTAATTATTTTGTTTTATTTCAGAGTGACAAGGCGAGAAGTTGCGAACTCAGTGAAGACAAGACCAACCTGCTTTGGAAAGAAGACCTTATGAATGATGATTTAGAAAAGCTGACATAGCAGTGTTCTAGCTAGGTCTAAACAAAAGGGTACCCCACCCTGACCCTTTTTACTGAGTACCCTCTTGTTTCCTTAGGAGTTTTCAAAAAGCCACGAAAATGAACACTAATTATTGCGACTGTCAGAGTGGTTTATTGAATCCTGGGTTGTAATATTTTCATTTTGGATGCACGAAACCCCAGCAAAAAAATATTTTTATGTTATGAATATTTATAATAATTATGCAGATTTACTGTGCCCTTTTTTTGGGGGGGGGGGGGGGAGAGCTAGAACAGGACATGTTCTTGTAAATAAAAAAATCCGCTTGTAACAATTACTTGTACATAATTATTATTATATTAGCTAGCTAGATCTCTGACTGTAGCTGGAGCATATTACATGTATCTTATAGGTAACTAGTTACTGTAAAAAAACTAGTGTTGTCTGCGTCGGCGGGGAAGATAAACACTGGTATATAACCAACTATAAAAAAAGCCAAAATCAAGCCTGACTCTGACCATAAAACGATTATCAAAGCCAAATACGAACCAGACATGAACCCAACATAAATTTATCAGGCTCGTTGTGGACCAACCTAACACATGTATGGCCCATGTTACGGCTTGGTATATAACGTGTTACAAGATACAATGATACGGAGATACCAAGATACGGTGATACGGTGATACAGTGATACGGTGATACAAAAATACGGTGATACGAACATCTCAAATTTCCTTTTTTTTATGCGGACGCGAAATGGCCCCGCTATATACAGGTTTCTGTATGAAACGGACTGTTGTATGGGTCACTTGAGCTCTTGCAGCCGTGGCGTGACGCTAATTTAACGGTATTATCTTTCAGCATGACTGCTTTGTCTGATTTTGAAAATTTTCCGCGATTCCGTTTCTCCGATCTAGTGAGATGGCTTTCAGAAGCTCCAACTTCAAAAATATTTTATGCTTGCTTTGTCGCATTTCGGAGGAATCGTATTACAAAACCGTGCAGGGGGGAATATCAAAATTCGATTTGGTTTATCATGTTTTCGGTGAAAATCCGACTAGATATAAGGGTAAATATGCGGGAAACACCGTCAAGAGCTCTCTTTTTAGAATTTCCCAATTCCCCAACAATTTTTTTTGTTTGCAGCAGAGATATAATTGACATTGTGTAAAAAATTCAGACAAATCAAATCAATTCTTCTTGAGTTAGAGCTTTTTAAAAACTCTATTTTGCTTGAAAATCGAAAGCGTAGAAAATAGCCCAAGATTTCCCGAAAATGTAATGTTGATTTCCGATCAAAGCGAGAATATTTTATAGCCGGTTTTAGTTTTCTTATGACTTGGAAAATGGAAAAGACGAAAGGTCCTAACCTATAAATGACAAAGGAAGGGCACAGAAATCAAAGGCCTTAAATTCCAGTGACAGCGAAACAGCACGGCAAATAGCGAGATCGTGGTGTTGGTTTCAAGCGATTCAGAGTTTTAATATGTTCTTCTTTACGTTCAGATGTGGACCACTCGGCACTCTGTCTGAACTTGTCGGGTTTTGCGAGGCTCGTAGTCGTATGCATTGTTTTTTTTTTTAAGGTGATACATTAATTAGCATAGACTAAAACAAAAGAGAACGAAAATTGAACCAAGGATAAAATTGAACCGCAACATATATATGCTACTGTATATATATTATCTTTATTTATCTGATTTTAAAGTTGCATTTTTAGAAGAAGAAAAAACATCATTACAATAACATGCTACATACATAAGATAGCAAAAAGTTAGATTCCTTATTTATTCAAAGTTGATAGATTGGATCTCGTCATTGAAGCCTGTTTAATATTCAAGGTTGGTTTAAGGTTACCGTATACCTTCGCGGCATGTTTTCTTAAAAAATTTTTTTTTGTGATTCTTTTGAAATTGATGGATTGATCCGTCATCTTTCCGAAAAAAATCTTTTTTAACATGCAAAAGTTTGCGAGATATTAGAAAAAAACGTAATTTGAAGGAAAGTAAATAAATCGCTTAGGCGTAATAAATCCCTCTGATCCCATTACGTGCCACAGGCACCCCGCTGAATTTTTGCTGGAAACATCCGGAGCTTCAGACTCACAGTGATCCGTCACTCGTGAGTTCAGTGATTTTATAGCGTTTAATTTACCGGTATATCGATCGTGGATATGTCCAGAAGATAAAAGAATAATCCTTGGATAAAAGGTAAAAAGAGAAGACAGGCCCCAAGAAGATTCAAGAGAATGAGCTCGAGAAGGACCAAAGTTTCAATACGGAGAAGAAAGTGATGCTCGCGGAAAGCGACAAAGGCTCGTGGTTCGAACAGCCTTCATGTTCGACGACTCCCATTTCGAGTTCTATTAGTACTGCTACAACTCTGACGGAAAGCTGCTCAGCTAGTAGGCTTAAACTTTTGCCAGGTACAAGAAAAGAGACGGAAGATTCAGAGAGTAGCAGCGAGTCCGCATCCGACTCCGATTCTAATGTCTTGGGTGACTCGCAGTTTCCAACCTGCTAACCTGGGCCGTGGTCAATCCAGGAGTTCTAAAACGTGAACTTGAGCGAAGTTCAGCCGGTCGATTTTGCGGAACTGAAGGAATCATCGCAGCTAACATAGTAGGTTTAGGATCAACATCAATGTTCGGAGCACGAGGTTGCCTGCCACTCGCTTTTCCTTCGCTCTAGTTTGCGGCGTTGCCTTTCGACGCGATTTAGATTTCGATATCCGGCCCTCTCCCTTCTTGGTACAACCCGTTGATTTACCTTTCTTGTTCCCCTTTTGCGCATTATCTCTAGTTTTGGCTTTTGAATATTTGTATTAAAATGTATTGATTGCATGCCTCAAATAGGCAATATGGCTAATGCAGGTCAATTTGAGCAAAGATATTAAGCATATATTTAATATTTGCATATTACTCTGATAATTATGGAGGAATGCTGCTGTACTGTGATAATAAAAAAATATATGACACACCAATCTTCAGCTGGCAATTTTTTTTTTTTTTTAGGTAACAGGAAGAAAAAAAATTTTTTAACACATTTTTTCTGGAAATAATTTTTTTTTTTGCTTTTGCCCCCCCCCATCACTTTTCTAATGGTCCGTCCCTAAGGGCATCCTGCTGGAGCTTAGCCCTGCTGGAGCATTTAGCCCTGCTTGCTTTTTGGAAGACATAAGGCCAACAACCCATGGATCGGGGCTGGAAACATGTTTCTCAATAAACATGAAATGAATTTATGCTAGCTTTCGTTACGGGCGAGTGAGCACATGTCATGTGTTAATTGACTTGCTGTCAATCAAACATAACTTTTTACTTCCGGTTAAAAACTTCCTTTTGCGTACTGATTTTTTAAAAACAGTTTTTGGTATGTGAAAAATTGCTGCCAAAACTTAGCTTGAATTTCAGTCGTCTCCTCCGGTTCGGAGGAACGAACCGGAGGAGACGGCTGAAATTCAGGCTAGCAAAAACTACATGTCTGTGGGAAAGTATTCCCCTCCCCCCCCCCCCCCCCCCCAATTTTTTTTAATTTTAAGGAAATTTGAGATCTTCGTATCACTGTATCACTGCATCACTGTATCTTGGTATCTCCGTATCATTGTATCTTGTAATACGTTATATACCAAGCCATCAGTGTTGTGTGCATGTATCCAAGAGTAAAACTACAAACGACTAAGTAAACAAGATCGCAGCGTTTTCAATTACGAACTTTAAACACTTTAAACTATAACATTGTTTCAGCTTTCCTATAGTCCTTGGACTTCTCGCTTCTATATATGTGACCACACACGGGAAAACGTACCTTAACGAAAATCCGTTCGAACGGCAAAATAAACGCTTTTAAAAAACGCTCGAACGGTTTCTCAAAGCGTTCGAACGGACACCGAACGATCTCTGAACGACTTTTTAAGCCGTTTGTTTTTCACACGAAGGTACGTTTTCCCGTGTGAGGTCACATATTATTCTTTGGCTTTTCAGATCTTTTCAGACACTTTTTACGTATACGTAGAGAAAAACGCGACAGCGTAAATCCACTTGTTTTAGAACATAAAACAATTTCTGAAAGGTTTTATATCATTATTTTTATTTCAAGCCATCCGATTGAAAGAACAAATAATAAAGTAACGCCATTGAGAGCGTGATGAAAGCTGAGGTTATCAATATAATCCGTGTAGTTATTCATGCTATGTAGAAAATGAAACCACTGATTAAAAATAACATGCAGGTGATGATTGATGTGTCACAGTTGTCAGTGCCTGTAAGGTCCAGTTATTTCATTGGGTCCTTGTTATTTCATTGGGTCCTTATTTCATTGGGTCCTACGAATATCATGCTCTTGTCAGGCTTAGGTTTGGCTTGAATCATGCTGGGCATCTTGGTCCCATGTTCGGCTAATCTTATGTTACGCTAATGTCATGCTATTTACCGCCCATGTTTGGCTGAAATGTTCGGGTAATGTCATGTTAATTACCGCTCATGTCAGGCTCTTCGTGTCGTGCTCTTGTTTAGCTTGTGTTCTGCTGTTGTTCTGTCAAAATGTCCAGCCTGTTTTACGCTCTTGTTAGGCCGGACATTTTCGTACGGGTTTAACAGAAAAATAAATATATAATGTGGAAATTTCAATGAAGAATAATGCATGCGTACACTTTGAAATTAAACCGTGCTTGAATTGAAAAAAACCTTGAAAGTTATCAAATTTCTCATATGGCCTTGATATTATCCTTGAATTTGCCCAAAATAATAGAATATGCAAGAGTCTATAAAAAAGATACAACATTAAATATAATCCTGGTGTTGGTCAGCTTGCCATGTTGGAACCGGCTGACTCAGAACACTCTGGAAATGAGGTCGATGTTACGGCAAGTACATTAGTTTTCTTGAGCCTTCGGAAGAGTCCTTGAAAACATGTCTGATCATTGGTAAAACAAGAGGCCATGAGTGGCCTTAACTCGGGCCATCTATAGCATGTACTGCATGGAGTTCTAGCATAATTTTGTGTCATACATGGTATGTGCTAGGGTAGCCAGAGAATTGGTTCACTACTGATGCTCTTGTCTGTCAAATGTCAATGCAAATGCCCCACATATGCCGGGGGGGGGGGGGGGGGGGGGGGATGATGATTGAGCCATAATACACACACAACACACATACATACTGTACATGTACATTTCAGCCACAATTTCCTTCAATTCTGTAGTTTAATATTACTTTCTTTTCAATATTATTGTTCCTTGAGGGTTGTTAGAATTATAAAAAAACTTGGTATGGGTGTTGTTGATTGAAGTGGAATGGTTATTTGAGTAGTCTGCAAGATATTTGATGCATTGTAATTGTATCAGGTGCAGTACGACGGGTGTCTAGATAACGAAGACCTAGAAAACGAAGACCGAAGATCGAAGACCCTAGATAACGAAGACTCAAAAACGAAGACCCTAGACAACGAAGACCCGAAAACGAAGACCCCCCTAGATAACGAAGACCCGAAAACGAAGACCCCCCTAGATAACGAAGATCTAAAAACGAAGACCCTAGATAACGAAGACCCGAAAACGAAGACCCCCCTAGATAACGAAGATCTAAAAACGAAGACCCTAGATAACGAAGACCCGAAAACGAAGACCCCCCTAGATAACGAAGACCCGAAAAACGAAGACCCTAGATAACGAAGACCCGAAAACGAAGACCCCCCTAGATAACGAAGATCTAAAAACGAAGACCCTAGATAACGAAGACCCGAAAACGAAGACCCCCCTAGATAACGAAGATCTAAAAACGAAGACCCTAGATAACGAAGACCCGAAAACGAAGACCCCCCTAGATAACGAAGACCCGAAAAACGAAGACCCTAGATAACGAAGACCCGAAAAACGAAGACCCTAGATAACGAAGACCCGAAAAACGAAGACCCTAGATAACGAAGACCAGAAAACGAAGACCCCCCTAGATAACGAAGATCTAAAAACGAAGACCCTAGATAACGAAGACCCGAAAACGAAGACCCCCCCTAGATAACGAAGATCTAAAAACGAAGACCCTAGATAACGAAGACCCGAAAACGAAGACCCCCCCTAGATAACGAAGACCCGAAAACGAAGACCCCCCTAGATAACGAAGATCTAAAAACGAAGACCCCCCTAGATAACTAGGGTCTTCGTTTTCTAGGTCTTCGTTATCTAGATCACCCGCGTGTGATCTAGATAACGAAGATCTAAAAACGAAGACCCTAGATAACGAAGACCCGAAAACGAAGACCCCCCTAGATAACGAAGATCTAAAAACGAAGACCCCCCTAGATAACGAAGATCTAAAAACGAAGACCCCCCTAGATAACGAAGATCTAAAAACGAAGACCCCCCTAGATAACTAGGGTCTTCGTTTTCTAGGTCTTCGTTATCTAGATCACCCGCGTGTGATCTAGATAACGAAGATCTAAAAACGAAGACCCCCCTAGATAACGAAGACCCAAAAACGAAGACCCTAGATAACGAAGACCCAAAAACGAAGACCCAAACAAACTACCATTTTCTAGCGTTTCAAAGCTTTTTGACAACAGATGGCACGTGACTTGTTGGCCCATAGCAATTATTAAACGCCATACTGGGGTTGACCCGTCAGGCCGTGGTAATTATTTGTAGCTGGACTTCGAAGCGTTTTTCTTTCTTTCTTACTAAATTGTTATCGAAATAAGCCTGATACAGAACAATAGTAAAGGTTTTTCTTTACTTTTGATCCGGTATGTCGACAAATAAGCTGAGGAAAATAGAGCTAATATACCGCTCAAACGAACGAACTCTGCATGGCATTTGTCAAACATGGCCGCCGCTCAACAAGGTAAAGTAGTCATCAGTTAAACGAATAGTATTGTAATAGTTGAGCAGATTCCTTCTTTCTTTTATACTATATCATATAAAGCCGTAATTACGGGGTTAATACTTCGGATAGTACACGAAACATTGACGAACGGCACCATGAGTGATGCAATGGTCGAAATGACCACAGGAATTAAGGCCAAGCTCTGTATTTGACAGTTTTCCCATATTAGAAGAAGAAAATGAAAAATAAATAAAATATTTAACTTTAAAGAACTTGTCTTGTGTTATCATGTGTATTTAAGTAACCATATCGCAATCTTAGTGCTCTGGCACCTGTAATAGTATGTTTTCTAGCTATAGCTCTTTTTCTTTAAATATAAAAGAGGGAATGGGCCATTCCATTTTATATGCACACCCCCCCTATTGAGGGATTCACTTCTATACCTCTTTGGATATAATTTTGGGCAACCCCCTCTGGATGGTTTTTTGTTTTGTTTTTGTCACTGTTTCTCCAGACCCCCTTGGATAGCCTTTCCAGCCCTCTAGGATTTTCCCCTCTCCCCCCAAGGATATCCAAGTTTTTCAATAGGGGTGGGGCTGTTGGATATTATATCCTGGCTACCATCAAGGATATCCCTGGTGTGGATATCTACCCCTTTGGATATTTTACTCATCCCCATCTGGATGTTTGTCAGTTTTACCCCTCCGATCCCTCCCCCAAGGATATCCAAGTCCCTCAATAGGGGGGGTGTGCATATAAAATGGAATGGCCCAATCAGGTTTTTCTCAACTATAGTTTTCTTATAGCTATATGTTTGATGAGGTGACATGAAATATTGAGAACATATTAAATACCTTGTAAGCTTTCTGCAGCAAATACATCAACTCCAATGTTTCAAAAAGTGACATAAAGAACTTAAGAATTTAATTTAATCTAATTAAGCTTATAACATGCTTCCTCTTAATAATTACTGGCTGGAATACTTAGACTTGGTATTTTTCTTTAAGTGCAAATCAGGCATCGTTAATCTGGATTATACTTCATACAGTCAGGGGTGTTCCAGCCATTGCCAAACTGGTCCCTTTTTCGTGACTCTTTTTTCAATAGAATAGCTAACTTGTGGAATTGTATTCCAGATACTATTAAAGCTGCTCAGTCCTCTCACTTCCTTCAAATGGCAACTAAAGTCATTTAATTTTATGTGCTTACAGAATGTTTTTGATGGAAATAATATTAGATCACATAAAGTAATTTGTCCCAAATGTTGCTGCATCATCAGCCTTATGTTGGCTGTAAATAAAAATGTAATTAATGATAAGTAATACTTTTCCCTAAGATGCCATTCTTCTTTCCTAGTATACTGTTGAGCACTTCCATGTAATTATCTATCTTATACAAATTATGTCTAATTTATATTATTTAATATATTTAACTTAGTATTAATTAGTTATTAATGGTTATAATGGTGTATGTAAAATACAATTTTTACCTTTTTAAATGTATTATTAATTTTGTATTATTATTTGTATTTTTTGTTTGGGTTAACTTAATATGAGACCCTTGTCCTTGTGTATTTCCCTTCAGCTAGTCCATTTGTCCTAATGCATTGTATTTAGTTTGCTGTGTGTGTCTATCATGACTAGTTGTAAAGTTAATAAATAAATAATAATAATAATGTGTAGTTCCAGAAAATATCCATACCCCAAAAACTCACAATGTTGTTGTGATAAAAAGGTACAATGGAGAATAATGCATTAACAAAAAAAAAAAAAATTATAACTTTCTGTTCTTTTCGTTCAGACTTGGCATTAATTGGATACTCACTAAGTAATCAATTGTTTGACCAATTTTTTTCTAGACAGGAGCTATGAGCAAAAATGTGCTTCCCTATTCTTCTCTTATTGGACACTAATTCAGAGCCAAACCTAATGTTAGAGGGGGTGGTTCAAAGTTCAAGTTAATTGCAAAGATTTGTATTAGGCACAACATATGTATCTTCAAGTTGCTGAGACTTCATTTTTGGGAGACATGTGCTAATGCATCCAATCATGTGATCTGCCACACCATTTTCTTGTCCATAATTGGGATTATTGCTTTCCAATCATAGATAACCTGTAAAAAATTCTCCTGTTTAAAATATAAGGTCATTTCACATGCAATTGACATTATTCAACTACAATGGATGCTAACATCCTGTAAAATAACTTTGGTTGCAAACAGAAGAGGTCACATGACATGGGTAGGGTGGTGATTAATGAGATGACATCTACCCAGGTTTCGACCCAGGCCTTTAATTACTATGTCTATGGTGAACTCTTTCAATTGCTTGTTTTAATGCTAGTGAATAGTCGGACAAATACAATATGCTTTTGCTCAGGACTCAAAAGAATATTGGGATGAATATCGTTTACTCTAGGCGCTCGTACTAAAAAAATCCTGTGTTTAACTTTAAAGTCAGGTCCAGCTACAAAATATTGATTTCATAAATGGTGGAACATGTTGTAATATATTTCAATGTTCGTCTCCTTTCCCTCAACTTAGAAAAGGACAGGCTATGGCTAGCTACATGTACATGTACTGTACTTGTGGAGATGCAGAATTATCGTAGAATATTATTTTAGTTTGATACTGAACTGAGTGGGTGTTGTACATGCAAAAAGTACAGCAGATGCAAATGATCACTGCATGCAGTCATGTTATTTATATGTAATGTAATTAAAGCTTACCTGAAAATAACCTGTGGGAGTGACATATCCAGTTTTGAAGCAAAGAAAAATATCGGATTTGATGTTAAGATTTACATCCCTTATACTTATAGTCAATCACTCAATGCAGAGAATGTTATATATTTCGTTTCTGATTTGCCAATAACCCCTCACTATAAAATTTTAAGAGAACTTTAGAGCGACTTGAAATACGCTCACTGTATCCAAAATCAAGTTTATAGAATTAGCTTTTGTAATCCACTTTGCCATCCTTTATAAAAAAAAATGAAAACCATATTGGGTATTACTCTTTGGTTTCAAGGTGTTATTTTTGTAGTTTTGTTTAACAGAAACTTGAAGATTCAATTCCAATGACAGTGCCCCTTTCACATCCACTACACCATGTAAAAAATATACTAGGTTAATAAACACTATCAGACCCTAATTCTTTAATTGTTTGGTTTTATATATATGCCAAACCAATTTTTGTGGTTAAATGATGCTTCCTAATTTTCCAGCTACCAGTCATAATGGTTAATTAACAGGTACACATGTTTGTGGTGTAGTTCCAGAAAATATCCATAAAAAAGGGACCAGTTTGGCAACGGCTGGAACACCCCTGACTGTATGAAGTATAATCCAGATTAACGATGCCTGATTTGCACTTAAAGAAAAACACTAAGTCTAAGTATTCCAGCCAGTAATTATTAAGAGGAAGCATGTTATAAGCTTAATAATAGATTAAATTAATTAAATTAAATTCTTAAGTTCTTTATGTCACTTTTTGAAACATTGGAGTTGATGTATTTGCTGCAGAAAGCTTACAAGGTATTTAATATGTTCTCAATATTTCATGTCACCACATCAAACATATAGCTATAAGAAAACTATAGTTGAGAAAAACCTGATTCCCTCTTAGAAAAAGAGCTAGCTAGAAAACATACTATTACAGGTACTAGCACTAAGATTGCGATATGGTTACTTAAATACACATGATAACACAAGACAAGTTCTTTAAAGTTAAATATTTTATTTATTTTTCATTTTCTTCTTCTAATATGGGAAAACTGTCAAATACAGAGCTTGGCCTTCCTGTGGTCATTTCGACCATTGCATCACGTACTCATGGTGCCGTTCGTCAATGTTTCGTGTACTATCCGAAGTATTAACCCCGTAATTACGGCTTTATATAATATAGTATAAAAGAAAGAAGGAATCTGCTCAACTATTACAATACTATTCGTTTAATTATGACTACTTTACCTTGTTGAGCGGCCGCCATGTTTGGCAAATTAATGCCATGCAGAGTTCGTTCGTTTGAGCGTCTAAGCTCTATTTTCCTCAGCTTATTTGTCGACATACCGGATCAAAAGTAAAGAAAAACCTTTACTATTGTTCTGTATCAGGCTTATTTCGATAAGAATTTAGTAAGAAAGAAAGAAAAACGCTTCGAAGTCCAGCTACAAATAATTACCACGGCCTGACGGGTCAACCCCAGTATGGCGTTTAATAATTGCTATGGGCCAACAAGTCACGTGCCATCTGTTGTCAAAAAGCTTTGAAATGCTAGAAAATGGTAGTTTGTTTGGGTCTTCGTTATCTAGGGTCTTCGTTTTTGGGTCTTCGTTATCTAGGGGGGTCTTCGTTTTCGGGTCTTCGTTATCTAGGGTCTTCGTTTTTAGATCTTCGTTATCTAGATCACACGCGGGTGATCTAGATAACGAAGACCTAGAAAACGAAGACCCTAGTTATCTAGGGGGGTCTTCGTTTTTAGATCTTCGTTATCTAGGGGGGTCTTCGTTTTCGGGTCTTCGTTATCTAGGGTCTTCGTTTTTAGATCTTCGTTATCTAGGGGGGTCTTCGTTTTCGGGTCTTCGTTATCTAGGGTCTTCGTTTTTCGGGTCTTCGTTATCTAGGGTGGTCTTCGTTTTTAGATCTTCGTTATCTAGATCACCCGCGTGGGTGTCTAGATAACGAAGACCTAGAAAACGAAGACCCTAGTTATCTAGGGGGGTCTTCGTTTTTAGATCTTCGTTATCTAGGGGGGTCTTCGTTTTCGGGTCTTCATTATCTAGGGTCTTCGTTTTTCGGGTCTTCGTTATCTAGGGTCTTCGTTTTTCGGGTCTTCGTTATCTAGGGTCTTCGTTTTTCGGGTCTTCGTTATCTAGGGGGGTCTTCGTTTTCGGGTCTTCGTTATCTAGGGTCTTCGTTTTTAGATCTTCGTTATCTAGGGGGGTCTTCGTTTTTAGATCTTCGTTATCTAGGGTCTTCGTTTTTGAGTCTTCGTTATCTAGGGTCTTCGATCTTCGGTCTTCGTTTTCTAGGTCTTCGTTATCTAGACACCCGCAGTACGAATACAAAAAATCAGGCAATTTAGAACAACAAATTCAACATGTTGCTATTCATTGTGAATGGTTAGGGAATGTTGTTCTACATGTGAAATAAAGTCATCTATTTGTAATTCTCAATAACAAACCAGTGGAGACGGCTGAAATTCAGGCTAAATTCTCAATACAATCGATTGGGGTCATAAACTACAGACCACCATTTTCAAGTATTAGTGAGCTGCCACTGTGCTAGCTAGTGCTCATTTTCTAGTACATCTTGAAGGAGACTGAAACTTATAATATGGCAGGTCGCAGCAAGATTAATTTTCATTCCCAAATAATTCTTAAAAGTAAGTACTCGTACTCCTGATGGTGACCGAGTGAAAGTGACGATGCCGACTCCAAGAACTGAGGAATCGGGCCATTTAGTCCATTTACTACTATATAATATATTTGATGCCTGATTACTAACAACAACAACAATTACATGATGGAAATGTATACGAGTAATAAGGCATAATAAGAAATACAATGATGAGAAGGTAGGTCCTTATTAGCAATTCCTAGTATGTTTTTTAAAGGCCCCTGTCAGATCAGAGAACTGAGAAATCGGGTCATTTCTACTATACTTTCGAGAGGTTAATAACAATACGACAGTCTATTGGTATAAAAGTTATCATGTTCAGATTAGCGGCTACTTATAATTACATTTACAAGCTGTTGTCTTTATAGTCAGTGTTGATTGCAGATATGATCAGACTGTCACGAGTTATCTTAAAGCATGTCGCATAATATGTGATAAATTCCCGTCCAAAGCCCGTGAAACACCTCTCAGCTTTAGAAAAGAGAAAAATATTGGTATTGCACTTGAAGAAACCTTTGGTTTACTAAAAAAAACAGCTGATATTAAAGGTTTTGCTAGGTCAAAACTCTCACTCGCCGCCATCTTGAAAAACCTGCAAATGTTGTCCACTGTTCACGTGACCAGTACAGTGCAATCTGATTGGTAGCGAATTGAACTTGAAAGAAGGCGCAATCTGATTGGTTGACGGCGCAAAATCTCTACACCAAAATAAAAATCGACTCGGGCCTGCCCACAGGCAGCCCGAGTAATTATTATACTTGAAACTTCTGAACTTTCCCCTTAAAATATTGGTCTGGGTTTCCTGTGGCGCAACCTTAGCTTCGTAACCAGGCAGTGACTTTCCAAAAACATGGCGGACGTGAGAGGTGATCAGTTGTGCAATTTTATTATTAAAATCGGAGAAGAAGACGTTGAGCTAAGTTGAAGCAACGATATGAATCTTTATTTATCAAAACGACTCGTATCGCTTCGGTCTCAGTGTGCGTTCCTCCTTCGTATACCTTTGGCTTTGAGTTTGAAGAGAACGTGCTCATTTGTACATGTATGGGGTTGTAGCCAATGTAGGTCGTCTTATTTGTGTTCTGGGAGAACTACGGCATGGAGACAGCGTAACTACAAATATTTATCAGGATCTCGAACATGTTTGGATCGAAAATCAAACATTTTACGGTGGACTTGGGTACGTTGCTTTGCCTCCAACGGGGGTGCAGGAATGAAGAACCGTAACAAAACTACCGTGTTGTATGTAGCTGCCGTGGCTGTAACTGTGCTTGGGTTTTCATATGCTGCGGTGCCTTTGTACAGGTTGTACTGTCAGGTAAGCATATCTACTTACAGATAGATTGAGGGCCTGTTTACATGTATTGTTTTCGATATGCAAAACAGTCACAAGGGGTGTAAAGCATGCTCTCTTCTCTAGCAACAAAGGTCGAAATAAGTACATAAAAAAATGACAGCACTGAGCATCAACAATGCACCATATTTTTTTTCATGCGTGCGTGGGTGGTACCTACGATTTCCAACAATCTGATTGGTTCCAATGCAGTTGGCTTTTTCCTCAGGTGACTCGATCTAACTTTGACAGACATGGTATTGGGTCCTCATGAATCCCCTTAGTGATGATGTCATAACGATGACATCATTGGTCACATGGCTTTAAAGGCTACACAGTACAGGCTATCACAACAGCAATAATAACTTAACATGTTTACACCTCAAGACACGAAAATACACTTGATATCTAAGAGTTTGCCAATCTCTGACCACAGTCATGGTAACCAGTGCACACTTTAAATTAATTGGAGTTTGAACAATGATTCACCTCAAGTCAAAAGACAATAGAGAAAAAATAAGTATGACATTTACCTGCTTAGGGTTGGGCCATATAGAGAAAAACTGTGCCCTCAGCCTTAAAAGTACGAATCTCGGCCTGTGGCCTGTAGCCTCTGTCTGCATTTGAAGACCTCAGGCACAGTTCTCTATACGGACCTCTTGGCCAGTAATAATTTTTTGCCATCATCTTATACTAATGCCACTGATTGCAGTACTAGCTCTAGTATGATCTTACTGAGAACCTTGTTTTTTACAACAATTTTCAGGCATCTGGTTTGGGTGGGACAGTTAAACAGGTTGAAGCAGGAGAGAAGATTGAGAGCATGGAGAGAAAACCAGAGAGAGTACTTAAGATAAGGTTTAATGCCGACACTAGTTCTACCATGCAGTGGCACTTTAAACCTCAACAGACAGAAGTTAGGGTAAGAGAGATAATTATGTTATTAACTGACTGGGAGGTCCATCTAGAGAAACACTTTGTCCAAGGCCTTGAGTACACTCGGAACGAGGCTGCAGGCTGAGGGCCATTTTCATGACCGAGGGTAAAGTTTTTCTTTATACAGACCTTAAAGTGCATATATATGAAGAGAAAATTAAGTTGATTAGATGACCTATGATGTCATATTGTTTGCATAGCCTGGAGACAAATCACAAAATGATGAATACATGTATCTCTTCAAATATTTAATAACAATTTAATACTGAAACTTTGCACAATTATGGTGTTGCCATGGAAATTCATGGCCCCACATACTTTTCACCTTGAACATAAAATTGCAATTTCTTTCCTTGTTACAAAAAATAAGTTGCTTAAACTACTCACATACAATGCCTACATTGTTCCAAATCTTATTTTGGACCCACACCAAACAAATTATGTTTGACAAAGGAGAAATTGGGGAAGTTTGTGTTATTTGTAGTGGAAGCCTGGGGCCAGAGTGTTTCCATGGCAACATAATTTGCACAGTGATATGTACATGTATTTTCCATAGTACCACATATATGCAAAGTTTCAATAGTTTTTATCCAGTATTTGTAGAGATATTCTTCATTTTGTGATTGTCTCCAAGGCTGTGCAAACAATATGACATCACAGGCCATCTCATTTGCATATTACAAAAACCTGAATATCTCTGAAACAAGATGATATGTTGACAAACGGAAAATGTCATTATTCCTCGTTTTGAAAGCATTTTAACATTAGCTCAACTTAATTTTTGCTTCATAATGCACTTTAACTAATGCAGGTAAACAGTGTTTATATTTTTTCTTGTGATTTTTATTTTATTTTATAATCTTTTGTTAATTCTGGCATGGTGCACGCTTGTACAAAAGCAATACATTTGTCAATCTTGAGAATGAAGCTCTGACTGTTTGTGATGCTTTCCCCCTTTTTCTTAGGCTTTCATCATTTACAATGTATTACTAAAATATATTGCAACATCAAAAACATTACACAGATCTGTGATGTCATCATTTATAGCTTGGTGAATAACAAATAGAGGATATTACATGGCCGCGTGGAGATACGGATTTTATCTTCGAGTGTTGATGACATATCTTACGAGTGAGCGGTTTGATATATAATTATGGATGAAATACCAGTTTCAATCTCTTGCTAAAAAGGCTAGAAATCTTTGAAAGCAAGTCATATTTTCAAAAGTGATATCTTTCCGTGTGAAGATATCACTTTTTAGAAAGAAATATACACTGGTATTTCATCGAAAATTATATATTGAAATAAAATATCACATGGCAGCTTGGAGATATGGTTGTTTATTTATCATAATAAATACTCATTTGTTGGCAGCACTCACTCATGTACATGTACATGCATGTATTGCAGCATTCACCACTTGAAGATAAAAAAAGTGTATTCACATGAGCATGTAAGATCCTCCATGTCCATGCATGTACAATGTATGGTGTTTCTGTACATATGTAAGTTCATGTAACATAGATTGAGCCAGAAGGGATAATTTGGTCCAATTTGACCCTTTTGCTATTTAATTACCTTTGGAAGCAGGACAAAGCAGGATAAATTGACTGTCATTATATTTTTTCAAGGGACAAATGTGTTTTTAAAGTGGGAATGGTGCAGCCTAGCTGGCTTGTTCCCTGATGTAAGTCATTGTCTAAGAGAGAGAAAATTGATTTCATACAATGTATTTCTATCATTTTTATTCAGCTTGTTCCTGGTGAGACAGCACTCGCTTTTTACACTGCAACAAATCCTACAGATACTCCAATAACTGGAATATCAACCTATAATGTTATTCCATTTGATGCTGGGCAGTACTTCAACAAAATACAGGTATGTAGTGGGAGCAAGAAAGGAAGAGTCAATGTTATTTCCATCCAACTTCTGGAAGACAATAATGGAGCAGCTACATACATGTATGACTTCCTTTTCCCATTTCTTTGACTATTTCATACACAAGCCTAAGTAATGTTGTTTCCTAATAATATAAAGGAAAGGCTGATCGATATACATGACTGTATTCTCTTCACAGTTCTTTGATTGTGTAATCATGGCTCTCTCGTACCAGTGGTAATTTCGTTTCAGGGACTAAGATTTAAGAAGAGGTACCTATTACATGAAATTTTGGCAATTTGGAAAATAACTGCTAAATTAATATGCACCAAAATTAAGTGTCACTATGTACTCCATACAATTGAAATACCGCCATCTGGTCATTTTGCGCAATCACGCTGTTCAACGGCCAAACCCACATGTACCTGGGCAGCAGTATCACACATTGAATTTTGTGCACATTTCAGCTAGACAACTGGAATGAATTTTTCACTAGCATTAAATTTTGTAGCCTGAATTTCAGCCGTCTCCTCTGGTTCGTTCCTCCCGAGAGAGACGTATGAATCCAATAGCCGATAATGTCGTCCAGTGACGTCAAGGCGGATTAACAATTTAATTTATGCAAATAAAACTGTCACGGCGGTAGAAAGAGTTCGTGTGTCACAAAAACAAAGCCATCACTCGCCTTGAGAAATTATGTGAGATCAAGCCGGCCAAAATAAAACCCTTACCTATATATCTATATCTATATATACAGTCAATCCCAAAAAGGTTGTCCAGCAGAACATAATATAATACTTTAATATCCATTGTTTTGGCCTATTGTTTTGGGCTAGACAATAGCCCAAAACAATGGATATTAGAGTATTATATTATATTCTGCTAGACAACCTTTTTGGGATTGACTGTACCTATATATATATATCCATCCCATTTGCTTCTCAAGTGCCTCTTATGTTGTGAAAACCTTTTCGAAGCAACAAATCGTTATATTATATTTGGAGGCAAAGTCTTTGTCTTTCCGTTGATCTTTGTACATGTCTCGCGATCTGCCGTTCGAATCGACACAGCTACGAGATATTACCTGTGTAAATGATGCAACAGAAAAGTAGAAAAGCATGAAAGGATAATGGAGAATTTCCGAAGAAACAGTTCCTTGAAGCATACCTGCCAACCCCCGGAGTTCTAAAATCTGGAGAATGTCGGTTGAGGCTTTGTTATGACGTAATGATTTCCGAATTTTTCCGAAGATACCCCGATTGTGTTCCGAAGACTTTCCGAAAGCTCTCGGAAAAATTAGTTTCAAGCTTTTTTGACCCTCCGAGCCTGAAATATGGCGAACTCAATCCATAAAATGGCTAAAAACCGGGAGATTTGAGACTCTATGCGGGAGACCGGAGATCGGGCTCAAAATCTTGAGATTCCCGCCTAATGCGGGAGAGTTGGCAGGTATGTTGAAGAGAGTAGCGACATTCTTTACCACTGCGAGTGTGAACAAATATTCGGATTATCAACAACCCCGCGAACGCGACGCGATAAAATGTACATGTTTACAGGACAGTCGGCCGGTTATTGTGCAGGACACTTTCAATCCATTTCCAGGTGTTTTCCTTACGAATTCAAGGTCTTTGCCAAAGACAATCGCTCCACTGAAAGTCAACGATCAACAAATTATGTCCAAAGTGAATCCTGCCTTCTTCTCGGCTGATAATTATGATAATGATGCGAAATTATAGAATATGAACCAGGTTTTCTGGTAGTGACGTCACTGGACGGCATTACAGACGTCTCTCTCGGGAGGAACGAACCAGAGGAGACGGCTGAAATTCAGGCTATAAATTTTGAATTCCCATGTGGAATTGCTGATTCCACGTATATAAAGAAGTGTGGAATCCAAGACTGAAATAAATTGGCCAAAGTTTCAGTTCGTGAAATCACGAAAATTAAGTGACTAAAGTTCCAAAATTTACGCAAAATCACTAAATTAACCTGTTGCCAAAATTTCATGTAATAAGTTATTTAAGATCAAGCCAAAAATGTATTATCATAAGTGCAGTTGTAAAATAATGTACCTAGTCTCCAACAAATTACCTCTCTTTTGACAGTGCTTTTGTTTTGAGGAACAAAGACTCAACCCCCATGAACAAGTCGACATGCCAGTGTTTTTCTACATTGACCCAGAGTTCACTGAAGACCCAGCCATGGCTAAAGTGGATATTATAACCCTGTCTTACACATTCTTTGAGGCAAAAGAAGCCGAGAAGCTTGGCTTATGACATCACAAATTATAGTGTAGATGTGCACAATGCACAAAAGAGAAGAGGGGCTAGTTAACATCTGTTAATACTGCTACACGTACAGGAAGAGGCAGTTCATTTTGTAATTGTTTAAAATAATATTTTAGCTAAATAAATATGTCAAATCGTGTGCATAAGACTTTTTAATCTGCATATCCTTTTTGCTGCGAGCGAAGCGAGAGCAATATATTCGCGACGTCTTTTACGGGTTGCCTGTGTTATCAGCGTCAGATACCAGAATTTTTTTCGATTCGATTTGACTTGTCCGCGAACACGTGATCCGCAAACGCGAAAACTGAGGGCAATTTTACCCTGAAGGCAAAGCGCGGATCACCCCGAGCCTTCGACGTTTCCTCGACGTTTGGTTGTTGTGGTTGAAAAACTACGACTTTTTCACTAGTTTCGTTTCTCCTTCAAAAGGTAAGTTGCTGCTGCTTGTTTTTTTTTAGCGATACGAAAGAAATGTTTGAAGTTTCTTTTCAGAGCATCGGAGAGCTGAGTACTGCTCCAGTTGCGAAGGAATTACAGTCCGAATTTTGGCGTGTTTATGGTCTCAGGTGCGATGAGTTGTCGATCAATTTGGCTTTGTCGAACGAGCAGGCAGAGCATAGCGTGCAGAAAAACAGGTCCCACATGGAATAGATGGTGTGTACATAATAAGAGAGCAGATGTACTTTGTCGTTTCACCCCTCCCTGGATAGGGGAAGTCAGTGATCGGGTGTGAAGCTTCCCTCACTAGCTTAGCTAGTATTCTGTACCTGATACAGAATACTACTAGAGCTATAATGGACCATGGGGTCTTTATCGCAGACCATGGTGTCTGTATCACGGACCATGGTGTCTGTATCACGGACCATGGGATCTTTATATCGATACAGAACCTGATGTTTTATTAATCAGGTTTGTACGTGGGTATACAGAGGCGATCATGTGGTGTCATTCAGCACATGGGATTGGCTAGTACCCTTATGAATTATTAATGAATTTTACAAGTACTATTTCAAACACGAATTGAAGTGTTTTATCAGGGTTCCAAATATTGAGAAAAAAAACATGAAACCCGAGAGAAATATTTGGAAACCCCTGATGAAACACGAACAATGAGTGTTTTTTAATGATTTCTCATGCGAATGGCTAAACCGAATATTTACATACGCTTCTTTTCAAACATCATTAGCATGACGTATTGTTTAGGGTTTGATTGTCGTATATAATTATTCCATAGATGGCTTATTATCCTTTTTTTGCTGGCAGTGATTTCAAGAACTATGTCAAACACGAATTGGAGTCTTTCATCAGGGGTTCCAAATATTGAGAAAACAAATGAAACCCGAGAGGCGTAGCCTCGAGGGTTTTATTGTTTTCGAAATATTTGGAATCCCCTGATGAAAGACGAACAATGAGTGTTTGACATGTCTTCTCATGCGAATGCAAAATCGACAATTTACATACGTTTCTTTTCAAACTTCATTAGCAAGTATTGTTTACCATTTGACTGTTGTATCTAATTATTCAATAGATGGCTTATTATTCTCTTTTGATGGCAGTGATTTCAACTAGCGTACTAGTAGAGTAGTGGACAAGAGTTAGTACAAGCAGTCGGAAGGGTCGTGGTTCGAACTCCAGTGGAGGCAGACTTTTTCTTTCTATGTCATTCTTTATTTCTTTACTTCTTCGCTCCTTACTTGTAGTTTATCAGTATGTAATTAGTTAGTGGTTCATGAATATGATGATTAAGAAATATTGATCACTAGTGTTGGAAACATGATCAAACACAAGGGTTTCACCCGGTATCAAGACCCATGCATGTGACCAAATACTGTTCCTCCATTGGATGGCTATCTCATGAATTATTAATGAGTTTGAGAAATAACGTTCTCAGTAGTGTAGTGGCCAAAAGTTAGTACAAGCAGTAGGAAGGGTCCAGTGGAGGCACACTTTCTTTCTCTGTCGTTCTTTACTTCTTACTTTATCATTATATAAGTTGTTTATAGTGGTTCATGAATGTGTAGATTAATAACACTTTTTCATCACTGGTGATGAAAATCTGTACCAAACACTGTACCACCTGACCAGATTAGAGATTGTGGTTGGCCAATCTACTTCAATCTCAAACGTTCATTATCAGTTTTCTAGTTTTATTTTGCAAAACATTGCACATCCGTACCAAAATTAGAAACATGGGTGATTGCCTCAGTTTTCCTTTAGTTTCAGTGGGAATACTCCCATACAAACTGATTGGGGTCGGGATTTTAGCCTTCTGGGTCTGAGATGGGGTCCAATTTTTGCTCTTTTTGTTCTGAGATGGGTATACTTTCCCTGAATTTTCGGAAGGCCAACGGGGTAGGGATTTTGAGCTACCAGCGGACCACCCCACGTAAAACATATTCAAGGCTGGACATGAGGGGGTGAAAAGCATCCACTCTTGCTGCCCTCGGGCACGACTAGCCCTGCGCTCCCGGGTGAAAAATATCCAAACTGACCTGGCTTCATCATAACCTTCAACGTATTTCTATCTGTACATTCTTCTCTTATTTCTCAAACCCGCTTCTTCCATGTGGGATACTTAAAACCATATACGCATGACCTTCTCCCTCGGCTTGCGGGGAAATTTAATCACAAATTTCCCGAATTGTCATGGTATTACTTATAATTGTATTAATTGGTTGGACCAACGAACGAAGTACAAGTAGCTATAGCGGATCACCTTAGATGGGATTTAATCTGTAAAATTATACGAATACTAAAGATACAAGTTTGATTAATATACGATTTCGGAAATTTTATTAAAGTCGATATTTCGGTTGAGAGGGAAACTCTGAACACAAACGTCTCCCACATGTGTTAGACGATTGTACCTCTGGTATATATATAAACAGGAGACGACTAACACAGAGTGACGAAGAGGAAACCGGCGATGTAGTCCTTGAAGCCAGAGTGAGCTCGGAGAAATATCGACTGAACGAGACAGATGCAAAGATCATTACAATTGGCCGGTAACAAAACGAGCAGGGGACTGGGACCGAGTTTATCATAATTACTCTAATTCTAAAATAAAGTTCATCACATGATAGAACATGTTGAAATTAGCATGTGTGCCAAGTTTGATGTGATTCATGTGAATCTTGTGTGAATTATAAGCAATTTAAATTTCTTTGTCCCTCCAAAATTTTACAATGAATCTGGTTTGGAGGGACAACGTTAAAAAATAAGAGTTTGTATGGGAAAATAGACATATTTGATGCCTTCTAGCATCGTCAATTTTGAGCCAAAGTTCACCAAACTTTCCAGGCTAGCTAAGTTTGATCTGTTCTTTTGGAAAATAATGCTAACTTTGACTAGTTATTAATTGAATTAGTTTTAATGACTCGGTTCCAGTCTCCCGCTCGTTTTGTTACCGGCTAATATTGATTTGCTAACACCATAGCGAGTAAACGAGCATTTGACACAAATCCCAACCATCCCTTTGATTCGTTTTGCATCCACAAGTTAAACTCCCTTTCAAGCTGTGTCATGGTGAGTGACACGCCTTAATGTTCCGGGCTGGAACAAAATTATGTTCAGTAGTTTTCATATAAACTGACGACCCTAACACACGTGTGGGATGGGTGAAATCAGTAAATGTGCAAAAATGATTAACAAACTGTGGGTAAATCTAGTCTTCAAGGAAAATATTGCATATCCTTTCGATCAAGCATTAATGAAGGGGAATTTAACTGTTTGAAGCCAAATAACAGCCACCAATCGATGACAGCGCCTACAAGTTAGAACCATATGCCGAGAAGTGTTATACTCTAAAAATCTGGACTTTGTGCTCCTAATTTCTTGAGACGTACATTTTATCACTTTCTATTTTATTTAGCTGTAAATTCTTCAAGGGATCCAGCCCAAGTGACTTTTGATCAAATTCTAAATTCTCCCTTAGAAAACAACAAATATAAAGGAGAATTAAGAATAAAAATGTTGTAAAGTTTATTTTGCACTGTTTACACAGATACACAATTATACTAAATTTTCAAAAAGAAAAAGAAAATAAGAAAGAAAGACTGAATTTTTAAAGTGTTCGTGTGCAGTGATCAAAGGAGCAAAAGCTTTCGAGTTGATTACTGCCTACGTTTGTTTATACACACCGAATTCTTGATTGACCTGAAAAAGTATGGTCAGTTCACTTGCTATGTTTGACTTCCTAAAAGAACGGTTTTATATGTCAAATTTTCTATGCCGTTTGTGAAGTCTCTCGTCCAAACACCTATGGCTCTGTTCCCTCAACTCACCCCCAAAAGACTACAATGAGATCTACCTCAACACTACTACTGTGTGGATGCCGCCTGGTTCAGAAATCTTCCTTGGCCATCTTATTAATCTGTCTGTCTAACGATGCCGTATCTCCAAACCCTGGCCCATCTACTAACGGATCATCAGTTGCTGACTTTCCTACTTCGCGCGGTCTTAAAGTCGGTCATCTGAACGTCCGAAGTGTCATCAACAAGATGGATTCTGTGCGACCTTTATTGAAAGAGAAGCCCTTTGACGTACTCACAATGTCTGAAACGTGGCTTTACCCGAACATTCTTGATAACGAAATTTATGTCCCTGGTTATACAGTTACCAGACAGGATAGGAATGGAAAACCTGGTGGAGGTACGCTCGCTTTTGTTAGAGATGGCATTCCCTATCGATCAAGAAGTGACTTACAGAACACTAACATTGAGTCATGCGTAGTTGAGATTACTCGTCCTAAAGCAAAGAAACTCATTATATTCACAATATACAGAGCCCCAGACCAAATACTGGACGGTTTTCTTAATGATCTCAACACCGCTTTATCATTACTCCCATCACAAGCTGAGATAATATTACTTGGTGATTTCAATGTTAATTTGTTGACTTCAAATACTGACTCGTCAAGGCCATTGAAACAGAAGCTCGTTAGACACAAATCAACATAACTTAGTACAGCTTATTGACAAGCCTACGAGAATCTCCGAGAACTCATCCACTGCAATTGACCTGTTGTTCGTTAACAACAATCATCGCATAGTCGATTCTGGAGTTATTCACATAGATTTGAGTGATCACTCACTCATTTACTGTGTCATCAAAGCGGGTGTTCCTCGGGCCCCTTGCAGAGTTATAGAGTATCGATCGTACAAGCACTACTCAAGGGATTCCTTCCTGACTGAACTCAGAGACATATGTTGGAATGTCGTCGACGAGCAATTGGACACCAATAGTGCAGTTGAAACTTGGAACCAACTATTTACGGATACAGCCAATCGACATGCTCCAATTAAAAAATCTAGAATCAAGGGTATACACGTGCCCTGGATGAATTCAGAGTCATGCAACGCCATGCAAGACCGAGATTACCACCACCGGAAGGCCATTAAATCAAGATCGTCATTCCATTGGTCCATGTACAAAAAGATAAAATCCTACGTAAACAACCTGGTCAAAAAATGCAAAGCTGATTACTATTTAAACCTTATTACTAGGAACAGGGGAAATAGCGGTGAACTATGGAAAACACTGAACGAAATTACTTCGCGAAAGACATCCTCAATCCCTTCATGTATCGAAGTCGATGGCGTACCACATACTGACTCAAAGTCGATTGCTGAAGTTTTAAATAATCATTTTTCAACAGTAGGAACTAAATTGGCTGCTAAAATAAAAGCAAGCCTTGATTTTTTCTATCCACGACCCCCTTCTGGTGAATCCATCGCTAGGTCTCGAAACTTTGTCTTCATTCCAGTTGAAGAAAATTTTGTGCATAGACAACTAAAAATGCTCAAGACAAATAAATCAATTGGCCTTGATCGCATTAGCGCCAGACTGCTGAAAGACTCTGCAAGCGTCATAACTCCTGCTTCGACCAAGATATTCAATCGCTCACTTGAGTCTTCTACATTCCCTTCTATCTGGAAATTTGGTAAAGTTACAGCTCTCTTCAAATCTGGTGATCGAAGCAACGCCAACAATTACAGGCCGATTACAATCCTCCCGACAGTTAGTAAGATCCTTGAGAAGGCAGTCCATGCACAAGTATATAATTACCTTATGGAAGAAAAGATCCTTACACCCAGGCAGTTTGGCTTCAGACCTAAACTCTCAACAGAGATCGCTCTTACTCATTTCACCGATACTATCCTTGGGAATATGGACAGTGGTCTAGTAACGGGTGCTGCTTTCCTGGACTTGTCAAAAGCGTTTGACACTGTTGACCACACTATTCTCTTCAATAAACTAGTAACAGCTGGCTTTTCTGACACAAGTGTGAACTGGTTCAAGTCCTATCTATCTAACAGAAGCCAAATCACTAACTTGGCAAATGTCTCTTCCTATCCCAAGAAAGTTCCTGTCGGAGTTCCTCAAGGAAGCGTCTTAGGACCACTACTATTCCTTGTTTATGTAAATAACTTACCCTCATGTGTTAATTACTGCGAGGCGTCCCTCTACGCTGATGATACAGTAATTTACTGCTCTTCGACTAATGCCCAGGAACTTAAAGATAAATTGAACGCTGATCTTCTGTCCATATGTCAATGGTTTAACAGCAATCTCTTGACACTGAATACATCTAAATGCAAGTTCATAATTTATGGCAGCGCACGCAAGCTCAAGGATTTCAGAGAGGTTTCACTAACCATAAATGGCCCTGCTCTTGACCGAACTGACTCTTTTAAATATTTAGGAGTGACGGTCAGTCAGAACATGAGTTGGTCAGAACACGTGGATAGAGTCAGTAATAAAGTCAATCAACGTCTTGGCATCATCCGCCGGGTAAAGCACTTGCTGCCCTTGCATGCGCGGCTAACTCTCTATAAATCTCTTGTTCTTCCCTTACTTGACTATGCCGATATCGTCTGGGGAGATAAGAATAATACCGTCCTCATGGATCACCTTCAAGTTCTTCAGAATAATGCTGCTCGACTAATGCTCGACTTTCCCTCAAGCTCTTCTGCATCTCAAGTACTCGAACTATTAAACTGGAAACCACTGTACCTTCGACGGCGCTATCATCGCTGTATTACTATCTTCAAATGCTTAAATAGCATGGTGGACTTCAACTTTAAATTAAAGAAGAATCACGACTTTCATACATATAATACACGCCGTCAGCACAATCTACATTTGCCATTCGCACGTAGGAATTGGGGACAACAGAAGTTTACCTACCATGCACTATTAGACTGGAACTCTTTAGACTCTGAAGTTATACAATCAACTACATTATCAATTTTTAAATCTTACTGGAACATAACTTAATTTCATAATAATCCTTGTTCTATTTCTATTTTATTTCAACCATTTATCTTTTCTGTTTTCCATATATTAGTGAAATATATATTTTTAATACAGGACCTCCCTGAAAATCACAAATTGTGAGTGGAGCTTTCCTGTCAAAATATTATTATTATTATTATTATTATTATATTATTATAACGATTTTTTGCAGATATTAATAGAGCTATAATGTTTAATATCAACGTCAACTGTATCCCAAATTTTGAGGTTATTATCAAGGAATGTGATTTTCGTAGATTAACTGATAGTTTGTAAACAGCACAGTAATGGAGAATTAATTTAAACTCTTACAGTAAAGTAAAGCAATTTTATTTGGCGTCCGGCGGTAAACTAGAGGCCGACGTGGGGGTTTGAACCCGCGACCTCCCGCACGACAGACCGGAGCTTTAACCACTGAGCTAACCGGGAGGCGGTCTTACATTCATTACTGTTTCTAAATGTGTTATGCGATAAAGGGGCTATGTCAAGGTACTGCGCATGTATCGAGTAATCGCTCGTTTATTGGCTGTTAATTGGATACAAATAGTTTAAAACTTCCCTTCCTCAATGCTTGATTGAAAGGATTTTCAATATTTTCCCTGGAGACTGTTTATATACACTGTTTGTTAGTCATTTTTGCATATTTGCTTTGATTTTAAGCATCCCACATGCCCGGAGAAACGAATGTAAAGTCTTACCGTGACACAGCCCCTTTAAGTAATGAGCAGAATCCACCGTTCTGCGGCAATGAACCTCCCTTACATAGGATTCTCGTGTGTTGTAGAATATAGATACACTGGGCGATAGGGATGAATATTATGAAATAAAGTTTGTAGAAAGTGCTTGTTTCGTTCCATTTTAATGAGAAAATCCTTTTCCAACCAATGGGAATTGCCGAACACAAAAGCTACGAAACTGGCATGGGTGATAAGGTGCCTCACATACGTTTTCCTTTATAAACGACACATGGAATCACCATGTAAATTATTTCATCAAACTTTAATAAAATCAGAGAAAATGATACTTCTCTTACTTTTTAGACAATTTTTTAAAGTTTACAGTACCCGCACGTCATTTCAAGCATACTTGATTCAGTATGTCTCATTTTTACGTATTGTTTTCTATGATTATTATTGTTATTATTATTAGTAATTAATGAACCTTGACAATGGATTTAATTTCCCAAATTCCAAATATTTTTAGATTCAAATTCATGTTTAAATCATTCTTTATTCATACTGATGTATTGACCACTAAGGTATCTATGGAAAGGTATCGTCGTTTTAGTGTTCCATTGTTGTTTTATTCGATTGCTGTTAATGAGCTACATTGTACTAAACTTTAACACTTTTTTAATTTTTTATTTTTTCTCGAAATAAACAAGCACCCACAGTATGACCAATGCCTCTATTCAAATGCCTCTATTCAAATTGTAATTATTCGATAAAGGAACTTCTACTGGCTCGAGTATTTTCTGAATCAATCTAATAATTTATTTCGAGACATATTCTGTGAAATCAACCAAATAAGGATGGCTGGCAACACTTGGTCTGACCAATTGACCAAATGCCCCAGGCCCTTGAGGAGTCTTGCCCACTATTGGTGGAGAGGTATTGGGTACTAAGGTCTCTGTGGTAGCCTTGCTGCGCAGGCGCTTTATTTGCCGTAGCCTTTCAAGCCAGTTGCAGCCATAAGCATCAGTTGTTCTCTTTAGGCCTTCGCGAAGAACAGATGCCATCTGGTATAAAAAGAAGGTCATTATAGTTCGGTTTCATTATTTGATATGGAACATAAGAAATGTAGTGTGAGCCCCCTAGATAAGCTTTTATTTGCTTTTGGGGCAAACACGTACGAAATATGTTTAAATGATAAAAAGGGGGAAAAAGAAATGTAAATGCAAGAATAAAGTATTTCAACTCATTTGTAAGTATATAACGGCACAGCAATTGATCCGGATGCATGGATGCATGTCCTACAGCTACTTTTCGAGTTAACTATCGGTACTTGTACTTTGATAGCTATCGTAACATAACGACAGCAAAATAATGTGGATGTTAAGGGGTGGAGGAGAGGGTTCCGACCTTAAAGTGCCTATGAAGTGAACAAATCGACCCCGTTTTTATTTTATCGTGTTAAACGTAATACGTTTCACGTCATTGGACGTTATGCGAGTACACTATGGATATGGCGAGGGTTCTTAATCCCAAGCTTTCTCATATCTGATGTAAGGAAACGTCTGCACGTTAGGTTGGTTCCGTAACTAATTTATGTCGAGAACTTCATCTACAGGAGCCACGACTGCCATGTTTGTATTCCATTCTCGTTCCCAAATTTAATTTAGTCTTTAATATCCCTACAGTAATGTCCATACCTCGACCCCCTCCCTAAACGTCCAGTGGACGTTAAAGCGGGGGACAAAGAATATGCCGACGGTCCCTAATACATTAAAATAGACGAGACGTAACTTACATTGATGTGTATGGCGAGCCGTCGTACAAGCATGGCCAAGTTGTTGTCCGAGATAACACGTGGTCCGGTGTCTACAAACATGTTTTTAAGTTCCTCCTTGAAGCGTACTGTAACCACATTACTATCGTTATCAAGAGGCTTGATGACCAATTCAGCGAAGTTGAATTGTCCCTGCAATAACGGAATGAAGACATATTGCATTATCCACCTTCTAGCATGCAGAAAGCACCAGCACTAGTTCTCAATTTGAAACTTAACTTAGCCAATGGGCTTCTTTTGATATATGCTTCACTTATCACGCACAAAGCTTTCAATAGGAGGCTCAGATACACATTTAATTTATTCCGTTCTCCGAGAAAAGAATATATTTATCTATCTTCCATTACTTGACTCCATCAATAAATGATGATTCTTTCAAGTTTTTCAGCGGTCATAGGAAATAAATATGAAAATAATTAATTAATTGGTTCAAAAGAAAATAGTTGGTCAAGTTTCAATTTAAAGGAAGACGTAGTATTAGCTTGTATTACATCGGAGGGCAGCGTATTCCATGCTCGTATTGTTCTTGGGAAGAAAGAGAATTTGATAGTCCGTCACTGAAGAAGGAACTCTGTACGAGTATTCGTTTATGTGGCGGCTTGAACGACCCATAGGCGTTAAATACTTCTTGCATTCAAATTCGACTAGGCCATGATGTGTATTACAAAGCATGATTAGCCTGTTCTTGTCTCTTCTTGTTTCAAGTGATAGATATATAGATATTTAATTTGTCCCTGAGCCTTATTTGGAAACCTTTGCGCGCGACAAGTGAAGCATATATCGAAAGTCAATTCGACCGAGGAATCCGTAGCTCGAATATTAGACGCGTAATACTAAATAAAGTATTGATAATTCAAAGATATGAGGCACGGATATATTCATGCAGAGAATTTCCCTTTAATATTTCTCCCTCCAGCAAGCCGTCAAGAGAAAGCTATTGTACAGAGTGTACACACTCTTTAAAATTCTAGGTAATGGTTCTAGAAATATGGCAATACTTCAATACTAAAAAACAACTACTGAAACTTAGTCTTCACGTCTGCCAGAGACAACCTCGTCCCCAGTGTCTCCTCGGTCAGATTCACACGGCGGTCATGTTTAATACCAGTAGAATGGGAAATTTATTATTTCTAGACAACATAAAAACAAATTTCCGGTGTTTTCTTGGTGTAGCAAGACACCACTAGAGACCTGCACAACGGGATAAAGTTTTGCATTCAAAAAGTCACTAGTCGTTGTCCTGGGACTTAGAAATTGTAATGCAAAACTTTGTCCCGTTAATTGCCTGTGTTATGGGTGGTTATTCCACAGATAATGGACTTATTTTCCAAACTAAATTATATGAATCTGCCGATCTCAAGTGGTGTTACAGCTGACCAGATTAAGGGTGCGTTTACCAATTTCGTCGCTAAGCAGCGACGTTGCTATGAAGGGTCGGCGCGCGAGCGCTCATGCAAATGGCGGGAAAACCTACTTCCGGTTTAGTGGAAAAGAAACGCGCGCCCTTCGCGGTTTTGTTTACATTTTGTAAAAGTTACAATAAAGTGGTTTTTTTTGCTACTTCAACCCGGGTTGTTTTACTTTCCATGCTTCAGGTTTACTTTATAAAAATGCCGAAAAAGAGCGATAAAACCGAGAAAGCCATTCTAGCTGCGGAAGGCCGCTGGACGAGGGAAAATTCCAGGTCGGGTGTCAAGTGCAAACTAATTTTCTTTCGGATTTCGACAAAGAAAGTTTGGAAAGTGCTCGGAAAGAGCTTGTTGATAATGAGGGGAGCCAGAATGTGGCTACAAGTGTCTGTTCAAGTGAGCAGCTGGACGTGAGAGAAGTCTTCGAATAGTTTGGTTTTGAGCCACTTTCACAAGAAATTAGCGAAGAAAAATGCAGTGCCTACGATCCGAAAGAGAAATCAACTCCATTTTAATTGGTGAATAATGACCAAAACGTTTTCATACTGATTCCGATACTAGAGTGTTCTGATACCCTGGATACTATTTCTAACTATAAAGAAGCAATACAACCGATACAACGTAGGACGTAGATTGCCGTTCACGGTTGGTTGCTTGCTTAAACAATTCGTCAACTATTTCTAAGGCCGAAAATGTCTGTGAAAAATGCGGAAGTCAAACATAATACGGAAACGAACGATGGCAAGTTCCTAATAACTTGCGATGATTGCAATTGGGTCCGAACCATTCCTTTAGGGCGAACAAAGGCCTAGCTAGCTACTTGCCGAATTTTATTATTATTTCTTTTTGATCAATGGAGAATATTATAAGGATTACGAACATGTGCGAATATTTTCCCTTTTGTGAAAATCGAAACTGCCGGGCATATAGTAAATTTGAGACCGTTCCGGGCTGCCGGGCATATAGACACAGCGATGATATTACACATTATAGCAAGACATTCCTCTGGAATTGACATATTCAGCAGTGGTTTGATTGCTTTAGGATAGAAAACTGAATCAGATTTTGATGTAGCTTACCGTAAGTTGAATCGGGTTGTTTCTCCTCATCGCGACGTAAAGTATTAAAGTAAAGTAAGTGACTTTATTTAAGTGTCAATTGCAGCTGCTAATTGGGGAGACTAGTCCTACGATTTTTATACGTTCTTATCCGAGAAGACGTGAAGTATTATGTAAAGGCAGCACCTTCTACTCAGTTATTTTAAGATCCTGAGTGTTGGTCCGGCCGGGGTTTGAACCTGCGACCTCCCGCTCGACAGACCGGCGCTTATTACAACCGGGAGGCGGTTAGACGTGTGACAGATTATGGTGCAGATGGTCACAAATAGACTTTTTTGCGTGAATAAACCGCTGGAATTAGATGTCTGATGATGCAGCTCTGTTTCAATTTCACTGATTTCATTTCCTTGTCCAATGCCTTTTAAGAATTCTTTGTAATTTTCCATGTATGTCAAGAAAATTGCTTTGTAACCACCCAAACGCGGCCGCGCCCCGTGGGCCCTGGTAACAATATTATACTTCCGGTTTCACATAAAATGAAATTGACTTCGTGAAACAAAGAAAAGTCAATTCCTTTTCACATAATAAACAAAAAACAAATAAAAACGCGGAAGTTATGACTATCTAACTGTTAAAATTCCCGGAAAAAAAAATCTAAAACAATCAATTTCGGTATATCGTAAAACCCATGCTACACCTTTTGTGCGTAACCCAGACCAATGATATATGCTAATATGAAAGCACTATCCCAAAGAAATCATGAGTTGATTGAATTTTTCTGCCCATACGATGACGTCATCAAAATAAAAGGGTCTCCCAGGAGTACCTGAGTGATTTATTAATACTTTTACTCAATTTTTTGGAATTTTATGGCGTTTTAAATTCTACTTAGCAACGGCCCAAAACAATTGGTAAACGCACCCTTAAGACACTTACAAGAGATAGCACCTCTACCTTGATCGTTCCAAAAGAGACTTTCTCGTCCGAGTCGTTGTAGACGATGGTAACAAAGTCATTGCCAATGTGCATCTTCTTGGAATTACATCCGGGGTCTGCATCTCTGGTGGGCATTAGTGTAGCGACATGGAAGATGACTAGAGAAACATCATTACAATAGCATCGCATTACAAATGCACAGCAGTACAAATGCACAGCAGTACAAATGCACAGCAGTACAAATGCACAGCAGTACAAATGCACAGCAGTACAAATGCACAGCAGTACAAATGCACAGCAGTACAAATGCACAGCAGTACAAATGCACAGCAGTACAAATGCACAGCAGTACAAATGCACAGCAGTACAAATGCACAGCAGTACAAATGCACAGATGACGTCACAAGGTTGCGCACACACTATTTTGCTGGAAAAGTTCGCCAGAAATCCATAAGGACTTTTGAATTCACTAATTATTGTATAAAAGAAATGTACCAATTTGCCATGCGTCTGTCCTCTTATAGATAACGTCACAACGTGTCGAGAACGGCATTACGCACTTCTTTGCTCTCTTCAGGTTGTGACGTCATCTGTACATCTTAGAATACAGACCCATTACATCGCAAATAAAATATTCAAAGTTACCTAAATGAGAAGAACGCGACTGAAAGTTTGAGTTAAAGAATAGCGACGTCAAGGGCGACCATCGGGACGTGTTTCCTGTTGAAATATTGTGTTTATTTTTTCCTTCACAGAATTTCGTTCAGGCCAAACTAGAAAAACAGCGAGATTTAGTTCCTTACGTTCGTGTTCTCTTCCGAACAGCAAATATAGCATTTTCGCGTTGTGTTTTTGCAGACAACGGACGAAATATGTTCGACTGCATGCACTTTCACGTGCAGTTATTGTGTTTCGCAATAGACTACTGTTCCAGTCGTCACTCAAGATGTCAACGTCCTGATTGCTTCACAGTTCCTCTCATACATAAGCCCCTCCCTCTTAGTTACGGTTGCTATTAGTTCCTCCCTCCTTAGTTACTGTTGCTATTAGTTCCTCCCTCCTTAGTTACTATTGCTATTAGTTCCTCCCTCCTTAATTGCTGTTACCGTTAGCTCCTCCCTCCTTAGTTACTGTTGCTATTAACTCCTCCCTCCTTAGTTGCTGTTGCTATTAGCTCCTCCCTCCTTAGTTACTGTTGCTATTAGTTCCTCCCTCCTTAGTTACTGTTGCTATTAGTTCCTCCCTCCTTAGTTACTATTGCTATTAGTTCCTCCCTCCTTAATTGCTGTTACCGTTAGTTACTCCCTCCTTAGTTGCTGTTGCTATTAACTCCTCCCTCCTTAGTTGCTGTTGCTATTAGCTCCTCCCTCCTTAGTTACTGTTGCTATTAGTTCTTCCCTCATTAGTTACTGGTGCTATTAGTTCCTCCCTCCTTAGTTACTGTTGCTATTAGTTCCTCTCTCCTTAGTTACTGTTGCTATTAGTTCTTCCCTCATTAGTTACTGTTGCTATTAGTTCCTCCCTCCTTAGTTACTGTTGCTATTAGTTTCTCCCTCCTTAGTTACTGCTGGTATTAGTTCCTTCCTCCTTAGTTACTGTTGATATTAGTTCCTCCCTCCTTAGTTACTGTTGCTATGCCCTCCCCCATAGTTACTGTTGCTATTTCACACAAGCCGTAAACTTTAACCTGAGAAATTTCAAAAGAAACATGGTGGAAAATGCTGAGTTCGGCGACAGTCTATCGTAACATTTTGAATGATTTCGTTCCTTTCGCTGAATTTCTTAAATCTTTGTGCGTTTTCGTCTCCATCGAAAGAGTTTGTGGGGCAAGATGGCGGCGTAATTTTGCCGTAGGAACATTGCTGCATTCTGATTGGTCTGAATTTTATTTTTAATTGACAAGTGTGGACCTATGAATGCTACCACCTACTGACCCTGACATATGTCATCTTGCCAGCTGTACGCAAACTCTCCATCACCGCCTTCTCGGTCCAGGCCACCAAGGTATATCTCGGCAGGCGGGCAGTCCCGCAGACGTACAAGTCTCCCCAGTCCCCCGAGGAACTTCATGTAACGCGACGTGCCATAGACATTACGTAGGATAGCTGTCTCGTTATCATGCTGACCCGAACCAACGTATATCACGCCTATCTTGTGCGTGTCGTACGGAGGAATACGATCCAGGCATTTGATGGCACGGTCGATTACCTTCAGAGAACAGAATGAATAACACATGGCAGTTGTTAATAAGACAGAAGAAACGTTAGGTACGGACACCTTGTGCGCAACATTGCCGGCAATTGTTTTTAAAAGGGGTTGACACACGCTGCAACATTGTACGCAACAATTTCAGAGGCGAACACACGGAACAATTTCGCTGTTGCGCGCAATATTACAGCGTGTGTCCGCACCTGCACGTAAAAAAAAGCCAAACATATTCTATTTTCAATGTCGTCGTTGTCTGCGCAGAAAACAGGAAACAAATCCCGTACGGAATGTGTTATGTAAAGAAGACGGGGCACATTCGATTCTACAACAATTATGTTTTATTCCGATATCACAGCTCCATACACATTTCTCGATGGCTCACACTCTCTTAAAAACGCCTACCTTCCGGTATTACATGTGCTTTGTAATTCTATATTTGAACTTGTCAATCACATCCCCTAATTGAATCTACGTGTCCATGGAAGAATATATCACTGTGTACTATTATTAGTAGTAAGAAATGGTTGACATAACAAGGTAACAACAGCTTCCGTTAAAAGCCGCCTAAATGTATTTCCCACACCGTTTGTAACTACTGACCAGCTCACTGAAGTAAATCCAAGAGTTGTCTGGATGGCTTGTTATTTCAGTGGCCCTTCTTCGAAAAGTCATTATTTGATATGATATTTTTGTGCGAGGTGGTTTTCAGTAAGATGGGACAGATTGCAATATCTCTTTGGCAATCACATGAAATAGGACGTTTGCGTTAAGGCACTGATCAATTAAAGTGGCTATGTCATGGTACTGCGCATGTATCGAGTAATCGCTCGGTTGGTGGCTGTTAATTGGCTACCTAACTCCCCTCCCTCAATGCCTTGGAGACTAGATCTTTACACAGTTTGGTGGTCATGTCTGCATATTTCCTTTGATTGTAACCATCCCACATGTGCGCGAGGTTCATCAGTTCAAATAAAAATCGCTGAAAATAATTGTAAAATAATTTAAAGGTCTCTCACCATGACACAGCCTAGCCAGCCTACACTCGTCCCCAGGTTTTTTGTCTACGCGCGGCTGTATATTTTGACGTCCCCTCTTCGGTTTAGTCCCACGCTGAGAAGCCTGGCCAAAACCTTTTGAAAGCTTAATTGAGAGGTCTATGGCAGATTTTGAGAGGTCTATGGCAGATTTTGAGAGGTCTATGGCAGATTTTGAGAGGTCTATGGCAGATTATGAGAGGTCTATGGCAGATTTTGAGAGGTCTATGGCAGATTTTGAGAGGTCTATGGCAGATTTTGAGAGGTCTATGGCAGATTTTGAGAGGTCTATGGCAGATTTTGAGAGGTCTATGGCAGATTATGAGAGGTCTATGGCAGATTATGAGAGGTCTATGGCAGATTTTGAGAGGTCTATGGCAGATTTTGAGAGGTCTATGGCAGATTATGAGAGGTCTATGGCAGATTATGAGAGGTCTATGGCAGATTATGAGAGGTCTATGGCAGATTATGAGAGGTCTATGGCAGATTTTGAGAGGTCTATGGCAGATTTTGAGAGGTCTATGGCAGATTTTGAGAGGTCTATGGCAGATTATGAGAGGTCTATGGCAGATTATGAGAGGTCTATGGCAGATTATGAGAGGTCTATGGCAGATTATGAGAGGTCTATGGCAGATTTTGAGAGGTCTATGGCAGATTTTGAGAGGTCTATGGCAGATTATGAGAGGTCTATGGCAGATTATGAGAGGTCTATGGCAGATTTTGAGAGGTCTATGGCAGATTTTGAGAGGTCTATGGCAGATTTTGAGAGGTCTATGGCAGATTATGAGAGGTCTATGGCAGATTATGAGAGGTCTATGGCAGATTTTGAGAGGTCTATGGCAGATTATGAGAGGTCTATGGCAGATTTTGAGAGGTCTATGGCAGATTATGAGAGGTCTATGGCAGATTATGAGAGGTCTATGGCAGATTATGAGAGGTCTATGGCAGATTATGAGAGGTCTATGGCAGATTATGAGAGGTCTATGGCAGATTTTGAGAGGTCTATGGCAGATTTTGAGAGGTCTATGGCAGATTATGAGAGGTCTATGGCAGATTATGAGAGGTCTATGGCAGATTATGAGAGGTCTATGGCAGATTATGAGAGGTCTATGGCAGATTATGAGAGGTCTATGGCAGATTTTGAGAGGTCTATGGCAGATTTTGAGAGGTCTATGGCAGATTTTGAGAGGTCTATGGCAGATTTTGAGAGGTCTATGGCAGATTTTGGAGGTCTATGAAGTATACGTTTGAAACCTAAGTCGAAAAACATAAACCGACTCAAAAATACATATATTTCACTTTGCGAGAGTTAACCCAGAAGGTTTTGCCAGGCTTCTTCTATTTTGGAAAAAAAAACGGCACTTTGTGATTGCATGATGGGAAGACCGAGTAGAAGACTGGGGACGAGGCTAACACATCCCCTACTACAATAATCTTTTTAAACTCCTTTGAGAATACCAAGACAATAGCCTAGATAAGAACAAAAGAAACAGCGCAAGGAGGTAGTCTTGGTATTTATTGTATGTGACGTCATCATGCTAACGTCCTATTCGCTATGTGACGCATTCAACTCACTATGTCATTTCGGCACCAATAACAATGGAACACCCCCACCCCCAAGGGATTTCAACATGGCAAGATGCTTGTCTGGGGTCGGTTGTAACGTCTGACGTTTGCAGGGCTAAAGTTTATGAGTCCGGTCAAACTCTCTAATTTGACGTCAGATTAGCGGTTAGGCCCAGCGTTAAACAAGAAGTTCCAGTATAAAAGGGTAAGCCCCTCCTCTTTTCACGCATGGTGAACTCGAAATTTGAAATTCAAATTACAGAGGTGTGAAGAACGAAGGCGAGTGAATCAGCCTCCTGTTAAAATGCGAGATTTTGAGGGTTTAAAATCAAACAAGCCATCAAACAGTGAACAGAGGGAAGTATTGGAGAATTACCGCTGAATGTGACGACTACAGACGCATGTATACAGGGTTAGCCTCGTTCTTAAGTTAAACATTCATAAATACCAGCGAGAAGGTGGGCTATTCACAACTCTGCATATTGTTGTAGTTTCGCGTTTTGCACGTATTTATGAATGTTTAACTTAAGAACGAGGCTAACCCTGTATAAATGCGTCTGTAGTCATTGAATTCAGCGGTAATTTCGCAATACGGAACTGGACTATAGACCTTTATCGCGCAGCGGCCATCTTGAATAAAACCATTGTTTATGCCCGACCAGCCTCGTTCGGAAACGTGTTGAACCGAGGCTGGACGGGCATGAACAATGGTTTTATTCCAAGATGGCCGCCGCGTGTCAAAGGTCTATTGAAGATTTTAGGCGGTATTTCATTACTGTTTACGAATTCTATAGTCCTTACTATGAAATTGCAATTGTTTTAATGTGTTTGATTTGAATTTCGCGCGATAGGTAATCAGTAGGGAGCACTCAAGCGGAGCATCACGCAGATGTGCACTCAACAAAGGCTGAGTAACAACTGAAGATGTCAGTGGCCTGGCCATGGCCATTTTAAGTTCTATACCGGAACGTCCTGTTTAACCGGTTTATGCAACCGGCCCCTGATTGCTTTCTATTTCCTTCCGTTTGAGGTTTTCGCGAAAAGCGCTGAATTACTGTCCTACTAAATTATTGTCCTATTGACCTAACCCTAGCTAGGACAATTGACAGATAGTATGAAATTACAACACAATCCCTGCTCACCTCTCCTTCCGGTAATGGTACGGGCCGCTCTTGAGGTGAGCCTAGGAACGAGGCATGGTACAGCTGTAGGAACACAAAGCTAGGGTCCAGGGGATACCGATATGACTCCGCCGCAGACACCAATTTAGGAGGGTCTCTAATGGAGGGCACATCAGGTACATCTTTCGTGAAGGTGGCTGGTGTATCATAGTGCACTTGGGTACCGGTCCTGTGGAGCTTTTTCTTGCTGTTAGTTTCCAGAAGAGTGAAAGCAGAAGCTGGTGGGTGAAATACAGAACATATCGACAAGTGGAAGAAACTGAATAATTGTCATTATTATAGTCCCTTTTCAAAATCGCGTGACGTTTGGTAACTGCGGGCCAAATATAGTGAAGGCTCGTATTGGCCCGACATTTGGCTTCAACTGAAAAGGCCGAGGTGCGCTGAAAAGTTTTTCCCCCCAGCTGATTGGCTATTACTCAAATAGTCCCATTTTGATTGGCTCGCGCGTTAACAAAACCTTTTAAGTGTTGAATAAACCTGTGCAAACCTGTTCGTGAACCGTATACGTTCGCATTTTTGCACTCGTTTTATACCGTATTGCGATTTTTAAAGATCACGTGACATGGCTCGTACTTGAAGGACAGACGTTTCAACATGGCTATGAATTCGGCGACCAAGTGCTGTAGGATCAGTCATCTTGTCTTTTCATTACAACTGCTGCTTATTCGTACTTGCGACTCATATTGAAAACTTTGTCCTGAGGTTTCTTCCCTCGAGATAAGTTTCTTTAAACAAAGCTGTATTTTCGTGTTAGCTGTCGTATAATAAACAATTTATTACTGACACGAAAAGTTGTGTAATACGCCTGATAATTTTTACTCTTCAATTCAATTTTTCTCGCCTTTCAGGCTAATAACTCTTTATATAACATAGGAGGTAGTTTGAGCGCATTTATTTGGACGTCAAAAGTGGGTCTGCGACCAAAGCGATTACTCTAATTACTTTTCTAGCTAATTTAGGCACTTTCAGCCACAACTGCTTATCCGTGGTTTAGGACCGTCATTTAGTATCGTGATTTAGTACCCTTCACCTATCGCAAGTGTCTGCCGATACTAAAATATCTCGATCAGCGAGGGCATAAATCTCTGCGAAACTTCAACAAAATTATTTACGAACGAAACTCATATTTTGAACTGTTGTTATTTGTTGCACTATTACTTCAAAAAAGCTATTTCTGGTTTAATGAGAGTCTTCTCCTGTGCTCTAGTGCTAGAAGAGCAGATTTCGTATGAGTGGGCCAAACTACAGCACTGACTACAGCACGGTTACCGTACAGCATGCCGTGACGTTGAAATGGTTTCCCATTGTTTTTGTCCTGCTGATAATAATAATAATAATAATAATATAATAAATTATTGCTCACCTCTATATAGTGTTGGCGATGATAACTCGGGTGACGAAGAGCTCTTTTTCGCTGGTAAGAAGTACCCATCTCTTTCCCCTCTTTCTCTCAACGTGTGTGAACTCCGTATTGTTCGAGGTCCGTACGCAGACGAGCCTTGGTGTGACATCTCATTGCGAATCTGTTTCGGAGTACTCAAACTGAAGGACTTCTTCAATTTGGACTTTTTCGGGGACTGGGGACTCGATGTCACAGAGCGTGACTCACCAAGAACCCTCTTGAAGTACGAAGGACTCCTAGGTCTCTCCTCGACTTGTGATGTTACAGAAAGCGAGGTTGCGTGACTTCCAGTTGCGTGACCTCCAGTTACGTGACTTTGCTTCGCCTGTAAGTCACGCGCCTGCACAACTGATGTGAACTCTGCTGGAAGTGACTTGGGTCTTGGTGCTTTGGGTTTCAAATGGTCACCTATTGGACGCCGTTTCACTGATTCGACTTGCGGTTGCTCTGTGTTTAACAAAAATAAAGAAATATTACCGAGTTAAAGCTCGCTTTGAAATGGTCGATCATCACTAACAAGCTGACAAGATTCCCAAAACTAGTTCCCAAAAACTGGTTCCCAAAACTAGATTCCAAAAACTGGTTCCGAAAACTAGCTGGTTCCCAAAACTGGTTCCCAAAACAAGATTCCAAAACCGACCAAACAATTTCAACTTCTGGGAGACATCAGAGAAAAGAAAAACTATTATAAGGCCGTACTATAATTCTTTTTTGCCCTTCTACTTGGCTCACTAAATCCGATAAGCTTTACGCGCCTCAAGTGAATTTCGTATGATATGAAATCCACCGAGCTTAAAAGCGTAAAAACAAACAGCGATAACATTTTATATTGTTTTGAGTATTCCCAGAAGGTATATGCAACAATAGCTACGCCCTCGCCATGTATATAACGATCGACATAATCTTTAAACTATGCACTTCTCTTACCTGTTTTATCGTCATAATTGTCTTCGATATTCAACGACTGTATGCTCTCTTCGTCACTTGCAAGCTGCAAACAAGTCCAACAGTTATCTGCTCTGTCTAACCGCTACGTCTTCATTGCATATCTTTAAAAAAATCACGTTATTTACCGCGGCTGGGTGTCCGTATAGAGAAAATAATTTTCAAGACGTGACATTAACTCCCGGTATGGCAAACATGTTCTCAATACGGACTGACCTACCAAGGAGTAATACAGTAGCGCTCGAAACCTGCATTCTGATTGCACCCATTATGTTTTTGTACTGCACGTTCTAAAGGTTAGGGTGTTTTGTACTGTTGGGTAAGCCAATTCTGTGGCTCGTTTCGAGCGGTACAGGCCGGTACCTAGCGTTATTTAATTTTTTCTTATTTATTCTTTGTTTCACTCAACTCACTGGCAATTTTCTGCAGTTTCCCCCTTTTTCAATGCTTTCAATACAAGGTGTTCGGTGTTAGAGTGCACTGATTAACGTAAGAATCTCGTTAAAAACTTTGATTTCCAATGTTCTTTTAGTTTGATCAGTTCCGCGTGCTTACCCTGTACATTTCAGAGGATGACAGATAATTGGACTCTCTGCGGTAATAGGACTGAATGTCAGGCTGGCTCAATGAAGTGTGTAGGAGTCCACGTTCTGCTGGGGATACTCCAAGCTCGGGCTGCAAGGCAAAAAGGTTACTTAGGAAGCTTGCCATTTACACATTTGATTGGCCAGTTCTCAAATGGAACGCGTCAGTTCTAAGACTGACTGGTTCTGGACAGCCTGGCCCTACTCAGGGAGAACTAGCCAGTTCTATCCCACAATGTATACAATTGACCGATTTAGCTTGTACAATTGTTGTCCCAATAGGACAATTGATTATGACGTCCACTTTCAGTTCTCTAATTGGAAAACAAAGCACTAAATCCTCTGGAGAGCGGTCACACGATCTGAATTGGGACATCAAATATACAAGCTAAATCGGTCAACTGGCATTTTGAGGAAACAGTCATGTGCTGATATTTCACTTCAATAACCAAAGAATTGAGCTCGTGTTCCCAAGGGAAAGGCTTTACCGGATGGCAAACAAACTTCAAAACACTGTTTAAGGAAGATCCGCAGTCAATAGGCCATTTTGACGATGTTGTGCGTGCAGCTAGAACAATGGCTATCTGTTTTAAATAACAAAAGGCTGGTGAACCAGAACGAGTCTTAGCAGGTCGCGTCTATTGTTCTACTGATGCGTGCGCAACATCGTCAAAAAGGCCTATTGGAGGTGGAAAATAGCAGTAACAAGCAGGTTTTGCTAATATCACTACCGATTTCGTTCAAGTGCGTTTAATTGTTTTTGGCCACCAATGCAGTACAACCACGTGATTGCATTCCTGCAAAAGGCCATTAGGGACTCCTAAGAAACCACGACGGCATAAAACAAATCTTAATTTACAAAATAACTGAACGTGAAAGTGCATGTAGTCCTGATGCAATCGTAAACAATGTGGATGTCATCTGCAAAATCACAAAGTGCCAAAAACGCCGAGTTTCACATTGAAAAAAGAGCGGAGCTTTCCCTTTTTTACAACAAGACCCAGTCCCCCTAGTCCAAATCGGGCGGGTAACTCAGGGTTTTCAATAACATTTGAAGTAAGTGGCAAAACTTGAAGAGTAGGCGGCGAGCATCGAGCGCCATTGGCGCAAATATCAAATTTTGGGGGAATTTTTCAATCAAAGTAGGCGACGATTTCATGTAAAATACCCGGCGAGATTCGCCGGCTGCCGGCTTCTATTGAAACCCCTGGTAACTGAATGGAAAGTGCCCTTATATACAGACTAACATACGGAGCTACTTCATTCAGAATGATAAGTATATAAACCATTTAGAGAGATTTTAAATATGGTACACCTCACCTTTTCGAACTGCAAATGTCGCCTGGCCGTGTGCGGGGCATCTGTACAGTAAACCAAAGAAATCACTTGAGGCGTTTACTTTTTATGTAATGCATATTTTGACAGGTATGACAGGGGTTGTTACGCTAACTTACCTATAGGGGATCTGGGTGGCTCCACGTGTTCCGAACTCTCGGAGCTTCGAGTCATCTAGAAAATAAACAGCACAGTGAAGGTGACATTACACAATAAATTATCTAAGACGACAAATACGTAAGACTGTGTAAGGATACAGAACGGCACCGAAATAAAATGAACGTCAAATATTCGTCAAAGAGTCGACAAAAACGAGTCAGGATGGTGAAACACCCGCCTCCCATGCGCCTCTGCGGCCTTGGTTCAACCCCTGCAGCTGTAGTCGCATAGCAACGAGCATGAAATCGAGGCTAGAGC